>JAOWCC010001589.1:92743016-93260726 GCA_030867875.1 Actinernus sp. WN-2022
AGCCAGAACAAAGCTTTTCCGCTTGCACGATATTTTTTTTCGCCACCGTTGGCTTGCAGGTTTTTTTTTTTCAAAAACACACCCCCCCCCCCCCCCCCCCCCTCAAAAGTCAAATGGTCGGCCCCTAAACGCAAGACAGTTACCACCTAACACAATTATTGACTTTTTATTTTGTTCTATTTCCCGGGTCTATTTACATCTGGCCTGTACCTCTTTGTATTTGATTATTATCTCTGGGTTCAGGCATTCTACAGTGTATTATCTTAATGTGTTTTTTAGAACTGACATAATGATATTATGTATAGAGTAGTGTATTTATCATTATTGCAAGTTTATAAAATAAACTAAATTTGGTCCAGAACTGAGAGACTAATTACATGCAAGTGACATTCTTTCTTTCCCTTCCTCTTTCTTGGTACCATTATATATCCATGCAAGCTAGATCTTGTTTCAGTGTTTTCCATCTGAGGTGGTCCTGGCTTAAGATAACCCTAAGTTTAACTTAAGGACCTACCTTCTCATCATTGTATTTCTTATTATGCCTTATTACTCATATACATTTCCATCATCTTATGAGAAAATAAATGTAATTGTTGTTGTTGTTCCTCAGTTCTTGGCATCAGCATCGTCACTTTCACTCAGTCACGATCAGGAGTACGAGTACTTTTAAGAATTATTTGGGATAGAAAATTAATCTTGCCCAATGATAGAAACAAATTAGTGGACATTGCATGTTTCTTTGTGGCTTGCCATTATAATTAAGTTTCAGTCTCCTTCAAGATGTAGAAAATGAGCACTAGCACAGTGGCAATCACTAATACTAGAAAATGGTGGTCTGTAGTTTACGCCCCCAATCGAAAATATTGTATTGACAATTTAGCCTGAATTTCAGCCGTCTCCACTGCTTTGTTATTGAGAATTACAAATATACAACTATTATTTTCACATGTAGAACAACATTACCTAACTATTTACAATGAATAGGAACATTATGTGGAATTTGTTGTTCTAAATTGCTTGATTTCTTGTAGTCGTACTGCACCTGATATAATTACAATGCATCAAATTTGAGTGACTCAATATCGTGCAGACTACATGTACTCAAATAACCATTGCACTTCAATCAACAATACCCATACCACGTTTTTTTAATAATTCTAACGACCCTCAAGGAACAATAATATTGAAAAGAAAGTAATATTAAACTACAGAATTGAAAGAAATTGTGCCTGAAACATACATGCACAGCATGTATGTATGTGTGTGTTGTGTGTGTATTACATGTATGGCTCTATCATTTCCAACCCCCCCCCCCCCCCCCCCCCCCGGCATACCATAGACATAGACATAACTTTATTTGGACCTTGTAGATTGAACTACATCGGTAAATATCCAAATAACAATAATATTTATATTACCTTAATTAAGTTAAATTAAAATAGCTATATGATATGTACAACACGGGTTCAATTATTTGTTCCTAACTTCGAGACATTCGTAAATATATTTTGCCATCATTTTTTGCACCGTATTTGGGGGATTGATCATTAGTAAGAATACCTCGTCATCACTCAAGTATTTTAAGTTTCTTTTTAGGGCTTTTTCTAGGTCTTTAAGGAAATAATTGCGTCTTGTGACATAGAACTGGCATCTTATTAAGAAATGTTTTTCGTCTTCTGGTTCTTTAAAACATTTTGGACAAATTCTTTCTTCTGGTTTTTGGTAGGGCCTTTGATGTCTACCCGTTTCAATTTGAAGACAATGATTACTGATGCGAAGTTTTGTTAGTGCTATTCTGTGTTTATAGTCCAGTCATCCTATGATTTTTTTATGGTCAATCTCAAACAAATTGCAACATAATTTTTCTCACCGCTAAATGATAGATAGTGGTCCACTTAGTAACATACTAAAAATCCCCAAAAATCCGCGTGGTGGAACATGCTTAAATTTGGCATTACATGATTTCGAGCTATCACCACAGGGTACCCGCGTCGAGAAAAGACATGGCTCAAGTAAAAAATTTTTTTTAATTTTTTTTTTGCCTTTAAAGGCAATCAACCAAGCAAAACAAATATCTATGCAGATAAAACAATGTTGTAAATTAATTATTATGAAATAAAATGGATTTGAACAGACCCAGGCTCCCACGTATACATGTATATACAAGGAACGCCTGGCGATTTTCGTGTCGCTGCATCCTCTGTAAGTTTAATGCTGAAGTTCTCGATGATTGCACTGACTTTTTTATCCTTAATACTTGTAACAGGGTCATGTATTGGAAAAAGGTAGGTTTAAAATACTTTGTTATTGCTTGATGTATCTTATTAACGGGAATCTTGTATCGATTTCTTCATACATCGCGTGCGCCGGGTGATATTACGACTCGCGGTTGATGTAACAGGTGCATCGCCAGAAATTCGACATGGTATTTCGCAACACATATTTGACCCCTGTTCACTGTGTGAAATGGGTCATGAAAATTGACAGATAAATGTATGGAGATCCTAAACATTTTCCCTATTTCTCATAAAATACGGTACAGTCGTAAAAATATGCGGTCAAAGGCATTATTTTCATAGATATTATCAATTCAGTTTTAATATTTTCAAAGCCAAGTAATAAACTTTGACGATTGCTTTCTTTGATTTTAGGGGAAGCATAAAAATTCGGATTTATTACAGTGGACATTAAACGATTTCCAGTAAAAACATGCAGATAACAGTTTATTAAATATATCTGCTGCAAATCTACAACCTTAGCAAAAAATGTACAGTCCATTTTCAATTATTCCTTTTCCTTCTTGAAAATTCAGCTTTTTCGACAAGAAACCTCCGACTCCCATCTTGAGACTGTCATAACTCTGACCACACATGACCAAATCCAACAAACATGCCAGCTTTGGACACCTTTTTTTATACTATAGAAACTGCAGTGTGTTTGTTTGTACATGCAGCCAGCAGTTATTCAAGCTAATTATTCCTTTTGGAAAGTAGGTCCTAAACGGATCTTACTCAATTACAGGTTGGCTCTTTATGTATCATGCATTATAGTGTCCCTGTGTACGATATAGGCTATGTCTACCCTCTATATACTATCAGGACTCAATGCCTCGAATTTCTGGCGATGGAATACCAGGCTCATAAAATTCACAAATAATCAAATAAAAATCTCAATTATTTTATCCAAGTGAATCTGGTGTACCAGGAGGCGTTCAGTCACAATACATAATGGCGAAGTGTTGTTTCTGTGGTGAGGCATTAAACGATGGTCAACCTGCCGCCGTGTTGACTCAAAAAGGGTGTGATAGTATCAATCGTCTAATAAGTGAAACACTTGATGACAGCAACATTCACACAGAAGTTGGCCAGAGTGTCCATCAGAGTTGCCGTCGTAATTTCTGCAGGCCAAGAAAAACGAATCCCAACGTAAGTCAGGAAAAAAATACATTTATCAGTCGACGGTCTGCCACGCCGCGATTTATCTGGAAAGAACACTGTTTCTTTTGCGGCCAACCCGCAAAGTATGATGGTCGAAAAAGAGGATATGATGCGACAGTAGTCTTTGATGGATATGAGGACGGCCCATCCACAAAGGGTTGCGCGCATCAGAGAAGAACGGGCACCTCTAGTCCGACAGTGAAGTTTGATTGTAACATGGTCCTAAAGCTGAAGAAGGAGGAATTCCTGGGAAATACGGCGAACAAACAACGGTTCATAAATCTACTTGGGGAGAAACTGCAGCTATCAGGGTGCAATACTATCCACTCTGCAGGAGACGCAGACCTGTCGATCGTACAAGCCGCCATTCAGTCTGCCAGAACAATCACTACTGTTCTGGTTGGAGATGACACGGACCTACTAGTCCTGCTTTGTCATCACGCAGAGATAAATGCACGCGATCTGTTTTTTATTCCTCAGCCAAAGCAAAGATCGACGACTAGAAGCATTTGGAATATCAAGAAAACCAAGTCTGTACTGGGCTTGGATACATGCGCAAATATTTTATTTGCGCACGCAGTTCTTGGATGTGACACGACTTCGAGATTACATGGCATTGGTAAAGGGGTAGCGCTCAAGAAAATCACGATGGATGCACTATTCCACGAGCAAGGTGAAGTTTTCAATCGTCCAGCTGTTACAAAGGATGATATCATTCTAGCCGGAGAGAAAGCCCTCGTTTGTCTGTACAATGGCAGGTCTGGTGAAACTCTAGATTCATTAAGATATATCAGATTTTGCCAAAAGATCGCAACAGGAACCACCTTTGTGCAGTGTGAATGTCTTCCACCAACATCTGCAGCCGCTGCTTATCACAGTCTAAGGGTGTACCACCAGGTGCAGCAGTGGAAAGGTGTAGCGCTTCATCCACAAGCCTGGGGGTGGAGGTTAGCGGACGGAAAGCTGCTTCCAATAAGAACTGACCTGCCAGCAGCGCACGACTCCCTTTTAGAGGTTATCAAGTGTAACTGTAGATCTGACTGCAACACGCAGAGATGTTCATGCAAGAAACATGGGCTGGACTGCTCAGCTGCATGTGGTGTATGCAGAGGGCAAAGTTGTGCGAATTCGGTCGCGCCAGACCTAACCGAACATGGCGAAAACGATGACTATACAGATCGACATGTCTTGTATCAGTAGAGACTCACAAATATCAATATGAAATAACACTGACCATGAAACGATACTGGGCCTGGGACTAAATAAGTCATATATATCAATCTGTCACATAATGGCCAGTACTATAAGTTAGAGGGGGGCAGTTGCCCTCCCAAGAAAGATATATAGTGCAAAAGTTTAAGTCAGTTGTGTTCCCTTGAAAATCATGAAAGAGTCTATTGCTAATCGATAATGATGAAAAGCATAGTGAAAATACTTTGGGATCTCCACTAGTCTTTGAGTTCTAATATTCATAACAAAGCTTCAATTGTCATGGTCTGTATCAGAGCTCAATACAGTCTAGAAATCTGTACTCTTTTCTTTTGGAGTGCTCCAAGAGATAACTGAATTCTTGAAGCGTTGCATTTTCTCTCACAAAATCAGTCAACTATGTATTTATTTTATATAGAAACACGTGATTGTTTGTTAGTAAGAATATTTGAGCCTTTTCAAAGAGGAACACCACGTTTAATAGCATTTTTATTAAAATGTTATTTTCTCGACGCGGGTACCCTGTGGTGATAGCTCGAAATCACGTAATACCAAATTTGAGGATGTTCCACCACGCGGATTTTGGGGAATTTTTAGTATGTTACTAAGTGGACCACTATCTATCATTTAGCGGTGCGAAAAATTATGTTGCAATTTGTTTAAAATTAGCATTTTTATTAAAATGTTATTTTTCTCGACGCGGGTACCCTGTGGTGATAGCTCGAAACACGTAATGCCAAATTTGAGCATGTTCCACCACGCGGATTTTGGGGGATTTTTAGTATGTTACTAAGTTGACCACTATCTATCATTTGGCGGTGAGAAAAATTCTGTTGCAATTTGTTTGAGATTGAACCGTAGGATGACTGGACTATTAATGTTAGAAATATTGACCAGGTATTCTTCTTGATTGTGGTCTGTTTTGAATATTCTATACGTTCTAAGTTTATTACTTTGTGCCGAATCTCTGCGTTGATCATTGTGAATTTCCTCAGTCCAAGTTTGAAATTCAATATCACAGAGTCTTTGTTTCATTTGTCTAAGTGTTAGTTTCCAATCAGTACTCGTTTGGATTGCATGGTTTTCATACCAAATATAGCCATATCCCATTCTCTCAATTACATATTTGAGTTTTTCTGTCCAGCTGAGCGGGTGATTACAATAAAGACCGTCAAGTATCACTTGATCCGAAAGCTTTGTTTTATCTGACATCATGAATTTTGACCAGAATTTGATACTTCTATAAATTGCGTCAATTTTTATAGGTAATCTGCCTAATTCCGCTCTGCATGCGTTATTTGTAGCTGTCTTGTTAACTCCAAGTAATATTTTACAGAATTTAAGGTGCACCAGTTCGGCTGGGTCTTTGTCAGCTTTTTTCTTTATATCTACTGCCCATATTTCACTGCCGTACAGTAATATGGGTTTGATAAGTGTGTCAAATAATTTGATCGTTAACGTAATATCAGATCTAAAATATCTACCCATATCTCTGCGTAATTTAAACAATGCTTTGAGTGCTATTTTCTTCAATTCTTGCCTTGCTAAATCGAAGGTCCCGAGTGTGGTGAACATCAAACCTAGATATTTATATGATTTTACATTTTCCAGTTTCGTGTTATTATAATAAAATTGGTAATTATTCATTCTTTTACCATTGTTGTTAAATATCAGTATCTTAGTTTTTTCTAAGTTTACACTAATCTTGGACATATTACAATAGTTATATAAGTACTGTAGCTGATTCTGTAGCCCTTTTTCAGTTTTTGACAATATGACTAAATCATCAGCGTATAAGAGGCAGCTGATTTGTTGATTATGTATTTCTACTAAATCTGAATCTGGTCTATTAAATGAATCTGGTAAGTCACATACAAATAAATTAAAAAGTGTGGGCGACAGCATGCATCCTTGTTTGACGCCCACAAGGCACTGAAAACTCTGTGTTACCGAATTGTCGATCTTTACTGCCGATTCGTCATTAGAGTACATAGAAACGAGAATTGACAAGAAATTGCCTGTGATTCCTACATTTTTTACTTTTTCAAATAATTTAACTCTTGGTATACTATCGAATGCTTTTCTGAAGTCTACAAAGCAGGAAAACAGCAAGTTTCTTTTTTTCTTAGGTTTGCTTTTAACGTATTTGTCAATCAATGCCTTAAGTATCAGCATATTGTCTATGGTACTGTGTTTTTTTCTAAAACCGCCTTGTTCGGGTTTAAGTATTCCCTTTGTTACTAGGTATTCATATAGTCTTCTATTTAGTATTGAGGTGAATAATTTTCCTAACGATGACAATAAAGTTATACCTCTATAGTTTTCAACGTTGTCGTGATCCCCTTTTTTATATATGGGGATTATGTGTCCAAAGCTCCATTCTTCTGGGAAACGGCCTGATTTAAGAATTAGGTTAAACAGTTTTCGAAGTGGAGATTTCAGGTGTTCTTTGCCAATCTTCAGTAATTCATTTAAAATATTATCTCTTCCAGGAGATTTGCTATTTTTCAGTTGATTCAGCGATTCATTTAGTTCATTTTCTGTTATCTCATAATCTAGTGGGCCTTGTGAATCAGTTGTCGTAGTGGTCGAGTTCGAGTCACAGATATCAGCATGTTCATAAAGTTCTACATTTTGTTTCTTAAAGAACTTGTAAAAGTCATCAATGCCTATTGAACTAGTACGTTTTTTCTTGTTCTTTAGATTGAATATTTTATTTAATTGTTTCCAAGTATGTTTCGGGTTTCCGTAGTCTATTTCTTGAATTTTCCTCTTGAAAAATGAATTTTTCTTATATTTGCACATATTTTTGAACCTCCTTTTCTTTATTCGTAAACATGATCTTAGATTACTGTTTTTATGATCACAGCATAATTTTTTTCCTAACTGCTCTAGTTTCTTTTTTTCTGTTTCGCATTCTAAATCGAACCAACTGTTTTCCTTTGTTACCTTCCCTCTTTTTGGTTGATTACAGTTAATGTATTTTAAGCCTGCCTGTTCGCTCACTTTCTGTAATATTGATGTAAATTCCTCTACTAACAAGTTTACATTTTCATTTTGTTTATAATTTGTCAATGTTTCTTCTAATTTGATTGCGTAATTAGTTTCCAATAGTTCTGGAATCTTTAGCTTTGCATTGTCATCCCATACTAGTTGTTTATGCATCCTAACACGACAATATTGCACAGCTGTGTTGTTTTTAGATAAATTGAATTGAATTCTAATGCCATAAGAGATTTGGCAGTGATCAGAGAGGTGTGGTTTTAGGTAATGGACTTTGAGAAACTGGAAATCTTGTAAAATATCTTGATTGGCAATAACATAATCTACTAGGCTGCTGCCATTATATTGAAAGCAAGTTTTCTTTCCTTCGTTATCTCCAATTAATCTTCCATTCAAAATTCTCATGTTGTTTTCAATGCAAACCTCTAGTAATGTTCTCCCCCTAGGGTCAGTTATATTTTTATCCTGTGATTGTCTTTTAAAAGCAACGTCAGTTAAGTAGTCCTCTGGTAAATCTAGGCCAAAATTATCATTATCTTGTAACACATACTCTTGATGTTCACCTGTCCTCGCGTTAAAATCCCCTTGTATAATTACGTTTCCCTTATAGGAAAAGTTTATTATTTCATCTTCTAGTTGTGCTATGTAGTCTTCATTATTTGTTTTTTCATAACTAGCTGGGCTGAAATAGACTGTCCCTATATAAATATCCTTTGTTATATTGAAATATGTTTTGTTTAGTCTGCACCATACTGCATTGTCATTATTTGTTTCTAAGTATGTTACACCATTGGCTATTCTTTTGTTCACGTAAACTGTTATACCCCCATGAAGTTTATTACCAGATTTTGCTCTGTGTTTTGAGTAATGTTTAAAACCATCAATGAATAGATCACTTTCTTTGCTAGCATGAGTTTCTACAATTCCATATATGTCGTGTTTTTCTATATCTGTTTTTATACCCTGTTGTTTTAGCTTATTTCCTAACTCCTTGTGTTTAAAACCGTGTATATTCCAGACACCTAGTTGTAAATGATATGGCATATTATTACTGGTAGCTTCCAGTTAAAGTTGACTGAGTTAATTAAAGTAAAAGATTAAGAGTTACTTAACCACTGAACAAGCGGCTTCAATGCTTCAGCAAGAGACCTACGGTCACAGCTCTCTTGTTCAACTTCTCTTTCTCGAGGTTTACTGAGAATTTCAGCAAAAGTTGGCCGCCTCCAAATCTGTTCTTGTTGATCTGTTGAACCTAAACCCTAAACCCTAACCTAACCCCCCCCCCCCCCCCCCCCCGGCATACGTGGGGCATTTGCACATTGACATTTGACAGACAAGAGCATCAGTAGAGAACCAATTCTCTGGCTACTCTAGCACAAACCATGTTGACACAAAATTATGCTAGAACTCCATGCAGTACATGCTATAGATGGCCCGAGTTAAGGCCACTCACGGCCTCTTGTTAATACATGGAGTTCTAGCATATTTTTGTGCCATACATGGTTTGTGCTAGGGGAGCCGGATAATTGATTCACTACTCATGCTCGTGATAATTTCCATATAATGGCTTGGAACTAGATGGCAAACAAATCATAATTCATATATTTAAAAGCACTCGTATGAGATCGATAGTGTTATTAACAAAACCTGTTTGTAAATGCTCTTTTCCATCTTCTTCCAATTCCCAACCCCCAAAGGTGGTCACGGTCCCTTATGGGAGCTTCTAATTACAAAGTTTTACTGATAATTAAATTGTGGTTTCATGAGGGTTGTCGCTGAAGGGACTGGTCAGAAATTAGCAGGGCGCCGGAAGGGGGTTGAGATCGAGGGTCATATTTTTTTGAATCCCCAAAGATGGAGGGTCAACAATCATGGGGAACTGAAAAAGGGGTGGTTATAGGGGAGAACGGGTCAAAATATGTCATACTCATTGTTCAGGGAGGGTTATATATATTTTACACTTTTTGATTTCATTCTCGACCCCCCTTGCATTCTCTCCTGCTACTGAATTTTTGACTAGTCTCCAATGTTTAATAAAATATTGTGTGCGTTGATTTTATGCATGTACAACACTTGGAAAATAACTATTTAAATAGAGTAACACTAACTAGTATACACAGAGAAATGTGTGGCCCTCCTACCCTGCGAGCAGAGGTTTCTCATCTTTTTGTCTTTCCTCCGAGAAGCACGGAACCTCTTCAGACCTGTATCCTGATTACACCCATAATACTATACTTCTATGGTTTTTGTACTGCACTTTCTAAAGGTTAGGGTGTTTTCTATTGTTGGGTAGGCCAATACTGTCGCTCGTTGCCGCCGAGAAACCTCTGCCCACGAAACGATTACATTCATTACGGTATCTCGATTTCCATTGGCCGAGAAAAACGAAACGGTAAACATTGTAGATTTATTGTAGATTTCAGATTGTCCATTTCCTATCGTTAACGGCAAGAGAAGGCGAAGTGGAGAAAATAAAATAAATTTCCTTCGAGGTATAAATCAAAGCTTTCTTTAGGATAAATTAAGGTAGATTTATTGAACAGTAATTTCAAGGTCTTCTGTGCAGTTCAGCAAAATAAGAAGCGACAAAGCCGGAGTTTGAAATAAGCCCGTTCGTATCAATCGTCGGCAAACAAAAAACTGTGACGACATAAATATAAACGGCTGCGAAGGATACTGTGGGCAGAGCCATAATTTACCCTCCAGTTCAAGTTTTATGACAGTTCTTTTGACAGTTTCAACTAGCTCGGTTTCCTAAGTCACATCCAATTAGTCATATCCAGTTTTGTTTATGGGTATCATTCGGATGCCTCGATCTGTGTATCTTCTGAGTTCTGTTATTCTTTTGACGATTTCAAGTTTTTCTTCTTTGTCTCTATAAAGTCGCATACAGTTAAATTTACGGTCGATTTCATTTCCAGTTCGAATTATAGTCACCATTACACTTAATAACGTTTTAAAAGTAGGGAACAAATAAGATTTGTGTGTGTATTTATATTAAACACATAATTTCATCCTCATATGACTTCACCTCGTTGTTTTTTTCTATCACTGAGATGCCGACGCTGGCCTAGAACAACAGGGATCGGGCCATTTACTGCAATATTTGATCCCATTACTTTTAACAGAAACAAATATTAAATAACAACAATGCAAACTGGTAAGTTTTATGTAGTTTTACTTACACATTTCGGTGCAAATATTTCACGACGTCAGGCCATGTGCATTTAGGAGCGCCACCTATAATCCCTAATCCTTTCGTAAAATGTGAGAAATTTCCATCCAAAGTCCTTCTAGAAAAACTCAACATCTTTGTGTTCGTCATGTCGAATAAATATCTGGCCGTCTGGGTAAAAAGACGTCCGACAAGGGCACCAGTTGAAATATCCTGAGCCTGTTAAAAGACTTTCCCACGAATAAAGTTATATATTTCTCACGAATGAAGTTAAATAAAGCATTAAGCTGTTTACATTTGAGAGATGGGACTCCAAATTTGAGAGAAATTTCCTCCGCGACAGACTATCACTCACAGCTTCCGAGTCCAGGGTTGCCTATGTAAATAAATTAGGTATCCCGAGCGATATCGAATCCGATTGGTTCATACTGTCACGTGTTGAGTCAACACGTGCAATGTGATTGGTTGACGGCGCACAGAAAATAAAAATAATAAACACTTGCGAAACCTGACTCGGGCCCAGCCTACGCTGGCCCGAGTAATAAATAACCATGGAGGCATGCTAAAATGGTGAATTATAATTAAGTATACTTGTGCTTACAAATATAATCAACAAGTGTAATCAACAACCACCATTTTTCCTCTCAATATCAATAGAAAAACATAACAAGCGAACGAGTGACATGAATAAAGAAAATCATTGTCAGCTTTAACATACCATTAACATCAGAACAAATGCATGGTAATTTATCTTTATGGAGAACTGGCATCAAGTTTGGGAATGCAAGGGTTAAACTATCGTAAATAACCATGCTTCCTTATTTGTAATTATGTTTGCAAACTCTTCTGCAAGCTCATTAAAGGACTGATAAGTTGTAGGTAGTACTAAAACAGGTCCACATGTGCGTGCTACAGGTCTGCGCATTGCTCCATCGAGGGAGTTGAAGGAGACGGTAATGGATGGTGCTACAGGTCTGCGCATTGCTCCATCGAGGGAGTTGAAGGAGACGGTTATGGATGGGACAGTTATCAAATTAGTCCTGTGGTAAATTGAAGAAAAGCTCGTAGAGAAATCTAACGTTTCAGATGATCTAAACTTTCACGTGCTGAATCATTCAAGGGAGAGGCAACTAACAACTTCACAACTTTCTTTCCCGTTGGCTTTCTGATCTCATATACCTTCTTCATATCATCTACAGATTTGAATTCTGGATAACTCTTTAATGGGGCAATGATTGCCATCCAGCAATTAGATATGTACTTTGGCTTCTGTATAAGTTCCCGGTGTGCTAGTTGACTTATAATGGGTAGAATATTGTCCTTTGTTGGAGTTTTGTAACACTTATAACTACCAAGTACGTCAAGAATATCTTCATCACAAGGGTCAAACTCACCCTGTTTACATTTGTTCAAAGCTTCTGCCTCATCGTTAGCTAAGTATAAGTCAAAAGGTTCAAGAAGGAAATCTTCACTAATAACACTCCGAAAACAAACAACATCCCATAAATACACCCGAAAGTGTGACTGGGAAATATCTTATCTTTGAATACCCATAAACTACGATTCGGCCTATGGCCTCCCATTGTGGTCTCTGATAGTCGTGTCTAACTGAAAGTACTTTTTCTGTTGCACCTGTTGATAAGGAGGTAAAAAAATGGTGCCAAAACAGAGTTATGACCTCATGTACAACCCCAGAACCTCTCCCATCCTCTAACTTTCCATGGTCATTAATAATAAATAGCTGTAAGTGGTAATTAAGGATGTCAGTAGACTTGAATTCCTCTATCAAATCCTTGAGCACATTAGACCTGTGCACAACCACATCCTTGATTTCCTGCCCAGTGTCAGGTGCACATACACCTATGTATCAATAGGAATAAAAGTCATCGTTAATTCTAAGGGAAATGAAATAAATTGTTTAATGAAATATATTTTCCAAACATATGCAAGACATCCTAATATCCAACAATATAATTTTGAAAGGTTTATCAATGTTCAATGCAAGTTCTTGGTATATCAATTACTATTATTTACTTTTATTTATTTCAAGATTCACCCAAAGAGTGTACAATAGGAGACAAACTTACCTTTATGATACAGCTCACTGCATCATAACCCATATAAGAAAATGTATCTATCCCCCTAATTTATTAAACATTGCCAGATTTATATGTGAGAAAATAGGAAACCGAAATTAGTAATGAGGCCTTACCTTGGTCAACATCCACAGGCACAACATACTGTGCATTTGCATCAGCATTGACAGGGATAGCAGCACAATGAGTTCCATCATCAGGAATGGGATCCAGCATGTATAAAATTTTATATCATTGTTATACTATTTAATCATTACTACATTTACAGGTTCATTCCCCCCTAAGCAAGGACCAACTCCCCCCCCCCCCCCCCCAACACAAAAAAAAAACATGACTCAAATACAACAGAAGCCTAAATGATATATACGTAGATACTAAGTACAAACGTTATTTACCTTCTATGTTGTTGGACTGGAGTCCACCGACAGACGTAGAGGTCCAAGAAGATGTAGCTGTAGAGGAGGTGGTGGTACACGTACTGGAACTAGGATCATCTAGCTCGTGTCCAGGATGTCGTTCACCCATTCATCGTTCTCGTCATCTGAACTCCGATTTGACTGATCCGATTCTGTTTCAAGCATATGCAAGAATAGGGTTATCCTAGCGAAGGTCTTTCCCAAGTCTTCTTTATACTTTTGCAAAGCAAAGGCCTCTTTGCTTCCGGGTAAAGTAATAACTTCACTGCCATCGGAGTAACAGAGTTTATACGACTTGTCAGTTCTAAATGCTTGATCATACGAGGCTCTCTACCGTAAAGCTTCCTCAAGCACTGTCTTTGCTGAGGCATGTTTAGTTAGCTTTAAGGGAAGTGATTTTCCTCTCATTCTCTTAAAAACTCCACTCGCAGTTGTACCAATCACAATAGTATTCGAAACCAATTCTACAAAGCAGGAAAACAGCAAGTTTCTTTTTTTCTTAGGTTTGCTTTTAACGTATTTGTCAATCAATGCCTTAAGTATCAGCATATTGTCTATGGTACTGTGTTTTTTTCTAAAACCGCCTTGTTCGGGTTTAAGTATTCCCTTGGTTACTAGGTATTCATATAGTCTTCTATTTAGTATTGAGGTGAATAATTTTCCTAACGATGACAATAAAGTTATACCTCTATAGTTTTCAACGTTGTCGTGATCCCCTTTTTTATATATGGGGATTATGTGTCCAAAGCTCCATTCTTCTGGGAAACGGCCTGATTTAAGAATTAGGTTAAACAGTTTTCGAAGTGGAGATTTCAGGTGTTCTTTGCCAATCTTCAGTAATTCATTTAAAATATTATCTCTTCCAGGAGATTTGCTATTTTTCAGTTGATTCAGCGATTCATTTAGTTCATTTTCTGTTATCTCATAATCTAGTGGGCCTTGTGAATCAGTTGTCGTAGTGGTCGAGTTCGAGTCACAGATATCAGCATGTTCATAAAGTTCTACATTTTGTTTCTTAAAGAACTTGTAAAAGTCATCAATGCCTATTGAACTAGTACGTTTTTTCTTGTTCTTTAGATTGAATATTTTATTTAATTGTTTCCAAGTATGTTTCGGGTTTCCGTAGTCTATTTCTTGAATTTTCCTCTTGAAAAATGAATTTTTCTTATATTTGCACATATTTTTGAACCTCCTTTTCTTTATTCGTAAACATGATCTTAGATTACTGTTTTTATGATCACAGCATAATTTTTTTCCTAACTGCTCTAGTTTCTTTTTTTCTGTTTCGCATTCTAAATCGAACCAACTGTTTTCCTTTGTTACCTTCCCTCTTTTTGGTTGATTACAGTTAATGTATTTTAAGCCTGCCTGTTCGCTCACTTTCTGTAATATTGATGTAAATTCCTCTACTAACAAGTTTACATTTTCATTTTGTTTATAATTTGTCAATGTTTCTTCTAATTTGATTGCGTAATTAGTTTCCAATAGTTCTGGAATCTTTAGCTTTGCATTGTCATCCCATACTAGTTGTTTATGCATCCTAACACGACAATATTGCACAGCTGTGTTGTTTTTAGATAAATTGAATTGAATTCTAATGCCATAAGAGATTTGGCAGTGATCAGAGAGGTGTGGTTTTAGGTAATGGACTTTGAGAAACTGGAAATCTTGTAAAATATCTTGATTGGCAATAACATAATCTACTAGGCTGCTGCCATTATATTGAAAGCAAGTTTTCTTTCCTTCGTTATCTCCAATTAATCTTCCATTCAAAATTCTCATGTTGTTTTCAATGCAAACCTCTAGTAATGTTCTCCCCCTAGGGTCAGTTATATTTTTATCCTGTGATTGTCTTTTAAAAGCAACGTCAGTTAAGTAGTCCTCTGGTAAATCTAGGCCAAAATTATCATTATCTTGTAACACATACTCTTGATGTTCACCTGTCCTCGCGTTAAAATCCCCTTGTATAATTACGTTTCCCTTATAGGAAAAGTTTATTATTTCATCTTCTAGTTGTGCTATGTAGTCTTCATTATTTGTTTTTTCATAACTAGCTGGGCTGAAATAGACTGTCCCTATATAAATATCCTTTGTTATATTGAAATATGTTTTGTTTAGTCTGCACCATACTGCATTGTCATTATTTGTTTCTAAGTATGTTACACCATTGGCTATTCTTTTGTTCACGTAAACTGTTATACCCCCATGAAGTTTATTACCAGATTTTGCTCTGTGTTTTGAGTAATGTTTAAAACCATCAATGAATAGATCACTTTCTTTGCTAGCATGAGTTTCTACAATTCCATATATGTCGTGTTTTTCTATATCTGTTTTTATACCCTGTTGTTTTAGCTTATTTCCTAACTCCTTGTGTTTAAAACCGTGTATATTCCAGACACCTAGTTGTAAATGATATGGCATATTATTACTGGTAGCTTTCAGTTAAAGTTGACTGAGTTAATTAAAGTAAAAGATTAAGAGTTACTTAACCACTGAACAAGCGGCTTCAATGCTTCAGCAAGAGACCTACGGTCACAGCTCTCTTGTTCAACTTCTCTTTCTCGAGGTTTACTGAGAATTTCAGCAAAAGTTGGCCGCCTCCAAATCTGTTCTTGTTGATCTGTTGAACCTAAACCCTAAACCCTAACCTAACCCCCCCCCCCCCCCCCCCCCCCCGGCATACGTGGGGCATTTGCACATTGACATTTGACAGACAAGAGCATCAGTAGAGAACCAATTCTCTGGCTACTCTAGCACAAACCATGTTGACACAAAATTATGCTAGAACTCCATGCAGTACATGCTATAGATGGCCCGAGTTAAGGCCACTCACGGCCTCTTGTTAATACATGGAGTTCTAGCATATTTTTGTGCCATACATGGTTTGTGCTAGGGGAGCCGGATAATTGATTCACTACTCATGCTCGTGATAATTTCCATATAATGGCTTGGAACTAGATGGCAAACAAATCATAATTCATATATTTAAAAGCACTCGTATGAGATCGATAGTGTTATTAACAAAACCTGTTTGTAAATGCTCTTTTCCATCTTCTTCCAATTCCCAACCCCCAAAGGTGGTCACGGTCCCTTATGGGAGCTTCTAATTACAAAGTTTTACTGATAATTAAATTGTGGTTTCATGAGGGTTGTCGCTGAAGGGACTGGTCAGAAATTAGCAGGGCGCCGGAAGGGGGTTGAGATCGAGGGTCATATTTTTTTGAATCCCCAAAGATGGAGGGTCAACAATCATGGGGAACTGAAAAAGGGGTGGTTATAGGGGAGAACGGGTCAAAATATGTCATACTCATTGTTCAGGGAGGGTTATATATATTTTACACTTTTTGATTTCATTCTCGACCCCCCTTGCATTCTCTCCTGCTACTGAATTTTTGACTAGTCTCCAATGTTTAATAAAATATTGTGTGCGTTGATTTTATGCATGTACAACACTTGGAAAATAACTATTTAAATAGAGTAACACTAACTAGTATACACAGAGAAATGTGTGGCCCTCCTACCCTGCGAGCAGAGGTTTCTCATCTTTTTGTCTTTCCTCCGAGAAGCACGGAACCTCTTCAGACCTGTATCCTGATTACACCCATAATACTATACTTCTATGGTTTTTGTACTGCACTTTCTAAAGGTTAGGGTGTTTTCTATTGTTGGGTAGGCCAATACTGTCGCTCGTTGCCGCCGAGAAACCTCTGCCCACGAAACGATTACATTCATTACGGTATCTCGATTTCCATTGGCCGAGAAAAACGAAACGGTAAACATTGTAGATTTATTGTAGATTTCAGATTGTCCATTTCCTATCGTTAACGGCAAGAGAAGGCGAAGTGGAGAAAATAAAATAAATTTCCTTCGAGGTATAAATCAAAGCTTTCTTTAGGATAAATTAAGGTAGATTTATTGAACAGTAATTTCAAGGTCTTCTGTGCAGTTCAGCAAAATAAGAAGCGACAAAGCCGGAGTTTGAAATAAGCCCGTTCGTATCAATCGTCGGCAAACAAAAAACTGTGACGACATAAATATAAACGGCTGCGAAGGATACTGTGGGCAGAGCCATAATTTACCCTCCAGTTCAAGTTTTATGACAGTTCTTTTGACAGTTTCAACTAGCTCGGTTTCCTAAGTCACATCCAATTAGTCATATCCAGTTTTGTTTATGGGTATCATTCGGATGCCTCGATCTGTGTATCTTCTGAGTTCTGTTATTCTTTTGACGATTTCAAGTTTTTCTTCTTTGTCTCTATAAAGTCGCATACAGTTAAATTTACGGTCGATTTCATTTCCAGTTCGAATTATAGTCACCATTACACTTAATAACGTTTTAAAAGTAGGGAACAAATAAGATTTGTGTGTGTATTTATATTAAACACATAATTTCATCCTCATATGACTTCACCTCGTTGTTTTTTTCTATCACTGAGATGCCGACGCTGGCCTAGAACAACAGGGATCGGGCCATTTACTGCAATATTTGATCCCATTACTTTTAACAGAAACAAATATTAAATAACAACAATGCAAACTGGTAAGTTTTATGTAGTTTTACTTACACATTTCGGTGCAAATATTTCACGACGTCAGGCCATGTGCATTTAGGAGCGCCACCTATAATCCCTAATCCTTTCGTAAAATGTGAGAAATTTCCATCCAAAGTCCTTCTAGAAAAACTCAACATCTTTGTGTTCGTCATGTCGAATAAATATCTGGCCGTCTGGGTAAAAAGACGTCCGACAAGGGCACCAGTTGAAATATCCTGAGCCTGTTAAAAGACTTTCCCACGAATAAAGTTATATATTTCTCACGAATGAAGTTAAATAAAGCATTAAGCTGTTTACATTTGAGAGATGGGACTCCAAATTTGAGAGAAATTTCCTCCGCGACAGACTATCACTCACAGCTTCCGAGTCCAGGGTTGCCTATGTAAATAAATTAGGTATCCCGAGCGATATCGAATCCGATTGGTTCATACTGTCACGTGTTGAGTCAACACGTGCAATGTGATTGGTTGACGGCGCACAGAAAATAAAAATAATAAACACTTGCGAAACCTGACTCGGGCCCAGCCTACGCTGGCCCGAGTAATAAATAACCATGGAGGCATGCTAAAATGGTGAATTATAATTAAGTATACTTGTGCTTACAAATATAATCAACAAGTGTAATCAACAACCACCATTTTTCCTCTCAATATCAATAGAAAAACATAACAAGCGAACGAGTGACATGAATAAAGAAAATCATTGTCAGCTTTAACATACCATTAACATCAGAACAAATGCATGGTAATTTATCTTTATGGAGAACTGGCATCAAGTTTGGGAATGCAAGGGTTAAACTATCGTAAATAACCATGCTTCCTTATTTGTAATTATGTTTGCAAACTCTTCTGCAAGCTCATTAAAGGACTGATAAGTTGTAGGTAGTACTAAAACAGGTCCACATGTGCGTGCTACAGGTCTGCGCATTGCTCCATCGAGGGAGTTGAAGGAGACGGTAATGGATGGTGCTACAGGTCTGCGCATTGCTCCATCGAGGGAGTTGAAGGAGACGGTTATGGATGGGACAGTTATCAAATTAGTCCTGTGGTAAATTGAAGAAAAGCTCGTAGAGAAATCTAACGTTTCAGATGATCTAAACTTTCACGTGCTGAATCATTCAAGGGAGAGGCAACTAACAACTTCACAACTTTCTTTCCCGTTGGCTTTCTGATCTCATATACCTTCTTCATATCATCTACAGATTTGAATTCTGGATAACTCTTTAATGGGGCAATGATTGCCATCCAGCAATTAGATATGTACTTTGGCTTCTGTATAAGTTCCCGGTGTGCTAGTTGACTTATAATGAGTAGAATATTGTCCTTTGTTGGAGTTTTGTAACACTTATAACTACCAAGTACGTCAAGAATATCTTCATCACAAGGGTCAAACTCACCCTGTTTACATTTGTTCAAAGCTTCTGCCTCATCGTTAGCTAAGTATAAGTCAAAAGGTTCAAGAAGGAAATCTTCACTAATAACACTCCGAAAACAAACAACATCCCATAAATACACCCGAAAGTGTGACTGGGAAATATCTTATCTTTGAATACCCATAAACTACGATTCGGCCTATGGCCTCCCATTGTGGTCTCTGATAGTCGTGTCTAACTGAAAGTACTTTTTCTGTTGCACCTGTTGATAAGGAGGTAAAAAAATGGTGCCAAAACAGAGTTATGACCTCATGTACAACCCCAGAACCTCTCCCATCCTCTAACTTTCCATGGTCATTAATAATAAATAGCTGTAAGTGGTAATTAAGGATGTCAGTAGACTTGAATTCCTCTATCAAATCCTTGAGCACATTAGACCTGTGCACAACCACATCCTTGATTTCCTGCCCAGTGTCAGGTGCACATACACCTATGTATCAATAGGAATAAAAGTCATCGTTAATTCTAAGGGAAATGAAATAAATTGTTTAATGAAATATATTTTCCAAACATATGCAAGACATCCTAATATCCAACAATATAATTTTGAAAGGTTTATCAATGTTCAATGCAAGTTCTTGGTATATCAATTACTATTATTTACTTTTATTTATTTCAAGATTCACCCAAAGAGTGTACAATAGGAGACAAACTTACCTTTATGATACAGCTCACTGCATCATAACCCATATAAGAAAATGTATCTATCCCCCTAATTTATTAAACATTGCCAGATTTATATGTGAGAAAATAGGAAACCGAAATTAGTAATGAGGCCTTACCTTGGTCAACATCCACAGGCACAACATACTGTGCATTTGCATCAGCATTGACAGGGATAGCAGCACAATGAGTTCCATCATCAGGAATGGGATCCAGCATGTATAAAATTTTATATCATTGTTATACTATTTAATCATTACTACATTTACAGGTTCATTCCCCCCTAAGCAAGGACCAACTCCCCCCCCCCCCCCAACACAAAAAAAAAAACATGACTCAAATACAACAGAAGCCTAAATGATATATACGTAGATACTAAGTACAAACGTTATTTACCTTCTATGTTGTTGGACTGGAGTCCACCGACAGACGTAGAGGTCCAAGAAGATGTAGCTGTAGAGGAGGTGGTGGTACACGTACTGGAACTAGGATCATCTAGCTCGTGTCCAGGATGTCGTTCACCCATTCATCGTTCTCGTCATCTGAACTCCGATTTGACTGATCCGATTCTGTTTCAAGCATATGCAAGAATAGGGTTATCCTAGCGAAGGTCTTTCCCAAGTCTTCTTTATACTTTTGCAAAGTAAAGGCCTCTTTGCTTCCGGGTAAAGTAATAACTTCACTGCCATCGGAGTAACAGAGTTTATACGACTTGTCAGTTCTAAATGCTTGATCATACGAGGCTCTCTACCGTAAAGCTTCCTCAAGCACTGTCTTTGCTGAGGCATGTTTAGTTAGCTTTAAGGGAAGTGATTTTCCTCTCATTCTCTTAAAAACTCCACTCGCAGTTGTACCAATCACAATAGTATTCGAAACCAATTCTACAAAGCAGGAAAACAGCAAGTTTCTTTTTTTCTTAGGTTTGCTTTTAACGTATTTGTCAATCAATGCCTTAAGTATCAGCATATTGTCTATGGTACTGTGTTTTTTTCTAAAACCGCCTTGTTCGGGTTTAAGTATTCCCTTTGTTACTAGGTATTCATATAGTCTTCTATTTAGTATTGAGGTGAATAATTTTCCTAACGATGACAATAAAGTTATACCTCTATAGTTTTCAACGTTGTCGTGATCCCCTTTTTTATATATGGGGATTATGTGTCCAAAGCTCCATTCTTCTGGGAAACGGCCTGATTTAAGAATTAGGTTAAACAGTTTTCGAAGTGGAGATTTCAGGTGTTCTTTGCCAATCTTCAGTAATTCATTTAAAATATTATCTCTTCCAGGAGATTTGCTATTTTTCAGTTGATTCAGCGATTCATTTAGTTCATTTTCTGTTATCTCATAATCTAGTGGGCCTTGTGAATCAGTTGTCGTAGTGGTCGAGTTCGAGTCACAGATATCAGCATGTTCATAAAGTTCTACATTTTGTTTCTTAAAGAACTTGTAAAAGTCATCAATGCCTATTGAACTAGTACGTTTTTTCTTGTTCTTTAGATTGAATATTTTATTTAATTGTTTCCAAGTATGTTTCGGGTTTCCGTAGTCTATTTCTTGAATTTTCCTCTTGAAAAATGAATTTTTCTTATATTTGCACATATTTTTGAACCTCCTTTTCTTTATTCGTAAACATGATCTTAGATTACTGTTTTTATGATCACAGCATAATTTTTTTCCTAACTGCTCTAGTTTCTTTTTTTCTGTTTCGCATTCTAAATCGAACCAACTGTTTTCCTTTGTTACCTTCCCTCTTTTTGGTTGATTACAGTTAATGTATTTTAAGCCTGCCTGTTCGCTCACTTTCTGTAATATTGATGTAAATTCCTCTACTAACAAGTTTACATTTTCATTTTGTTTATAATTTGTCAATGTTTCTTCTAATTTGATTGCGTAATTAGTTTCCAATAGTTCTGGAATCTTTAGCTTTGCATTGTCATCCCATACTAGTTGTTTATGCATCCTAACACGACAATATTGCACAGCTGTGTTGTTTTTAGATAAATTGAATTGAATTCTAATGCCATAAGAGATTTGGCAGTGATCAGAGAGGTGTGGTTTTAGGTAATGGACTTTGAGAAACTGGAAATCTTGTAAAATATCTTGATTGGCAATAACATAATCTACTAGGCTGCTGCCATTATATTGAAAGCAAGTTTTCTTTCCTTCGTTATCTCCAATTAATCTTCCATTCAAAATTCTCATGTTGTTTTCAATGCAAACCTCTAGTAATGTTCTCCCCCTAGGGTCAGTTATATTTTTATCCTGTGATTGTCTTTTAAAAGCAACGTCAGTTAAGTAGTCCTCTGGTAAATCTAGGCCAAAATTATCATTATCTTGTAACACATACTCTTGATGTTCACCTGTCCTCGCGTTAAAATCCCCTTGTATAATTACGTTTCCCTTATAGGAAAAGTTTATTATTTCATCTTCTAGTTGTGCTATGTAGTCTTCATTATTTGTTTTTTCATAACTAGCTGGGCTGAAATAGACTGTCCCTATATAAATATCCTTTGTTATATTGAAATATGTTTTGTTTAGTCTGCACCATACTGCATTGTCATTATTTGTTTCTAAGTATGTTACACCATTGGCTATTCTTTTGTTCACGTAAACTGTTATACCCCCATGAAGTTTATTACCAGATTTTGCTCTGTGTTTTGAGTAATGTTTAAAACCATCAATGAATAGATCACTTTCTTTGCTAGCATGAGTTTCTACAATTCCATATATGTCGTG
This sequence comes from Actinernus sp. WN-2022, assembly GCA_030867875.1. Lineage (NCBI taxonomy): Eukaryota > Metazoa > Cnidaria > Anthozoa > Actiniaria > Actinernidae > Actinernus > Actinernus sp. WN-2022. The sequence continues at coordinate 92,765,734 of JAOWCC010001589.1, forward strand.
TTTTTCTATATCTGTTTTTATACCCTGTTGTTTTAGCTTATTTCCTAACTCCTTGTGTTTAAAACCGTGTATATTCCAGACACCTAGTTGTAAATGATATGGCATATTATTACTGGTAGCTTTCAGTTAAAGTTGACTGAGTTAATTAAAGTAAAAGATTAAGAGTTACTTAACCACTGAACAAGCGGCTTCAATGCTTCAGCAAGAGACCTACGGTCACAGCTCTCTTGTTCAACTTCTCTTTCTCGAGGTTTACTGAGAATTTCAGCAAAAGTTGGCCGCCTCCAAATCTGTTCTTGTTGATCTGTTGAACCTAAACCCTAAACCCTAACCTAACCCCCCCCCCCCCCCCCCCCCGGCATACGTGGGGCATTTGCACATTGACATTTGACAGACAAGAGCATCAGTAGAGAACCAATTCTCTGGCTACTCTAGCACAAACCATGTTGACACAAAATTATGCTAGAACTCCATGCAGTACATGCTATAGATGGCCCGAGTTAAGGCCACTCACGGCCTCTTGTTAATACATGGAGTTCTAGCATATTTTTGTGCCATACATGGTTTGTGCTAGGGGAGCCGGATAATTGATTCACTACTCATGCTCGTGATAATTTCCATATAATGGCTTGGAACTAGATGGCAAACAAATCATAATTCATATATTTAAAAGCACTCGTATGAGATCGATAGTGTTATTAACAAAACCTGTTTGTAAATGCTCTTTTCCATCTTCTTCCAATTCCCAACCCCCAAAGGTGGTCACGGTCCCTTATGGGAGCTTCTAATTACAAAGTTTTACTGATAATTAAATTGTGGTTTCATGAGGGTTGTCGCTGAAGGGACTGGTCAGAAATTAGCAGGGCGCCGGAAGGGGGTTGAGATCGAGGGTCATATTTTTTTGAATCCCCAAAAATGGAGGGTCAACAATCATGGGGAACTGAAAAAGGGGTGGTTATAGGGGAGAACGGGTCAAAATATGTCATACTCATTGTTCAGGGAGGGTTATATATATTTTACACTTTTTGATTTCATTCTCGACCCCCCTTGCATTCTCTCCTGCTACTGAATTTTTGACTAGTCTCCAATGTTTAATAAAATATTGTGTGCGTTGATTTTATGCATGTACAACACTTGGAAAATAACTATTTAAATAGAGTAACACTAACTAGTATACACAGAGAAATGTGTGGCCCTCCTACCCTGCGAGCAGAGGTTTCTCATCTTTTTGTCTTTCCTCCGAGAAGCACGGAACCTCTTCAGACCTGTATCCTGATTACACCCATAATACTATACTTCTATGGTTTTTGTACTGCACTTTCTAAAGGTTAGGGTGTTTTCTATTGTTGGGTAGGCCAATACTGTCGCTCGTTGCCGCCGAGAAACCTCTGCCCACGAAACGATTACATTCATTACGGTATCTCGATTTCCATTGGCCGAGAAAAACGAAACGGTAAACATTGTAGATTTATTGTAGATTTCAGATTGTCCATTTCCTATCGTTAACGGCAAGAGAAGGCGAAGTGGAGAAAATAAAATAAATTTCCTTCGAGGTATAAATCAAAGCTTTCTTTAGGATAAATTAAGGTAGATTTATTGAACAGTAATTTCAAGGTCTTCTGTGCAGTTCAGCAAAATAAGAAGCGACAAAGCCGGAGTTTGAAATAAGCCCGTTCGTATCAATCGTCGGCAAACAAAAAACTGTGACGACATAAATATAAACGGCTGCGAAGGATACTGTGGGCAGAGCCATAATTTACCCTCCAGTTCAAGTTTTATGACAGTTCTTTTGACAGTTTCAACTAGCTCGGTTTCCTAAGTCACATCCAATTAGTCATATCCAGTTTTGTTTATGGGTATCATTCGGATGCCTCGATCTGTGTATCTTCTGAGTTCTGTTATTCTTTTGACGATTTCAAGTTTTTCTTCTTTGTCTCTATAAAGTCGCATACAGTTAAATTTACGGTCGATTTCATTTCCAGTTCGAATTATAGTCACCATTACACTTAATAACGTTTTAAAAGTAGGGAACAAATAAGATTTGTGTGTGTATTTATATTAAACACATAATTTCATCCTCATATGACTTCACCTCGTTGTTTTTTTCTATCACTGAGATGCCGACGCTGGCCTAGAACAACAGGGATCGGGCCATTTACTGCAATATTTGATCCCATTACTTTTAACAGAAACAAATATTAAATAACAACAATGCAAACTGGTAAGTTTTATGTAGTTTTACTTACACATTTCGGTGCAAATATTTCACGACGTCAGGCCATGTGCATTTAGGAGCGCCACCTATAATCCCTAATCCTTTCGTAAAATGTGAGAAATTTCCATCCAAAGTCCTTCTAGAAAAACTCAACATCTTTGTGTTCGTCATGTCGAATAAATATCTGGCCGTCTGGGTAAAAAGACGTCCGACAAGGGCACCAGTTGAAATATCCTGAGCCTGTTAAAAGACTTTCCCACGAATAAAGTTATATATTTCTCACGAATGAAGTTAAATAAAGCATTAAGCTGTTTACATTTGAGAGATGGGACTCCAAATTTGAGAGAAATTTCCTCCGCGACAGACTATCACTCACAGCTTCCGAGTCCAGGGTTGCCTATGTAAATAAATTAGGTATCCCGAGCGATATCGAATCCGATTGGTTCATACTGTCACGTGTTGAGTCAACACGTGCAATGTGATTGGTTGACGGCGCACAGAAAATAAAAATAATAAACACTTGCGAAACCTGACTCGGGCCCAGCCTCGGCTGGCCCGAGTAATAAATAACCATGGAGGCATGCTAAAATGGTGAATTATAATTAAGTATACTTGTGCTTACAAATATAATCAACAAGTGTAATCAACAACCACCATTTTTCCTCTCAATATCAATAGAAAAACATAACAAGCGAACGAGTGACATGAATAAAGAAAATCATTGTCAGCTTTAACATACCATTAACATCAGAACAAATGCATGGTAATTTATCTTTATGGAGAACTGGCATCAAGTTTGGGAATGCAAGGGTTAAACTATCGTAAATAACCATGCTTCCTTATTTGTAATTATGTTTGCAAACTCTTCTGCAAGCTCATTAAAGGACTGATAAGTTGTAGGTAGTACTAAAACAGGTCCACATGTGCGTGCTACAGGTCTGCGCATTGCTCCATCGAGGGAGTTGAAGGAGACGGTAATGGATGGTGCTACAGGTCTGCGCATTGCTCCATCGAGGGAGTTGAAGGAGACGGTTATGGATGGGACAGTTATCAAATTAGTCCTGTGGTAAATTGAAGAAAAGCTCGTAGAGAAATCTAACGTTTCAGATGATCTAAACTTTCACGTGCTGAATCATTCAAGGGAGAGGCAACTAACAACTTCACAACTTTCTTTCCCGTTGGCTTTCTGATCTCATATACCTTCTTCATATCATCTACAGATTTGAATTCTGGATAACTCTTTAATGGGGCAATGATTGCCATCCAGCAATTAGATATGTACTTTGGCTTCTGTATAAGTTCCCGGTGTGCTAGTTGACTTATAATGAGTAGAATATTGTCCTTTGTTGGAGTTTTGTAACACTTATAACTACCAAGTACGTCAAGAATATCTTCATCACAAGGGTCAAACTCACCCTGTTTACATTTGTTCAAAGCTTCTGCCTCATCGTTAGCTAAGTATAAGTCAAAAGGTTCAAGAAGGAAATCTTCACTAATAACACTCCGAAAACAAACAACATCCCATAAATACACCCGAAAGTGTGACTGGGAAATATCTTATCTTTGAATACCCATAAACTACGATTCGGCCTATGGCCTCCCATTGTGGTCTCTGATAGTCGTGTCTAACTGAAAGTACTTTTTCTGTTGCACCTGTTGATAAGGAGGTAAAAAAATGGTGCCAAAACAGAGTTATGACCTCATGTACAACCCCAGAACCTCTCCCATCCTCTAACTTTCCATGGTCATTAATAATAAATAGCTGTAAGTGGTAATTAAGGATGTCAGTAGACTTGAATTCCTCTATCAAATCCTTGAGCACATTAGACCTGTGCACAACCACATCCTTGATTTCCTGCCCAGTGTCAGGTGCACATACACCTATGTATCAATAGGAATAAAAGTCATCGTTAATTCTAAGGGAAATGAAATAAATTGTTTAATGAAATATATTTTCCAAACATATGCAAGACATCCTAATATCCAACAATATAATTTTGAAAGGTTTATCAATGTTCAATGCAAGTTCTTGGTATATCAATTACTATTATTTACTTTTATTTATTTCAAGATTCACCCAAAGAGTGTACAATAGGAGACAAACTTACCTTTATGATACAGCTCACTGCATCATAACCCATATAAGAAAATGTATCTATCCCCCTAATTTATTAAACATTGCCAGATTTATATGTGAGAAAATAGGAAACCGAAATTAGTAATGAGGCCTTACCTTGGTCAACATCCACAGGCACAACATACTGTGCATTTGCATCAGCATTGACAGGGATAGCAGCACAATGAGTTCCATCATCAGGAATGGGATCCAGCATGTATAAAATTTTATATCATTGTTATACTATTTAATCATTACTACATTTACAGGTTCATTCCCCCCTAAGCAAGGACCAACTCCCCCCCCCCCCCCCAACACAAAAAAAAAACATGACTCAAATACAACAGAAGCCTAAATGATATATACGTAGATACTAAGTACAAACGTTATTTACCTTCTATGTTGTTGGACTGGAGTCCACCGACAGACGTAGAGGTCCAAGAAGATGTAGCTGTAGAGGAGGTGGTGGTACACGTACTGGAACTAGGATCATCTAGCTCGTGTCCAGGATGTCGTTCACCCATTCATCGTTCTCGTCATCTGAACTCCGATTTGACTGATCCGATTCTGTTTCAAGCATATGCAAGAATAGGGTTATCCTAGCGAAGGTCTTTCCCAAGTCTTCTTTATACTTTTGCAAAGTAAAGGCCTCTTTGCTTCCGGGTAAAGTAATAACTTCACTGCCATCGGAGTAACAGAGTTTATACGACTTGTCAGTTCTAAATGCTTGATCATACGAGGCTCTCTACCGTAAAGCTTCCTCAAGCACTGTCTTTGCTGAGGCATGTTTAGTTAGCTTTAAGGGAAGTGATTTTCCTCTCATTCTCTTAAAAACTCCACTCGCAGTTGTACCAATCACAATAGTATTCGAAACCAATTCATCCATCTTGGGTCTTTTGAACGAAGTCTGTCGTTCTTTTGACTTCTTAGCCAGAAAGCCCTTGAAGTCACATACTGAAGTATTTGAAGACACTGATGCAGAAGATACTGGTGCAGAAGTAGTTGAAGTAGAATTAATGTTAATTGTGTTCCCACATTTAGGACAAAATTTGTAATCCTTCCTCATCCACCCGCCACAACTCTGGAAAAACATGTTAACATGGCGGATAAAGAAGCGCGCGGGGAACCTGGATCACGTGATCTTTACTCGTCCCATGCTCTTGCCGTTCAGGAGCATCCGGGCTAGTTACCATTTTTGCTGTGTTTCGTGAAATATTGTGGTATTTCGTGAAATATTGTGGTGTTTCTTAAGGTATTGTTGTGTTTCGTGAAATATTGTGGTGTTTCCTGAAAGTTTGTGGTGTATCCTCAAATATTGTGGTGTTTCGCGAAATATTGTTGTGTTTCGTGAAATATTGTTGTGTTTCCTGAAAGTTTGTGGTGTATCCTTAAATATTGTGGTGTTTCGCGAAATATTGTTGTGTTTCGTGAAATATTGTTGTGTTTCGTGAAAGTTTGTGGAGTTGTGTTTTGCTTGTGATTGGCCGGCCGAAAACACCAAAACTCAACCACAGGGAACCCGAGCGAGAAGCGGCACAGGCTGATGCTCAGGCTCTTCTCTGTTGCCTGTTGGATTATTTTGATTATTTCAAGATGGCCTCTTGGTCCTCTCGGTCCTCTCGGTACCAATAGAATTGCGACCAGATGGAGGCCCAAGCCGATGAAGAAGGAGATGCTACGACGGATACAGGTAGAATAAATAACTGGAGCAATAATATGCCCTGGAGGTCCCGTCTCCAGAAAGACAAAATGTAATTACTAGTAGTAGTACTGGGGCCAGTGGGGGATACCCCGAGAATACATACTAACATAGTCATAAAAGACATACACATACATGTACTCGTAGAATAATTTAAGCTCTTACAACAACACTGTAGTGTAGTTAGTATCAACAATTTGATGAGATTTTAAAACCACCTGAAGACTGAAATAAAGCCGCTTGCATAGACTTTATTACAAAAAAATGGCTGCTTATAGTTATATACATTTGTACATGTAGCTTATGCACCTATCAATGTTAAGCGGGGGGGGGGGGGGGGGGGGGAGGGAGGAGGGGGAGGGGGTAAGTTGTGAGGGGGGTAAGGTGTGGGGATTTGACAGGCAAGGATACCCCGAGGGTGGGGATTTTGACATATGCTGCCTGCCCAGAAACATAAGGAAGACTGCATGCAGATATTTGATATTTTTTTACCAAATGTGTTGTCCTGGGGGTAGGGAATTTGATTTTTTTGGGGAGAAAATGTCAAATCTTGTGATGTCACAAGTAGAACCAAGATTTTACAGGAAGTGAGCATTCCTACATCAAAATCACGGATTCTTACCGTTTATCATTCGAATTTGATAAAATAACACTCATTCGTTTTCTACAAGTGATTCTGCATTAGATTGAATTGGTGGTATTACATTGCTTTTTAATATCTTTTCACAAGCGTTTGGAATTCCATCCAGTCATAATTAAAGTTCTGCAATTCAGGAAATATTTCTTTAAAGGCACCCTTTTACTTCTAGTAACCATACATTAATATATTATATTTTAATACAGAGATTTGTATGAGAAAACGTGTTACCCTGGTGAAAATCCTGGACAGGATCCTGAACAGCATCCTACAGGATCCTATTCAGGATCCTACATAGGATCCTACAGGATCCTACACATGACCCTACATGATCCTACAGGATCGTATTCAGGATCCTGTAGGATCCTGAGCTTTCCCTGTAGGATCCTGGGCAATTTCTGTAGGATCCTGGGCTATTCCTGTAGGATCCTGGGCTATTCCTGTAGGATCTGGGGCTATTCCAATATGATCCTGGGCTATTCCTGTAGGATCCTGGGCTATTCCTGTAGGATCCTGGGCTTTTCCTGTAGGATTCTAGGCTATTCCTATAGGATCCTGGGCTATTCTTGTAGAACCCTGGGCTAGCTATTCCCTGTAGGATCCTGGACTATTCCTGTAGGATCCTTACACCCAAATCGTACATACCATAGTTGTCATAAACATGAAAATAACACAGTAATTGTTTCAAAACTGTATGCATAGTGTTAGATATTGTATCATTACAATTGCCAGACAGTGAATTACTCCTATTTCTATAAGTAAGTTAAAACTATTCATTTACAAACTATACATGTACATGTTGTTCGAGTTATATACAATACATTGTGTATAAGTCCAATTAAAAAATGTCATATTTTACTAGTGTAAGTTGTGATGGTTCCGATAAGTTAATTAAATTAGTCTGACTATTTACTAATTAAAGTAAATATTGCCTAAATTAGAGGGTTAGGTTACCCTAGTGATGGTATTGACAAGTCTTGCCTCATCTCAATTTTCGGCTACAGCCCTGCTTTTGAAAAAAAAAAAAAAACAGAAATTGTGGACACGTACATGACAAGACAAGACAAGACAAGACATATTTTATTAGAGTGCCAAGCGACAGACTGTACATAGGCATGCTTCTCCAATATTCTATACAAGGATGGTTTGCCTAACTTTAAAACATTCATAGATGTATTTTGCTATTTCTGGCTTATGTTTTTTTGGTGCGATTAAATCTTTATAGTTTGTTATTTTTTTGTTTATATCTTGAAAAAGAGAGTTTCTCAGATCAGAATATAATTGACATTTAGATAAAAAATGTTCTTCGTTTTCCATAATTTGACAATGTGGGCATATTCTCAATTCAGGACTCACATAAACTCTGTTATAACGGCCTCTTTCAATTTGTAAAATATGGTCGCTTATTCTTAACTTAGTTAGTGCTCTGCGATGATCTATATTTTTAACTTCCAATAAATAATCTTCGAGTTTATATTCTGTTTTGAACTCACGAAATGTTCTTAATTTATTTCCTCCCACTGATCTGGATTCATCATCGAAGATGCTTGATCTCCAGTCTTGAGTTTCAATATCCTCTAGTCTTTGTTTGGTATATTTATAAAACCGCTTGATCTCGTTTTCATCAATAACGGCATCTTGTTGGGATTCCCAGCAATAGCCAAAGCCATTCTGAAATAATATAGCTTTAATTTGCATTGCCCAGTTCTTCGAATTTGTGTGACTTAGCATATCTAAGTAGGCTTGCTTTGCGATTCTATTTTCGTCTAATGTTAGAAGGCGGGCCCAGAATGATAATGCCTTAGATTTTACTTCGATAATGATGGGGAAACGGCCTAATTCTGCACGGCAAGCTTTGTTCACCGCTCTTTTGCTTACGCCTAGGATTTGTTTACAGAACTTTGTATGAACTTGTTCTATGTACATGTTCTATGTACTTGTTCTATGTACATGTACATGTACATGTATGTATATGATAACCATAGGATTTTCTGATTTTCCTTATATTTGGCGGGGGGGGGGGGGGGGGGGGGTTCACACACAAAAAAATTACATGAAAGGGGGACAATGCAAAACATGTTACTATAGGGAGGGGGGCATACATGTACATGTCATTTTGTCCATGAAGCAAAGTACAAAATCCTACCAGCCCCCCCTCCCTGATCATAAACAATGAACAGTTGCGGGGATAAAATGTGAACTACAACTTTACATGTATATAGCAATTCTAAAATACATGATTGTACATGTATATTACACCAGTATACAATGTAGGCTTGATAACACTAAAATAGATTGTTTCCTTTCTCATTACAGCAAGTCTCATTAGTTCAGTACAACAGCAAGGTGAACATGCTGATGGATATGTAGAGCAGTTTCAGTTGGTCCAACCAGTTGTTGTAAGGTATATTATAGGTGTATAAATAAATAATAATAATAATAACCTTTTTCATTAGTTCAGTACAACAGCAAGGTGACCATGCTGATGGATATGTAGAGCAGTTTCAGTTGGTCCAACCAGTTATTGTAAGGTATATTATAGGTATATATAAATAATCATAATAAAAAGCTTTGTTCATTAGTTCAGTACAACAGCAAGGTGACCATGCTGATGGATATGTAGAGCAGTTTCAGTTGGGTATATTTTAGGTGTATAAATAAATAATAATAATAATAAGCTTTGTTCATTAGTTCAGTACAACAGCAAGGTGACCATGCTCATTGGTATATGTAGAGCAGTTTCAGTAGGTCCAAGCAAATGTTGTAAGGTATATTATAGGTGTATAAATAAATAATAATAATAATAAGCTTTGTTCATTAGTTCAATACAACAGCAATGTGACCTTGCTGATGGATATATGTAGAGCAGTTTCAGTTGGTCCAACCACTAGTTATTGTAAGGTATATTATAGGTGTATATAAATAAATAATAATAAGCTTTGTTCATTAGTTCAGTACAACAGCAAGGTGAACATGCTGATGGATATGTAGAGCAGTTTCAGTTGGTCCAACCAGTTATTGTAAGGTATATTATAGGTGTATATAAATAATTAGCAATGGCGTCCACACGCTCGAAATCCAGCTCGGACAAAAACCAAAGTTCTTTGAATCCAGAAGTTGATTCTATTCCACTTAGTATGGTGAAAGAGTTGCTAAAGTCACAAGAATCAACCATGAAGACTTTTATTACTGCATTCATGGATTCCACCAACAAGAGAGTTGATCAACTGATTCGAGACCTCCAAGACGTCAAGAACAGCCTTCAGTTTACACAGGCACAATTTGATGACTTCGTCAAAGAAAATAATCACAACGCCGGTGAAACAAAGGATATGGCTTCCGTGGTTTCAGAACTACGAAGCAATACAGACGATATCCTCATAAAAGTCGACGATCTAGAAAACAGATCTCGCAGAAATAATATATGCTTTGATGGGATTCCAGAAGATCCATCTGAATCATGGAATGATACAGAACAAAAAGTCAAGAATATATTAGCTGACAAACTTCAGTTAGAGGATTTCACGATAGAGAGGGCCCACCGTGTTGGCCGTGCTCGCCGACCGATTGCAAATTCCTTGGTCATGTTTGTTGTCTTTAGTTGCGATAGAGACAATGGTATTGAAGGATTCAAGGAATTCTAGAATGTGTTGGTTTGGTGGACGATAAACAGTCCCAACTACTACATTCTTCCCATGGGGAATGCAAATTTCAACAAAAAAAGACTCAATTAAGTCAGGGTTCAAAATAGTACAGTCGGAACGTAATTTATATTCTAAGTGTTTTTGTAAATAAAGTCCTGTGCCTCCTCCAGTTTTAGTTGTACGATGATTTGAAATAAAATTATACCCAGGAATGTTGACTAGATCAGAGGTTTGATCGTTCAGCCAAGTTTCTGAAATTCCTATTACTGCAAATTGATGTTTTAAATTAGCTAACATATGTTTGAATTTATCAAAGTTTCCGTATAAACTACGAGCATTTAAATGCATTAATGAAAAATTAAGTTTTTTTGTTGGATCATCTAAGGTTAGAGATTTAACTTCATCTTCAACAAAGCAGTTGCTGGGAGATCGAGGCACAGAAAGATAACCTCGAGTAGTCGTCGCAAAGTTTCTAAACTATAAAACCCACGAAGCTACATGTATCTTGGCCAACAAGAAAAAGCTAAAAGGAACTGAAATCTATGTAAGAGAAGACTTCTCGGAGAGAGTTTTGGATAGAAGGCGAGATCTTCTCCCACGAATGTATGACGCCAGAAAGGACGGCAAAGTTGCATTTCTGCGTTTCGATAAACTCATTATCCATGAAAGACCAAACTCCACCAGATCTCCAGATGAGGGAATAAGACGACCTAATTTCAGAGAAACAGCACCAGTTTCTAATGGTGCTACTCGTGAGTAACTGTACCTAATACTTCTGATGTCTCTATTTGAAAGCGTACTACCCTTTTGCCACTTAGACGATAATGCTTTTGATGTAGCTGTTTACGAACTAGCCCATGGACCCGTAAACTACAACTTACATTGATCGTTTAGATTCTTTATTATTTAACCCAATTACCGAAACACAATCCTTATCATTTATGAATGATCTTGACCCAGACCAAAATTGTTACATAATGGGTGATTTTAACCTTGACTTACTTCACTACGATAATCATGCTCCCACTCAGGAATTTCTAGATTGTTTATTCTCGCACATGCTTTACCCTCTCATTAAAAGACCGACACGCTTAACCTCTCATTCCGCCACTCTAATTGACAACATTTTCACTAATCATAATACACTAAATATTACCAATGGACTAATCGTAAATGACATTTCTGATCGTTTACCCATCTTCACTTTAGTCTACGATGTTTTTTTTCCACGTCCAAAGAAAGAGTGCATATCTATCCGCGATTTTAGTGAAACCAACATAAACAAATTTAGAGCATCCCTATCACAAATAAATTGGTCTAACACAGTCATCTTATCGGATCCAAACGTTGCCTATAATTCATTCCTTACTAAATATACCAGTCTTTATGACTCTTGTTTTCCCTTCAAAGTAATCCGAGGCAATGCCTTAAAAACACTAAGAACTCCTTGGATGACTGCAGGGCTTTTGAAATCAGTTAGGAAGAAAAATATGCTTTACAAAAAACTAATATCGCACCCTAACACAGCACTTGAAGCTAAATATAAGTCATACAAGAATAAACTTAATCACCTAATTAGAATAGCTAAAAAAGCCTATTACGATGTGAAGTTTGAGAATGCAAAAAAACAATCTTAAAACTACTTGGAAATTAATTAGCGAACTTATCAATAACAAAAAGGGAAAAACTCTCCTTCCCTCTTTCTTCAAATGTGATGATACGATTATTTCAGATCCAAATGAAATTGCAAATAGATTTTGTAAATACTTTTCTAGCATAGGGCCAAACCTTGCTAACAAAATACCGGCTACTAACACTCCTTTTCTTAACTTATTGTCGTCCTACCAAGAAGAACCTATTATTATTCAACCCACCACTAGACAGGAACTGGAGACCATCTCCAATTCTTTTAAACCTGACAAAGCGCCTGGCTATGATAATGTTTCAATGAAGATAATCAAAGCATCATTTGATTTAATTTCTGAACCATTGATGACCATTATTAACCTCTCCTTGGCCCAAGGAGTCTTTCCTGAAAAGCTAAAACTTGCCAAAGTTATCCCAGTCTTCAAGAGCGAAGACCCCAATTTATTTAGTAACTACAGACTGATTTCTCTTCTCCCAAACTTTTCGAAATTCTTTGAAAAGATTATGCATAACCGTGTTTCTGCTTTTGTAGATAAATTTGAAATCCTTCACCACAGTCAATTTGGATTCCGTAAGAATCACTCTACATCTCTAGCCCTTATTCACCTCCTTAACAAACTTGCTACCTCAGCCGACCAAGGAAAATTAACTGTTGGTGTCTTTTTAGATCTTTCTAAAGCGTTTGATACGCTTGACCATGACATTTTATTCAACAAACTCGAACATTATGGTATACGTGGACAGGCATTAAAATGGATCAAAAGTTACTTTAATAATCGAAAGCAATTTGTTCAAATCAATGATACTATGTCTTCTGAGCATAACATCACATGTGGTGTACCACAGAGATCCATACTGGGACCATTATTTTTTATCATTTATATTAACGATCTTCCTAACGCCTCCAAGTTAATTGACTCTCTACTCTTTGCGGATGACACAAGTATTTTTTATTCCCACAAAGATCCTAATCTATTGATATCCTTTTTAAATAGAGAACTAAAACAGATAGATGACTGGTTAAAAACAAATAAACTTACTGTCAATATAAAGAAACCAATTATATCCTTTTCAAACCTAGACAAAAGCACATTTCGTGCAATGTTCCCCTCCTATTTAATTACCACCAGTTAGAACAAAAGCAAGTTACTAAATTCCTAGGAGTATTTATTGATGAAAACTTCACCTGGAAAACTCAATTAAGCCATGTTTGTAAGAAAATGTCCAAATCTATAGGTATTATTTACAGATCTCGATTTTATCTGTCTTCTAAATCTAAAGTATCTCTTTACTATACATTAGTTTACCCATACCTCTCCTACTGTAATATTGTCTGGTCAAACACATATCCCTCAAACTTAAACAGAGTATTTCTTCTTCAAAAGCGTGCTGTACGAATTCTAGCCTCTGCCGATTATCGTGCCCATACTGCACCAATTTTTGACAGCTTAAAAATACTAGACATTTTTACCTTGAACAGTTTCAACAATGCTAAATTTATGTTCTCCTATCATAATCAACTACTTCCCCCTCTATTCTCAAACTTATTTCCTATAAATGATCAGATACACAGTTATAGTACCAGAATTGCAACTAATTATCGATCACACTCTTGTCGTACTAATATCAAACAATTTACTATTCTTCATCAAGGACCAAAAATATGGAACTCTCTGCCCCTCTACATAACTAAGTCTTTAACACTACCGGAATTTAAAAAAAACTTTTTCCACCACATTGCTACTAACAAATGAAACTTCATTCTTTACACCTTCACATCTCTAATTATCTTTAATTACATTGTTGTTCGCAATTGCTAACTCATTTTATTATATGAATCTTACGAGGAGGTCTCTACTCTATAAGCCCTGTGGTTTCCAGAGACCTCCTCGCCATAACTGCCTAAGCTTCCACTTATTTAACTTGTAACTAACAGTAACTGTTCGTTGTATTTAGCACAATATTCTTAGTCAAATCAATTGTTAACACTAGTTAGTTAATTTCTCTGTATAAGAAATCTATTGTAACTATTCAAATACCTTAATTATTACTTTCTCCTGTCAATAATATTCCTGTCAGTACAAATCACACCGCTAGGCCGCTTTGTATTGTAGTCAGTATTACTATTGTTACTTTGTTACTCATATAAAAAAACATATGGCGAATAAAAAAATAAAAAAATAATAATAATAATAATAATGATAATAAGCTTTGTTCATTAGTTCAGTACAACAGCAAGGTGAACATGCTGATGGAAATGTAGAGCAGTTTCAGTTGGGTATATTTTAGGTGTATAAATAAATAATAATAATAATAAGGTTTGTTCATTAGTTCAGTACAACAGCAAGGTGACCATGCTCATTGATATATGTAGAGCAGTTTCAGTTAGTCCAATCAATTGTTGTAAGGTATATTATAGGTGTATATATAAATAAATAATAATAAGCTTTGTTCATTAGTTCAGTACAACAGCAAGGTGAACATGCTGATGGATATGTAGAGCAGTTTCAGTTGGTCCAACCAGTTATTGTAAGGTATATTATAGGTGTGTATAAATAAATAATAATAATAAGCTTTGTTCATTAGTACAGTACAACAGCAAGGTGAGCATACTGATGGATATGTAGAACAGTTTCAGTTGGTACAACCAGTTATTCTAAGGTATATTATAGGTGTATAAATAAATAAATAATAATCAGCTTTGTTCATTAGTTCAGTACAACAGCAAGGTGACCATGCTGATGGCTATATGTAGAGCAGTTTCAGTTGGTCCAACCAGTTATTGTAAGGTATATTATAGGTGTATATAAATAAATAATAATAATAAGCTTTGTTCATTAGTACAGTACAACAGCAAGGTGAACATGGTGATCCATATGTAGAGCAGTTTCAGTTGGTCCAACCAGTTATTGTAAGGTATATTATAGGTGTATATAAATAAATAATAATAATAATAAGCTTTGATCATTAGTTCAGTACAACAGCAAGGTGAACATGCTGATGGATATGTAGAGCAGTTTCAGTTGGGTATATTTTAGGTGTATAAATAAATAATAAAAATTATATGCTTTGTTCATTAGTTCAGTACAACAGCAAGGTGACCATGCTCATTGATATATAGAGCAGTTTCAGTAGGTCCAAGCAGTTGTTGTAAGGTATATTATAGGTGTATAAATAAATAATAATAATAATAAGCTTTGTTCATTAGTTCAGTACAACAGCAATGTGACCATGCTGATGGATATATGCAGAGCAGTTTCAGTTGGTCCAACCACTAGTTATTGTAAGGTATATTATAGGTGTATATAAATAAATAATAATAAGCTTTGTTAATTAGTTCAGTACAACAGCAAGGTGAACATGCTGATGGATATCATTGATATATGTAGAGCAGTTTCAGTAGGTCCAAGCAGTTGTTGTAAGGTATATTATAGGTGTATAAATAAATAATAATAATAATAAGCTTTGTTCATTAGTTCAGTACAACAGCAATGTGACCATGCTGATGGATATATGTAGAGCAGTTTCAGTTGGTCCAACCACTAGTTATTGTAAGGTATATTATAGGTGTATATAAATAAATAATAATAAGCTTTGTTAATTAGTTCAGTACAACAGCAAGGTGAACATGCTGATGGATATGTAGAGCAGTTTCAGTAGGTCCAAGCAGTTGTTGTAAGGTATATTATAGGTGTATAAATAAATAATAATAATAATAAGGTTTGTTCATTAGTTCAGTACAACAGCAAGGTGACCATGCTCATTGATATATGTAGAGCAGTTTCAGTTGGTCCAACCAGTTATTGTAAGGTATATTATAGGTGTGTATAAATAAATAATAATAATAAGCTTTGTTCATTAGTACAGTACAACAGCAAGGTGAGCATACTGATGGATATGTAGAACAGTTTCAGTTGGTACAACCAGTTATTCTAAGGTATATTATAGGTGTATAAATAAATAAATAATAATCAGCTTTGTTCATTAGTTCAGTACAACAGCAAGGTGAACATGCTGATGGAAATGTAGAGCAGTTTCAGTTGGGTATATTTTAGGTGTATAAATAAATAATAATAATAATAAGGTTTGTTCATTAGTTCAGTACAACAGCAAGGTGACCATGCTCATTGATATATGTAGAGCAGTTTCAGTTAGTCCAATCAATTGTTGTAAGGTATATTATAGGTTTATATATAAATAAATAATAATAAGCTTTGTTCATTAGTTCAGTACAACAGCAAGGTGAACATGCTGATGGATACGTAGAGCAGTTTCAGTTGGTCCAACCAGTTATTGTAAGGTATATTATAGGTGTGTATAAATAAATAATAATAATAAGCTTTGTTCATTAGTACAGTACAACAGCAAGGTGAGCATACTGATGGATATGTAGAACAGTTTCAGTTGGTACAACCAGTTATTCTAAGGTATATTATAGGTGTATAAATAAATAAATAATAATCAGCTTTGTTCATTAGTTCAGTACAACAGCAAGGTGACCATGCTCATTGATATATAGAGCAGTTTCAGTAGGTCCAAGCAGTTGTTGTAAGGTATATTATAGGTGTATAAATAAATAATAATAATAATAAGCTTTGTTCATTAGTTCAGTACAACAGCAATGTGACCATGCTGATGGATATATGTAGAGCAGTTTCAGTTGGTCCAACCACTAGTTATTGTAAGGTATATTATAGGTGTATATAAATAGATAATAATAAGCTTTGTTAATTAGTTCAGTACAACAGCAAGGTGAACATGCTGATGGATATCATTGATATATGTAGAGCAGTTTCAGTAGGTCCAAGCAGTTGTTGTAAGGTATATTATAGGTGTATAAATAAATAATAATAATAATAAGCTTTGTTCATTAGTTCAGTACAACAGCAATGTGACCATGCTGATGGATATATGTAGAGCAGTTTCAGTTGGTCCAACCACTAGTTATTGTAAGGTATATTATAGGTGTATATAAATAAATAATAATAAGCTTTGTTAATTAGTTCAGTACAACAGCAAGGTGAACATGCTGATGGATATGTAGAGCAGTTTCAGTTGGTCCAATTAGTTATTGTAAGGTATATTATAGGTGTATATAAATAAATAATAATAATAATAAGCTTTGTTCATTAGTTCAGTACAACAGCAAGGTGACCATGCTGAGGGATATGTAGAGCAGTTTCAGTTGGGTATATTTTAGGTGTATAAATAAATAATAAAAATAATAAGCTTTGTTCATTAGTTCAGTACAACAGCAAGGTGACCATGCTCATTGATATATGTAGAGCAGTTTCAGTTGGTCCAACCACTAGTTATTGTAAGGTATATTATAGGTGTATATAAATAAATAATAATAAGCTTTGTTAATTAGTTCAGTACAACAGCAAGGTGAACATGCTGATGGATATATATAGAGCAGTTTCAGTTGGTCCAACCACTAGTTATTGTAAGGTATATTATAGGTGTATATAAATAAATAATAATAATAATAAGCTTTGTTCATTAGTTCAGTACAACAGCAAGGTGACCATGCTCATTGATATATGTAGAGCAGTTTCAGTTGGTCCAACCACTAGTTATTGTAAGGTATATTATAGGTGTATATAAATAAATAATAATAAGCTTTGTTAATTAGTTCAGTACAACAGCAAGGTGAACATGCTGATGGATATATATAGAGCAGTTTCAGTTGGTCCAACCACTAGTTATTGTAAGGTATATTATAGGTGTATATAAATAAATAATAAAAATAATCAGCTTTGTTCATTAGTTCAGTACAACAGCAAGGTGACCATGCTCATTGATATATGTAGAGCAGTTTCAGTTGGTCCAACCACTAGTTATTGTAAGGTATATTATAGGTGTATATAAATAAATAATAATAAGCTTTGTTAATTAGTTCAGTACAACAGCAAGGTGAACATGCTGATGGGTATGTAGAGCAGTTTCAGTTGGTCCAATTAGTTATTGTAAGGTATATTATAGGTGTATATAAATAAATAATAATAATAATAAGCTTTGTTCATTAGTTCAGTACAACAGCAAGGTGAACATGCTGATGTATATGTAGAGCAGTTTCAGTTGGTCCAACCAGTTATTGTAAGGTATATTATAGGTGTATATAAATAAATAATAATAATAATAAGCTTTGTTCATTAGTTCAGTACAACAGCAAGGTGACCATGCTGAGGGATATGTAGAGCAGTTTCAGTTGGGTATATTTTAGGTGTATAAATAAATAATAAAAATAATAAGCTTTGTTCATTAGTTCAGTACAACAGCAAGGTGACCATGCTCATTGATATATGTAGAGCAGTTTCAGTTGGTCCAACCACTAGTTATTGTAAGGTATATTATAGGTGTATATAAATAAATAATAATAAGCTTTGTTAATTAGTTCAGTACAACAGCAAGGTGAACATGCTGATGGATATATATAGAGCAGTTTCAGTTGGTCCAACCACTAGTTATTGTAAGGTATATTATAGGTGTATATAAATAAATAATAATAATAATAAGCTTTGTTCATTAGTTCAGTACAACAGCAAGGTGACCATGCTCATTGATATATGTAGAGCAGTTTCAGTTGGTCCAACCACTAGTTATTGTAAGGTATATTATAGGTGTATATAAATAAATAATAATAAGCTTTGTTAATTAGTTCAGTACAACAGCAAGGTGAACATGCTGATGGATATATATAGAGCAGTTTCAGTTGGTCCAACCACTAGTTATTGTAAGGTATATTATAGGTGTATATAAATAAATAATAAAAATAATCAGCTTTGTTCATTAGTTCAGTACAACAGCAAGGTGACCATGCTCATTGATATATGTAGAGCAGTTTCAGTTGGTCCAACCACTAGTTATTGTAAGGTATATTATAGGTGTATATAAATAAATAATAATAAGCTTTGTTAATTAGTTCAGTACAACAGCAAGGTGAACATGCTGATGGGTATGTAGAGCAGTTTCAGTTGGTCCAATTAGTTATTGTAAGGTATATTATAGGTGTATATAAATAAATAATAATAATAATAAGCTTTGTTCATTAGTTCAGTACAACAGCAAGGTGAACATGCTGATGTATATGTAGAGCAGTTTCAGTTGGTCCAACCAGTTATTGTAAGGTATATTATAGGTGTATATAAAGAAATAATAATAATAAGCTTTGTTCATTAGTTCAGTACAACAGCAAGGTGAACATGCTGATGGATATATGTAGAGCAGTTTCAGTTGGTCCAACCACTAGTTATTGTAAGGTATATTATAGGTGTATATAAATAAATAATAATAAGCTTTGTTCATTAGTTCAGTCCAACAGCAAGGTGAACATGCTGATGGATATGTAGAGCAGTTTCAGTTGGTCCAACCAGTTATTGCATTCGACGAAGGAGAACGCATACTAATCTTGCAGTGGACTCCCTGTGGTCCTGTGTGGGCTACCTGTGCTTCCCCAGGCTAAAGAAATCGAGATTCGTGTTCTCATGTGTGTTTGTACTTTTTGAATAAATTATCTCGGCCGGGGAACTGGTAACCACACGTACACGATGCGAGCGGCCATTTTGGTGAATGCCATCATGTCTTCTGTTTTGTTTCGCCATCGGTTAGTTGCTTGCCTTATTTTCCAGCAATGCAATGCAATGATGTTTCAAAGGTTCGCAAGTACAATTGAGCAAAGCCTGAGGAAAGTGTGTAGTACATCTGGAGGACCTTGAACATTCAACTCGGCCATAATTATTTATTTATGCTGAACCCGAAATTATGCTGTTCGGTTTGCCGATACTAAAAAGGCAAAACTGCAAATGGTTAAGATGCTATAAATCATACCTGAAGGCTGAAGAGAAATACATGGATTTGAATATTTCAGTGTGAGTTGTGAAGAAGCTTTTTAAATACTACACGTGTGCATCGTGGTGGTTTAAGTCAAACATGGTCTGTTTTGTCGGCGCGGTGACGACACCAGCGAAGTTGAACAGAGAACTGAGTCAAATCAACTCACCATAATTTGTAAACAGCCGAGTAAATTATGTTGGCTTGCTCGCTGTACTGGATTCTGCTTTTCGCTGTACATACAGATACCGAAACTACAAACAGTAATATAACCTGGCTGAAGAGAAACAAGGTCTGAGTTTTCTAGATACCCGTAATTGCCGTATCTTGTGAGTGTAGTGTTCACTGATTAGAATTGTCCGTCCACGTGACTATTCCTTATATGTACACTGACTCCTTATATGGAGTATGATGAGTCTCGTGGCCGGAGGCTAGTTAGTTCGGAGCGGCCATTGTGAGAGAATAAAGTCTGTGAATCTACTGGAGCGTTGTTCATCTTTCTCAAGCAGCAGTGGTGCTGAGCAGAATACTTGGATGTCAATTGTTGTATCCAACGATTTCATTTGAACAAGACACGACGATAATCAACGTGTGACACAAGAAAACCAACATGTGACACAACGAAATCCAACACATCAACACTCAGACATCACCAGTATCACCCATCCCCACTGCTGCTATTGCTATTACATTTGTTGACCACATTATTGTATTTCGATGCCCATTTAGAGAAAGGCTAACATATAGTATATCCATCCATCGTTACATACCCATTCGTGATACGCTTTATTGTATTTCGACACCATTTAGAGATACGATAGTATTAAGGTATATCACCATTGCTACTATGGATGATCTGATTGATGAGATTCTTGCAGAGTATGTACCAATCCCAGAGAATAATGAGAGATATGACCTAGACATCCAAGTGCCTCATCCTATAACACTTCCAGATGAGCAATGGGTAGAACTCTTGATAGATGCTAAGGATATGTTTGAGGTCGATGGTGCAACTGCTGTCTTCTCTACGTGGAGGGTAGAAACGGAAGACCCCCTCGATATTGGCAATATTACCGTCGCCGATGGCATCGAATTAAGGGCTGGTCGATTGGCTTTGGATGTCCGTATGACCATATATAGAGCAAGAGAACTTCTTATGGCACTTCCAGATGGCGAGTTTATATTGAAAATTAAATTCCTTAGAGAACATAACAATGATGGAGATACGTATTGGGTCGTTGATGACAAGTTCGAACCGGTCCATATTGAGAGAAAGAAGGGTTATGGTGTAATCGAGATTTCTCATGACACTAATCCAGGTGCGATAGTTGGAATCGACAAGGTATTCTATCAGAACGCATATCCAGTTACTGCAGTGGTCTATGGACTTTATCCCATCAGAGCCCCAGAGCTAGCAAATCTAGCTCCCATGCGCGTTGGTGATCTTAATTGCGTCGCACAGAGAGTGATAGAGCATTTCGAAGGTGAAACGAGGGGCCACGGTCTAACTCCTACGAGATGTCAGAAGATTCAGAAGTGGGAAGAACAAGTCCACGACATTGGTGCCACAGTCGATGATATGTCTAAACTTGAGACGATTATCAACCGGTCTATAATCCTGAGTGACATTACTGGTGAGGATATCTACAATAGCGGCAAATATCAAGGTCATCGGTATAGATCTATAGAACTAATCTATCACAATGGCCATGCTTGGTCCAAAGATCTGCATTTCCCACGATCTCGTTCTGTCCATATATACGATGGTGATGTGTGGGAAGCCATTCAACAAGCAACTTCGAACGAACCAAAAGCTGTATGGTTATTAGGAGGATCCGAAGGACGGCAACTTAATGTCACCCAATTCGTACTTCAAGATGGTAGTACTTACAGGACTCAACGAACTCAAGATAGACTCCAACTAATATGCCAAATCTTGGGTGACGAATCCCTTGCCGATCGGATCTTTGGTGAGAATCACGCAGCAAGCGTAATCGCAAAGGAAAAGAATAATTGGAAGCCGACTCCATCCAATTTCTTAGAAGATATCCAAAAGTCTTGTGTGGAGCATGGCCATGGTGGGTTATGGAATTCGATGGACTACGATACTAGAGATGTCATTAGCATTGATATGAAGTCTTGCTATCCAGCGAGTTTTCAAGGTGAAGGTGAGGCAAAACCATATTTCGAACGATTCGGTCATCCAACTAATCGTATGACTCGAGTTTCCGTGAATGGTCCACTCCCTATTGACATTGGAACTGGATTCGCTGAGATCCAAGAATGGTCATTCGCTCCTACATGCCATCCCATCATTCCATCTTGGTTTGGTAAGCATTTCTCAGAGAATGGATGGGCACCAACACAGCTTCTTGCCTTCCTCGTAGATAAAGGCTTCCTCGAAACTCTCATCATTCGTGAGGCTATCATATCTTTTGAAAATCAAACAAAGATCTGGCTTCCAGAAATTCGAGACCAGGGATGTGCCATTATAGGAAAGTTCACCCAAGGCAGCAAAGTAGATGGAAAACGTTTGACCAGACGATTGGTAACGGATCAAGGAGAACTCGATTTCCTAGTACGAGATACCATACAAAGTGGAACTCTAGTTGGATCACCCAAACAATGTCCTCTTGGTCACATCCTTACATATTACGACGGAAATCAACCTCAATATACGCATTTGCGTGCAAGCATGTTGGCCTATGCACACATAAATCTACTATGTATGTTACAACGTTTCACTACCAACGAAGCTGTTCGTGTCGCTACCGATTCTATATACATTCAGAAATACGCACTTTGCAAATTGGATGGAGTATCAGCATACGTAGCTCCAAGGATGTGTGTGTGTAATGAAGAATGGTGTTTCTTATGTATGTTCGAGGAGACATATCTTCCAACAGTAGCACCAGCTCAATGGCGAGACAAAAATGAACAGCTTTGTATGCCACAGGAACATGCAAATTACCTTCCAAAGCCAGAATACGTTATCCAACGAAAAGAACTAACACTTAGTACTTCACCATGTTATCAAGACCCATTGTCACGATATCAACTCTGCTATCTTAATGGCGGTGGTGGAAGTGGCAAAACTACGAGAGCAATCGAACTCTTTCGAACGAGAAATCCCATAGTATTCACACCGACCCATTGTTTAGCCAAAGAAATGCGTGATAGAGGTGTGCAATCTCAAACCTATCATAGTTTCTTTCGTTATTGTGGTGTCAAAAGAGTACGAGCAACAGATGAAGATCTCGAATCTCTCCAGTCTTTGCTAAAATATAGATATAAATCGATCAAAGTTTGGAATGCAGAAAATAATTGGACTCAAGGTAACGATCTCATCTTATCGATAAACACCGATGTGGATCCTGGACTTGATATCGATGGAAACAATGAGGAAGCAGAAGAGATAGTATTCGTTGCTCGAAAATATGGCGATCCACTACATTATCCTGGATCTGATACACTTGGACCTCACATAGCAGATAAAGAATGGACGCCCGATCGGTTGGGTCAGAAATACATACCTAGAGTTATAATCTGGGATGAAGTTTGTACGGTGCCCCGTGCGATCCTAGAGATATTCCTTGGTTGGCTCAATCAAAAAGGAGTCCAAGTAATTTGTTGTGGTGATCATGGCCAACCTCCTCCAATAGCAGGTGACTCCCCACATGATTGGCTTCGAGAACGAGTTAATTGCTATGAAGAGATAGATACCGACTATAGAGCGAAAGACGACGAACTCAAAGCATTGAAAAAGCTCATTCGCCTTCGATCTGATAAATTCCAATGTGAAGAGATTCGTCGTTCTCTACCTAGTTGTCTCGAATGGAACAAATGCGTTGTATCCTGGATGCCATGCGACGTCATATTGACCAGTCGTCGGAAAGTTCGAGATCACGTACAGAAGATCTTATTCCAACGACACAAAGATCATTTCCCAGACATCCTTGTACCTTTATTATATCATCCTCGAGACAGTCGTTGGCAAAATATCGAGATATACATTCCAGGTACTAATAAGAAAGAAACGCTCGTCTCGAACGATATCGTAAATGTCACTATGAGTGCAGCGGAAGATATCTATTCCAAAAAGGAATCCGACTGGCGACTTGGTTATGCTTTGACGATCCATTCCAGCCAAGGTCTCACAATCCATAATCCCAAAAAGGTATGGATCATCGACGACTATCTTGGGTGGTCCAATCTCGCCTATCTCGCCGTATCAAGAGTCGAATATATGAATCAGCTTGGACGAGTTAATTGTCCTATAGAACAAACTCAAGATCATCCATCGTCACACAATCAGATTCGAAAGGTCATTTGCAGAAAGCTCGTGAACTATAGTCGTAGCGATCGAGCTAAGGGATTCCAAGGTTTTGACTTAAGGATCTGTGACGTCTTGCAGCTCAAGAAAGTTCAAAACAACTGTTGTGCTGCATGTAATATAGAATTACTTTGGATTTATGGTTCATGGGATCCACAACAGTTCTCAGTTGATAGGTTAGATAACTCTAGGGGACACACTTGCGATAACGTTAGACTGACGTGTCTTGAATGCAACGTAAGAAGGGGATCAGCACCATTAACGGATGAGAATACTATCAGGTGGCAACATGGTATCTCTGGGAATAACGAGGAGCTCTTCACGAACGAATCCGCGGTCTGGGACGACTTTCGATCGTTGCGTCGTTATTTGTGGTATCGTCAAATAGTAAAGGACTGGCCCATCAAGCCTGATTACAGCGCGTCTTTGTTGGTATATGGATAGAGACCATATTGGATCGGTTGCACGACGTCGACCACCTTCTAATTCACCAGGAGCATAAAGATACCTAACGAAAACGCCAAATGGAAGTCTTTGTTCTTTGAGACCAATCGGTCGATTATGTGCGGGTTCTGATGGCTTCGATTCCATTTCATCTTTGGTAATTGCTATGGATGGTTGTTTCCCCGTCAAACGTGTAACTTCGTTGTTCAATGCTTCGACTACCATCGGTAAACGAACTACCCATTCGACAGATCTATCGTCATTTCCCTGTGAAGCAAGCACCATTTCCTGAGCATATTGGTGTCCAAACAATCTCTCAGCTAACGTACGATTAAATCGTTCAACGATCGCTTGATCTCGGTGTATATCAACTCTTCCACGTCTTACAGAGACTTTATGTTTATCTAGTAGCGAAGACATCGTTCCCATAAACTCACGTCCTGGATCGACCTGCAATAACTTTGGCCATACCAGTGGACTTCTCTTATAGATTCGTTCAAATGCCGCAGCAACCTCTTTAGATTCTTTAGTGGCTAATGGCTCGGCTTCTTTGTATCTCGAAGCGACATCTACGATCGTCAACGCATATTTATAGAGCTTTCTTCCACGTCCAGGTCGATCATGAGGTAGGAATATCAAATCAGCTTGGTGAACCTCATTTGGTGTAGATACATCGAATTTAGGTCGTGGAACATATTTGGGTGCTGGTAAATAAATCTGCCATATAGCTTGCTTTTCCAACCATATCCGAACTATATCTTCAGAAATTCCAGTCGCATTGGCAAGATGTTTAATCGCTGCTAGCCCTTTCCAATAGCCTCCCGGACTATAGTATCGTAAACTTAGTTTAGCATCCATTGATATATATATATACATTCTAAACTTCAACAAGCAGAAAAAAGCTCGTTTTTAAAAAGCATAACTATAACAAACGAAGTAGTAGGGGCGGTAGTAGAATTATACCACTTTTTTTGTTGTTTTTGTTGCACAAGGGCGCCATAAAGCGAATTCAGAAATCCACTTTATGGCGCCCTTGTGCAACAAAAACAACAAAAAAAGTTGTATAATTCTACTACCGCCCCTACTACTAGGGGTACTAAGGGTCATCCAAATTGTCACTAGACATTCTTACACATAAAAATCCAAACTTGATAACCCTATTAGAGATATGATTAGCATATAGTTATATCGACATCGATTGTTCCGTATCGATCTCTTCCACTATGGATCATATATCGTACCTCCCGATGGAAATCTTGACTAAGATCGTAGAGTATGCAGGCCCAGAATCATTCGCAAGCATCGCAAGGACAACGAAACACCTAAACGGTGCCGCATCTCTCGTGCGCTACAAAAACGTAGACCAAGAGTTCCGTAAACGAGTACTCACTTTCGGTCTTAGGTCTACTCGTAATGACAACGATCGAGACAATTTGGCTAGGACATTCGGTATTTCCGCAAACTACACCGATGATAGCTTTCCTCTTGTCTACGCCAGTGAATATGGTAATCTTAACGTTATTAAGTGGCTCATTAAGCACTTATGGTTCGATAAAATGGGTGGACACACCGATTACGTTCTATGCGCTGCCTGTAAGAATGGCTGTCTTGATATCGCTAAGTGGCTCACTAAGCACTTCCAGTTCACCAAAGAGGATAAAGCCGTCGGGTTTGCTATACTAGATGCCTGTAGGAATGGCCATCTCAATACCGTTAAGTGGCTCATTCGACGCTTTCAGATAACCATAGAGTATGAATACGCTCATCATGCTCTACTATGCGCCAGTAGCAATGGTCATCTTAATACCGCTAAACAGATCGTTGAGTGGCTCATTAAGCGCTCCCAGCTCACCATAGTGGACGAAAACGCTCTACTAGATTACTACATAAATGCTTATGCCGCCACATAGGATCTCTCGCAACATCCAAATTGTCCCTAGGCATTCTTGCACCTAAAGATCCAAACTTGAGCAACTGTTAGAGATATCATTAGTATACCGTATATCGCCACCTATGGTATTAGTATACATTCTCTACTCCACGATATTAGCTTACGTTGTTATCTCCACCCATGGTACTAACATACATTCTCTACTTCACGATATTAACGTATGCTGTTATCTTAGTACGTATTAATACCACACAGATTAGACAAGTGCGTATGATTGAAGAACCTCAACGTAGACGCCACAACTAAGATACCAATTAGACATATAGTATATATAGGTGTATAACACGATGATTGATACAAGAACTTGCGATTGGTTGATGCGAGGAAAGACCACGAAATGTATAAGTAAGTGTTCAAAGACGTCAGAGTATTGCTCTCAACATAACTTCCAGATAGGAAAAGGATGTGCCATATTCGTTCCATGTTTGACGTGTGGTCGAGGCTGTCGTACTATTCACGAACTTTGTGCAAAATGTGGTGCACCTCAACGCCGTACCATTCGCAATAAGAAGAACCTTGATAAGAAACGAGCTAACGAGTCGGCGAATATCACGTGTTCAAATGTAGTAGAATCGGAGAAAGATCTAAATGTAGTGGAATCGGAAAAAGATCAAAATGTGGTGGACATTAACGATCTCGATAATGCATTGGATGACCTCTCCATCGGTGAGAAAGATCTAAATGTGGTAGAATCGGAGGATAAGTAGAAATCACGATACGAAAAAAAAAAAAAAAAAAAATGAAGAGAAATTGTTATGCGACCTCTCTTCATTTTTTTAAAAAAAAAAAAAAAAACGAACGAACAATTAGACAATTGACAGGCATATGGTATACAACTAGTATGGGTGATCTTATCAGATTACTTGGTCCAGAAATTTGTGCAAGCCTACGTATCAAACCATTGTCGCATATCAAACCATTGTCGCATATTAACACCGGTGAAACATGTTCCGAATGTCTATGCCCGATGGAAATGCAAGGAACGGAATTCATATGTCCCACCTGTGGTCTTGTTTCCGAGACCGAATCATGTGAAGAAACAACTATCGATCTTACTACTAGGTTATGCATAGTAGGGCCGGATAGCTTTCGGTATCAACATGATCTAGACCGCGCAAAACCAAAGCAAAGCGATAACACAGACCTGCGACGACAAATGCTCCTACGAGAACTACAAGCGTACAACACTATTTACGAACAAAATTATAACCTATCGTTCCCTATGAACACGTTAGGAATCGTAGCCGACGCATTTATCCAAGTAAATAAAGTTTGTCTCAAGCGTAGTGATGCTAAGAGAAATATTTTAGCTGCTCTACTCTACCATACATGCATACAATGTGGGTTCGTACGAACTAAAGGTGAGGTTGCCCGCTTCATGCAACTAAGCAACAAAAGAATCCATAGCGGAGAGGTCTATATACGTTCTCTGTATGACGACGATAAGATCGATGTAGACTTGGATGCCGAGTACATAGTTCCTCACATTGCAACGACTTTCCTTAAACTCGATCCTCAAGGAGTACCTAGGGACGTTCAACGAATAGTCCATGAGGTTGTTACTACAGCGATAGAAAACAATATAGGCCCCAGTTCAATACTTAAGACGAAAGTCGTTGGAGCAAGTTACGAGGTGCTACGTCGCTTAGGATCGTCTATGTCTCTTAAGGATGTCGTTAAACGATGTGACATATTTGGAAATGCGGTCAAGCGTTTTGTCAAGGAGTTGTCTTCTTACCATTCCCACTTCGAACCAATCTACGCTAGGCATGGGCTAACTAGCAGTAGGACTTGGCAAAGTGAAAGTGAGAACCATGTTCGTTCCTTTCATAGGAAACATCGATTCTTACCCCACTAAGCTGCCAAGTTTTTCTCGCATTTCCTTTTGCACTTCTTGTTTGAGTTCGGCTCGAACCCGATCCGTGCTTTTTTCACCTATGGAAGCCTTGCGACGAATTTCAGACCTCATGATCTCATACTTATTCGCTTCGTTCAGGATGAGACCGTATTCGGAGTCGGATATGTTTTCATCGCGTAAGGCCTTCGATACTAGATCTCGAATAGTATTGATTTTCGCCTTTGCCAACATAGTTGTCCTTTCATGCTTAGAAACCTTCATTCCTAACTTCTTAGCTCCAATGGTAGTAGATGCTGAAATTAATCCACATAGCCCACCAATAACTCCAAGTGGTAGACCAATCACTATTCCAACCCCAGTCAACGCTGCGCCCAATCCAGATCCAGATAAGATCACAGATAGACCTCCAGTTACCACTGCGATGCCATGAACTATTCCTTGAGAACGTGCATATTTCTTGCGCACACCTTCGTAGTGCCTTTCTTGAACTTCTATGTCCGAAAGCGTGTCTCGGATCGTTTGCAGTCTAAAGTTCTTTCCAGTGTCATTAGCAATCGGTGGATAGATACTTGGTGCTGAGGGAAACGGTTGAATCGAATCGCCTTCCATTGTACGTTATACATATAACTTACTCAAGCTTCAACACGTATCGTATAGGCTGATTGTTGAAGTCTATGAGGTTACCTTCCTTATCGAGAACTGTGAGGCGAATGTAGCTCTGCATCGTTCCCAGGGCTCGAATGGGTAGGAGAGTTGGCGGAAAGTAAGTCATTGCTTTAAAACTGTGGTCTGCCATATGAAAAATATGTAGTACTTTAGATGGCTTCCCCTCAAGAAGTGAGAAGGTGGAATCTACCACATCGCAGTAGATATATGCATAATGAATATCTTGCGGCACCAGGGTGTACTTTCCCACATCGATAGTCACGTAGTCTGTCACGTCTTTATTTACTTTGATACCAAACAAATCGCAGATATTCTTAGTGAACTGGATTGGTTTTTTGACCTCAATAATCCAATATTTCCTAAATGAATGGTCTACGAATTTCAAGAAACCAGCCTTAACTGCGGGATCGAAGTAGGTTATCAAGTTTTCTATACTATAATGCCCCGCCTTAATTTCGTATGGAAACATCACACTATTGTTATCCCACTTAAAACTCCCCTTCTCAGCTAGGTTCCACCAATTATGACTAAGAGTGACCTCGACTAGCGAAATATTATTGATAAGAATTGGATCGTCGAAGTAGACCGTATGGTCGGATGATGTGGTGGTGACATTAAGGATCGTCATTATATGTTGAAGGTATAACTATATATACGTATAGCTTCAACATGACAGACGCATGGCGGCAGTTCAAGTACCTATTTCCTAATGCCGTACTTAGTTGGTTCGAATCTACTTCTGATAATGTTAATTTCATCGATCGGGGAATGTCTCATCGCGTGTTCACGGAGGAAGGTCCTCCTACTAAGACGGGAGGTGGTAAATTGATGGTGTGGCTTGGTCACACTGGTAAGGCTCTAGATATAGCACTTGGTGGTAAGTCAGTTTACGAGAGCGTACTATTCGCGCGGGAACACGAAGGTCTTTCCAAACGCGATTGGATAGGAGAAAACGATAAGATCGCAACATCGAATGCAGATCTATTAGCGAAGTTCAAGAAACGATACCCACATGCAGATCTTCACAAGTTCTATGCCTCTACGGAAGCGAACGGTCCAAACAAATATTCGACGAGTATTTGGTTTCGAGATGAAGATTCTAGCTATGTCGTTTACGGCGATGATGTCTCAAAGTTACCTACTACGATTCAAAAACGCATTGATAATGCGTTGTGGGATGTGCATAGAGGTTTCCCATCTACGTTAATCCTAGACAATAGTGCGAAATATCCTATTACAGCAGTTCCTTCTACTGGACCGGCACAAGATATTGATCTCACTAATCTATGGATATATGCCACCCCAACGAAGAAGTTCAAAGCAGGCGTTCCAAATATATTCAAGGAGACCGTCGTAAAGCATACGACAGCAAATGAGTCCTACCATTGGTTACATGGTCCGGATTTCAAATATTGGCCTCAGCAATTGAATTTCGCAACGTGGTGTGCAACTTCCGGATGTGGAGTGTCATTGTTTGATCCTATTTTCAAAACGTATCCTACTATTGTCCAAGGGTTCCTACGATTTCACGTTTATTTCACAATACGAAGAATTCTGCATGAACTTGGTGGTGTTCATGGAGTTCCTTTACCTGGCGACTCTGCTTTCAAGCAAATGGATAACCTCTATAACAAATCAGCTCTTGAGAAATTGTGCATCGAGTTTGGTTTATCTCGAACACCAGATTTCCGATGGCACGGAGGTAGGAATAATGGACTAGGAGATATATTCCTTTTGTACCCGGGTCCGACAGGATACGTAAACGTCCATGGAGTCCGAAGCTATGACAAAGGTGCAACAACATGGCCTCAGAAATATAATTTATTTGCAGACCAAGGAGGTAAGGAGGATCAGGGCGATCTTGTGGCCTTCATTAGGAACGATGAACATGAAGGAAAGCAATACGATTGGTTTACACCACCAATCGGAAAGGGTTTGACAGATGCTGGATTGGGTAGGTTGAATAGATCTGTCGAGGCTTTTGGACATTGCATGCTTGGTGCTCAAGCCGACTTGAACGAATCCATCATAGATAGCCATAACGTCAAAGAAAAGTTTAAGAGCTTGGTTGAAGGCGCTATTCTCGTAAACGACTTAAAGAAAAGTTACGATAACTATCTTCTTGCTATAAAGACGACGCATAAGAGGCTCGATCTAGCAATAGCTATAGGTGTGCGATTATTGCCAAGCAATCTAGTGTACTATCTTGGTAAGAAAGATGGCTATAGGAATCCAATCCCGAAAGCTACGAAAGATATGGTGCTAGGCACTAACGACATCAATGCAGAAGTCAAAGGACGCCCACCTCTTCATATGGAAGGACCATCAGATAAGAAATTGGGGCCGCCTCTCGAGACGCACAAGAAACGAGATCCTGTACAGAAGGCTGTCGATAAGAAATCGGCGCCGCCTCTCGAGACGCACAAGAAACGAGAGGCTGTCTCACAACATGAGATTAATCTCGCAGTGACATCCATTGCCGCAGCTGGAATTGCATGGACGTTGTTTCGTTAACGTCGTTTGTATTGCTCTATAGTGATCACCACTATTGCTACGATGAATAACCAAACGTTCTGTGCTAGTACTCCCAGAGCTTTACCAGCCATGGTAAATATGAAACTCACAATCGATCCAATCATTCCAGGTAGGATCTGTCCAAGTTTCTTTCCCATTTCTTTTAGCAACCCCCCAGTCGTTTTCAATCCCTTCTTTACTGCATCTGCTGCTTTATCGATACCAGCCTTTACTGGTTTCGGTACGGATCTCGACAGCAGGGAAACTATCGTACTAACGATAGCGCCAATAGAAGTTACCACTGCAAGAACGGTCATTCCATGCTTTCTAAAAATGTATTTGATCCTTTCACGTAGCGATGTACGTTCTAGTATGGCTTCTTCTTGACGTTCGAGTAATTCTATTTCGTTATGGATGCGTACTTTCTCTTCCTTAGCCGCTTCTTTCTGGTCCTCAGTTGACGTTGAGCTTAGAAGTATGCTATCTTCTACTTTGAGATGTTCGGCGGCCTTTTCTTGACCTTGGATGACTTGTTCTGCTCTTTCTGCATCCGTAGGGCCTAGGGCAAATTTGAGATCCTTACCCATACTTTGGTATCTTTCACCCTTCACTGTGGTCAAAGGTATGGGCTTCTCTTTACTTCCAAGTACGTGAAGATAGATCCTACCCAGTTCCTTATTGGCATCCCATATTCCAGTTATCTCAAGGACTCCTCCACGAATCCCTACATCCGCATAGTGTTTCCATACAGTATCGAATAGCATTTGTTTCGTTTCATCCGATGTGCCCGCTTTGAAGATTACGTGGCGATCGCTAAATTTCGGATTTTCGATTCTATCCTCATCCATCAATTGCTCTCTAGAAAGGTTCGAGACTTCCGGCCCGGCGAGTTCGTCTATGTAATCATCGTCTACGGTAAACGAGGTTTCCCGATTCTTTGATCGAGCACCTTCCTTGGCGAAGTCGCGTCTAGTTTTCAAGTTGAATGATTCACTCGGATCCACATTCGTAGAGTCTGGAAACGCCAATTTCCGTGCTTCTTCATTGACAGTATCATCGTCGTCTCTTCCTCTTTCAGCTTCATCAGTTCTTTCCTCATACCTCCCATCAGAGGCCATGTTAGACATAATTATATATATAGTTATATTCAACATGATCTCATTAAAGTTGGATCCCATGCAAGCACGAAGAGAGCCTCATGCACTCAAGGCTCCGCGAGACTTGTATAGGAAAACTTTCACTCGATCATCTGCCAATCCAGGTGAGACTCTATACGTAGAAGTCCCAAAGCTAGAAGAAGGCGTAGTACTAGTACCTGGTAGCTTAGCGCTATTGGGCGACATCGTACTATCTGGTGGACATGTGAATAACAGAGTCGTTTCGAACGTTGGACGCTGCTTGGTCATGCGTAGAATCTGTAGGATGGGAGCTGAAACAGTAGAAGACCTTGTCAGGCCAGACCTCCTACAAACGTACTCTGATGTATACCTATCTACGCAGGAGAGAGAGTCTAGAGTACAACAAGGCATTCAATCAGAGAACGTAAACAAGCTACGATCGAAAGCTGGTGACGCAAGTACTTCGTCTGCTGCAGACAACGCGCTCCTAGCTGCATGTGGTTCCAAGTATAGGATTCCATTAGATGTTGACATTCTGACACAACATGGAGTTCTATATCCATATGCCTTAGAAAGTACCATTACATTCGAGTTGACTCTAGCGCCTGCCAACGAGGTCGTAATTGGATCGGATACGACGCAGATAGGTACGTACCAACTTACCAACATCCAACTAGAATACGAAGCAATCAGGGACGGAACGCTGGCTAGTAGTGCACTTCACAAGTACGAAATAGGTGCTGCCAATATCGCTAAAACATCCGATACTTTGATATCTCAAAACGTTAATGTTCCACGACGATCCTTTGCTGGACTACTTCTACTATTCATAGATCCACCTACCATTGGCACGCGAGATAGTGAAGCATTCTCGAATCCAGATATTTCGAAGGTAGA
Organism: Actinernus sp. WN-2022; assembly: GCA_030867875.1. NCBI lineage: Eukaryota > Metazoa > Cnidaria > Anthozoa > Actiniaria > Actinernidae > Actinernus > Actinernus sp. WN-2022. The sequence goes on from JAOWCC010001589.1 coordinate 92,799,306, forward strand.
AGTAGATGTCAACGGGATTCCCAACAGACTCTTTCCAAGCGGCATGCTTCCCCTAGATTTCTGGGAGGCTGCAAGAGGCTGGTTTGGTACACCCAATACTTCCATGACTCCAAAGAAGTTCTTTGAAAATAGATTCGCTATCCTAATCGATTGTCGCACAGCAAAAGATTCCACCGTTCATGGTGATGGCTTGGCACAAACCGGCAGTGGAAAGGACATCGACATTCGCATACATAGAACTGCAAAGGGAAGTGGAAATGTGAAAATGCACATCTATGTCCTTGCGGATGCTCAGGTTACGATATTGAACAGATCTCTGCAGAGTATATTATACTGATGGATTCTCTCGTAGAGCACGTGCCGTTCAACGCACTCATAGTCGGTCCAACGAATTGTGGGAAGACTGCGTTTCTCATAGAACAACTTCGTGGATCATTTCGTGGTAAGTTCGATTACATAGTACTGATTTGTCCTACGTATGCCCACAACAAAACTTATCGTGGATTTGCAAATCGAGATCCTCGTTTCTTCGTCATGTCACCACCGCAGGATGCCATCGATGCTACTTTGAGTATTTGCGCAACATTTTGGTCAGGTACCAATACTCTATTGATTCTCGATGATTGCGCCGCATCGAAGGACGTCAAGAAACGAACTGACAAGCTAGTGGACTTAGCCTTTTCTGCACGACATATAGGGCTTTCCGTTTGGGTGCTGTCCCAACAACTAACGAGCATATGTAAACCCTTCCGTGAGAACGTAGCTATCGTAGTAGCATTCCATACAGCATCGGCCGTAGATGGCAAAAGGATATTTGAGGATTATGGAGGCTCGCAAGAATGCAAAGAGTTACGAACGATACTTGGATCCCATAAGTTCGCTCGCATGTGCTTCTGTCTCCGCCATCCTTTCGAGGTAGTGTTAGAGCTCCCAGCACCTACAACATATTATCATGGATAAAGAAATACTCGAGATATTCGGTGAGGATGTAACAGGCCCACCACCCAAATTGGACTTTTCAACCGAATTGGAGGATATAGAAGAATATCGGGAAGTACTTAAGACCTTAGCTGTATTGGGTAAAACGAAAGAATGTCTAGGACAGAATTTCTCCCTAACAGATATAACTAAACTATCTGAGAAGGACGTAAAACGCTTATATAGTAGATACCAGGCCGTAGTAGCGAATCAAATAACGGTACACTTAGTAGATGGTGTACTACGTCAAGTTACTCGCGCAGTCTCATACGTAGCTACACTAGACAACCAACAAGCACTGTTTAAGGATCTACAAGAAAACCAATTAGCCCGCCATCAGATATCTATGGCGGCTGGTCGATTAGCACTTAAACACGGTCGATTTGTAGCTCTAGCTAGTGTCTTGTTCAATGTAGCTGATCACATAGTCATTCCTGGTACACTTGTTGAACCTCCACATATACCTACTATATCGAATCAGGATGGAAGGACAGATAACTGCGAATCCTCCGACAACTGTACCAACTAAGGTAGAAGATCCAAAGCGCGCTACGGCTGGAAAAGAACTACGCAAAGAGAAAGGTTGGTTCGAAAGCGCACCTACTAATACTGTCTTCGCAGTTATCGACGCAGGCGACATACTGGTCGACATGAGCGCTTTCTTAGTTGGCACAAGCGTCTTATTGTTTTATACAGGCGCTTTATTGATTGGTATAGGCGACATACTGATCGAAGCGTTCATTCCTGGTACAACTGTTGAACCTTCACATATACCTACTATATCAAAGCAAGATGGAAGGACAGACGGATCAGATAACTGCGAATCCTCCGACGACTGTACCAACTAAGGTAAAAAAACCAAAGCGCGTTGCAGCAGGAAAATTAGCTTGGGAGAAGGTCACTGCCCGTGCAAAAGAAGCTCAAAGGATGGTGATAGAACGTGAAAATGAACCGTCCAAAGAAATCGACGTAGAGAAAGGTCGGTTCGAAAACCTGACTATCCTCGCAGTCATCGGTACTGGCGCTACATTGTTTGGCACGTACTTTGCGTACAAGAAGTATGTAGATGGCAACACGCGAGCTGCCGACGTTAGCACGACACGACCTGCAGCTCCGGCAAAGCTTACGATGCTAGACATGGAGTAACACTTAAAGACTCGAGACCATACTATATATATGTCGAGATGGATAAGGAATTGATGAAGACGGCAACCGATGCATCTATAATTGTTGGACTCGCTTCTGGTATTGGGTGGATCATAAAAAAGACTACCAAGGAATCTATGCTTAGCGATCCTTCTTCTTCCCTAGTGAATTACGCAAAGTGGACTGCTGTGATACTTGGTAGCTTATACGCAAAGCAATATCTTGAGAAACAAAAGATCATACCGTAATGGCAGCAGCAATTGGAATGGCCATTTTCGGCGCTATTTTGAATGCGACGGCATTTACTGGTGGTGGCATACTAGCTAGAATGCTTGGAAAGGGTGATACAGATACAGAACGAGAGAGACACGATAGGGCCAGCGAAAAACTAGAACGTGAAATGAAAGCGTATAGAAAAAAACGTCAAAGATTATACGACTATACACAAAAGCAGGAAGGTCTTGAACGCGACGCACACAACGCTCAAAGAGATACCAATGAAGCCTTAGTGCAATCCGATAAGTCACATAAGGCGCTAGAACGGCTCAAAGGGATGAAAGAACCCCGCTTATCTGACTACTACCGACCCTCAAACAATCAGAAGACTGGTGAGTTGCTCTACGTCGGTGGTGGAATGCTAGGCGCTGGATACGCTATTAGTAAATGGCTATAGAAACGTACTAGGTACTACTACTAAGCTACTACTAAGCTACTACTAAGCTACTACTAAGCTACTACTAAGCTACTACTAAGCTACTACTAAGCTACTACTAGCTACTACTAAGCTACTACTAAGTTACTACTAGCTACTACTAAGCTACTACTAAGCTACTACTAGGTTACTACTAAAAAAAAAAAAAGGAAAAAAAAAAAAAGGAAAAAAGAAAGGAATGAGGCCTGGTTCTTATTTTTTTTTTTTTTTTTTTTCATCTGTTGAAGGTTAGAATGTATAGATGCATGATGGATTCTAAACTTGCGAATATCTTCTATGGTCCTATGGGCTATTGGAAAGGTCACTCTGCAATCGGTAAGCTATCGGTAGCAGCGAAAGCATCAGAAGACGTAGCTAGGAGTTGGTTGGAAAAGCAATCTATATGGCAAGTATATCTACCACCACCAAAACACATTCCACGACCCCATTGGACTGTATCGAAACCAAATGAAGTCCACCAAGCTGATTTGATATTTCTACCACACGATCGACCTGGGCGTGGACGGAAGCTATACAAGTACGCATTGGTAGTAATCGACGTAGCTTCTCGATACAAAGAAGCCGAACCTTTGGCATCTAAAGATAGTGGTGAAGTTGCTGCGGCATTCGAACGAATCTATAAACGTAGTCCACTCGAATGGCCAAAGACGTTGCAAGTAGATCCTGGTAGAGAATTCATGGGACGTATGTCTGAAACGCTAGAACTACATGGTACGAAAGTTCAACGAGGTGAGGCTGGTAATCATAGAGCGCAAGGCTTCGTCGAACGAGCAAATAGAACTCTAGCTGAGAGATTGTTTGGGTATCAGTATGCACAAGAGATGGTACTTACTTCGGAAGGATCAGATGAGCGTAGTAGAGAATGGGTAGTTCGTTTACCAATGGTTATCAAAGCCATGAACGGTGAGGTGACTCGACTTACAGGAAAGGAGCCTTCAAATTCTGTAGTGAAGCAACAAGTAGATCTAAAGACTCCTACATATTCGCGCACTGTTGGATTGAGAGAAGAGCGCCTACCATTCGACGTTTTAGTTCGATATCTTTACGCACCAGGAGAATTGGAAGGGGGTGAAAAACGTAGAGCTACTGACCCTGTGTGGAGTTTGCAGATATACACCATTTCGCGAAGTGTAGTATCTTCGGGACAGCCTGTGTTGTACTACCTTGCGAAGCGAGAAGGGGAGAAGAATGCACCCAAACGTGGATTCGTTCGTGAAGAGCTACAAGTTGTTCCTAGGGATACGGAACTACCACCAAAAGGAATTCTGTTTGTACCCAGACGCTAGACAGCGTACTCTATTGGCTCGGTGTGGATTCCATCGGGAAGAACGCGTCTTTTGTCGTAGTAAGCCGATAGCCCAAGCTTCCGTTGTTCGTAGGTTGCTATACCTTCTGGCAATAATCGGAAGCCTCGGTTCTTCGCTATGTCGATACTACCCTGGAGGGCTGCTTCGAATCGATCCCACGAAATGTCGTTGTGCCGCCTAGACATACCTTTGACGGAATACTTCTTGCTGCCACCCGTATCGACGTAGTAGGCTTTCGAGCATAGGGCAATGGCGCGCTGTCCTTCGAATTCGAGTTTGAAGAGTCCTGGGGTACGACTGCTCCACTTGTCCCAAGCTAGCCATTCCTTCCTATTGGCTGCGAAATCCTCACGTAGCTCGAGTCTTACAACCTCATCGAGGCTGTTTCCCGAGATGGCAATGTACGCACTGTCCGTGTCCATCTGGATGTATTCGAAATCCTCGCGGGCGACGTACTTGTCGAGGAAGTCGTAGTAGAACTCGAGCATACGCAGCTTTGCGAGCTGGTACACAGCGATACCTACTTGGAAAGGGCGTTTGATTCGGATCTGGTCCTTTCTACTCTCGAGTTCGTATGCCTCGCCAATCTCTTCCAGGTCTTCGAACCAAACACTTCGCAAAGCTTTGTCCACAATCTTCTCGTCTTTTGTATAGGTGACATTTGTTTGGCGTCCCAAGTCTTCGAGCAACTTTCCATAGGCGCTGTTTCCTAGTAGCTTGAACACATCTGCCAGCAAAGCTTTACTTTTGTCTACGTCTCCCATGCGTCGCGCCTCAGTGACTTGGTCCACGAACCATCCGAAGATTTCTTTGGGTTCGTAGTCTATCGTGCGGTAGACAGCAGTGATCACTGCGCCATGGTCTAGATACCAAAGTAGAAGAGGAGCATAGAGTAGCAACTTCTTTCCAGAGAGACTCCCAACTAGCTTCGTTTCTTCGCTGCGCTTTCTACCTGTCTTTTCAAGGTAGGCCAACATTTGTGGAGGAATTGCTTCCTTGGGGATTTTCTTGTTGTAGAAGAAGGGGGGCATCTCCTCGAATTCCTTCCACAATTTCTTTGGTATCTCGATGTCTACTTCTGCATATCCAAACCACGTTCCACCACGTAGACATTCGACAAATCTTTCGGCTTCTGGACCTGGCTCATCATAGTGAACGACCTCTTCTTTTCCACAAGGCATTTCGAATTCCATCGTGGAAAGATATAGGGCATTGGCATCGTATCCAAGAACTTTGCGACACACTTTGGTTCCACCCTGATGACTACGAATCTTAGTCACTCCTGCTTCGTGGCGTCTGGTGAACACTATGCTTGGACCTCCCACGACAGCGCCTTTCAGCATGTGGTAGGCTTCCTTACTTGGAGCATACATCTCAGCTCCCCTTTCTACACTACCTCGAAGCAGGAACTGTAGCGAGACTCCTGGGATGGACACTGCGTCTTTCAGCATGTCTACCCCCTTCTCGTGATAGAAATCTCGCATCTTTTCGAGTGCCTCTAGGAATGGAACTACGTCTAGGTTGTTGTAGTATCGTAGCCAGTCTGCAAAGGTCTCCATTCCCTTGTCGAGAAAGGTGCGCTTGCAGTCTTCGAACTCTGACCTAGATAGTAGGTGTTCTCTTTTCAACTTCGAACCCCACTCTTGATAATCTGGTAATCCAACGTGATCCAACTTGTCGGGAGAGTCGAACCACTCATATGGGAAGAAACTCTTTTGCAGCTCGCATCCATAGGCAGTGATCCAACGTTCGTAGGAAGTTCCAGGTCCAAGGTAGTTCATCACATCGAGGAAACGGAAATCGGGAGTCAAGAGAAACATAGTGGTGTTGGCTTTCTTTGCCACCCGGATCTTTGGACAGGTGTCGGCAATGGTTCCTACGAAGTGCTCCCTGATCAGGTTGAGATCGTACCTGCCAGAGTTGAATCCCAATACTGGAACTTGGCTGATCCATTCGTCGATTCTCATCCGTTGTGCCTTCGATAGGGTGTCAAAGGAGAATTCAGGTGTCTTGGGGCAGAACCGTTCCGCAATGACTTCTCGGATTGCTTTCGCTCTTCGTTGGAGTTCTTCGACAAAGGCGGCTACAAGTTCTTTTGGTTCGCGTCGACAGATGTGGGTTGGCGTTCGATCGTACGTGTCGGCAATTGATACTGATATTGGGACATGAACGTTTTCGATGGTCAATCGGTCAGTTGGTTGTCTTCCTTTCGTTGTATCGAGATAGGCTTCGAAATCGTAAACTATGGCATGTGGATAGGCGGTTTGCGTTGGAGTTGGAACCGGCTTGTTTTTCTTCTTTGTAGAGCAACCCCAAGCCTCCACTACTATATAACCTGCCTCGCGTAGACTCTCCGTTCTTTCGCAGGTCTTGAGATAGAGCCTCCTTTCCCTAGGGAAGCATTTCGGGCAGCCATGGAAATAGCATCCATGAAATTGGAAGATGGTTTTCGAAAGAGGTTCGTAGCCGTCGACCAGCGCTCCTTCGATCCAATGCTCTCCACCATGCCCACAAGCTGCGTGATGTGTTGCCCAATCCTTTCGGCTTCGCGTTTCAACCAGCATAGAGCGACTTTGCTAGCGGTGCTCTCTGGCCAGAAGGCTTTTTCGTATGCCGACTGGGGTACTGTGATTACTTTTCCGGGGCAAACAATCTTCGTTTCTCCACGACTGCAACGATCTGCATGGCGTTGGAGGCTGCCAGCCTGTGTGAACCGTTGCTTACAGTCATTACATATGTAGATGCTCCCTAGCTTTTTGACGTCCTTGATATAGAAGGCGTGTCCTTCGTATATCCCAATCGTCATCGTATGCTTGTAGTGAGCTGCATGTCGCGTAAGATGCCAATCGCCATCCTCTGTGGGTTCATACACCCGAATACCGATTCCAAAGTGCAACTCGACTTCCTCCAGCTGGTCTAAGGAAGTTCTGGGAACGTCTTGCGTGGGCGCTGTCAGGCGATAGAAGTTCTGGGCAAGTCTTCGAGCTGTGACGCAACACCTATCTACTCGTGCTCCTTCATGCATGGCAAGGCAGCGCCACAGACATAGGTTGTCACCATATCGATCAAGGGCAAGCATTCCTTTCTTATGGCGAAGCCATTGGGGCAGTGGGCCTGTTCCCAACAGAGGCTGACGATCGATCACGACTTTGACATCCACGTAGATCCAACGCACAAAGGCCCATTGGGTATTTGGTCGATTAATGTTGTCAGGATTCAATCGAGATAGCTCCTTGCTATTGATCCACTCTTCTGCATCTTCTAGGATGTTCACCCATGGAGAGCCGGGGACAGTCTTGGAGAATAGCATCACACGCCCGTCGTTGACATTGCGAATACGATAGGTGTAGCTGTAGCGCAGGTAGAAGCTGGTGGTTACCTTTGCAACTAACTTTTCCATGATCCTAGGGGTCAAATCTCCTGCCACACCTTGGAAGAAGCGCCATCGAATAGTACGGCGGCCTATCTCCACTCCCTCGAGCATTCCATCTCTCTCATCGAGAATAGCACCTGCCTCTCGAGCTAGACTCCGTGGAAGTGGCTCACTACGCGGTCTCGCCATTTTCTCTTCGGTATAACTATACGTTAGGATAGCTCTAACAGTTACTCGAGTTTGGATTTTTAGGTGTAAGGATGTTGCGGGACAATCGATGTCGATATAACTATATGCTAATCATATCTCTAATAGGGTTATCAAGTTGGATTTTTATGTGTAAGAATGTCTAGTGACAATTTGGATGACCCTTAGTACCCCCTAGTAGTAGGGGCGGTAGTAGAATTATACAACTTTTTTGTGGAAGAGATCGATACGGGACAATCGATGTCGATATAACTATATGCTAATCATATCTCTAATAGGGTTATCAAGTTTGGATTTTTATGTGTAAGAATGTCTAGTGACAATTTGGCTGACCCTTAGTACCCCCTAGTAGTAGGGGCGGTAGTAGAATTATACAACTTTTTTTTTGTTGTGCAAGGGTGCCATAAAGTGGATTTCTGAATTCGCTTTATGGCGCCCTTGTGCAACAAAAAAAGTGGTATAATTCTACTACCGCCCCTACTACTAACGACTAGCGGCATAGCCACCAACTATCATTCCACCACCAACATAGGCCAACTCACTCGTCTTCTGTGAACTCGAGGGTTGATAGTAGTCGGACAAACGAGGTTCTTTCATTGCTTTTAGTCGTTTTTGAATTGAGAGTAACTTTTGGGATCGTATAAGAGATTGGTTGGCATCATGTTGAATCTTGTCAGCATCACGTTCAGTGTCTTCCTGTTCGCGATTCCAGTCGTACAACTCTTGACGTTCCTTATTATATGCATCGCGAGCAGCGTCCAGTTTCTCCATAGCTATATTATGTCTCTTTCGTTCTATATCAACATCGCCACCTTTCCCAAGCAATCTCGCGAGTATGCCACCACCAGTGAATGCCGTTGCATTCAAAACCGCCCCGAAAATAGACATTCCAACAGCTGCTAATGTTACCATTATGGTATGATCCCTTGTTTCTCGAGATATTGTTTTACATATATGCTACCAGCTACCACGGCAGTCCACTTTACGTAATTTGTAATAGAAATAGAAGGATCACTAAGCATAGATTCGTTGGTCACCTTTTTTACAATCCACCCAATACCAGTAGCGAGTCCAGTTATCGTAGCAGCACCAGTCACTGCTTTCATCAACTCTTTCTCTGCCATTCTAACATATATCATATGGTTCCCAGTCTTTAAATGTCGCACCATCCTATTCCATATCAGGCATTGTTACCTTGGTAGGAACTATGCGTTCGGTTGGACTAATGGTTGGTTTAACATTTACTTTAACTTTATAGATGCGGTATTGATAGTACAGACCTACCAATGCATTACCTACTCCAACGACCGCTAGAGTAGTGTTGGTAGACATGCACCAATTTTCCTCTTTGCATGGTTCGACAACAATCACTTCCGATAATTCTTTTTCACGCGCTATTTCCCTTTCCAGAGCTTCTCTTGCAAGTTTGTTGTCAGCTGACAGTTTTTTCCCACGTGCTATATTAGCTGGATCTTTTACCTTAGTTGGTTTGGTCTTCGGAAGAACTGCAGTTATCTGATCCGTTGGTTCCTCCGCCATCTCGTTGCTTCGATATATCATTATGCTCTATGACTTCAATAGATGGATCACTTGGTATCTTAGGAACGCCAATGTGATCAATTACATGGAATAAGACACTGGCTAGTGCTACAAAGCGACCTGCTTTAAGAGATAACAGACCTGCTATAGAACTGATCTCATTACGTACTAGATTGTCTCCTTGAAGATCTTTAAGAAGTGCTTCTTGAGAATCTATAGAGACTATACGTGCAACTGCACGAGTTGCTAGACTCATCACACCATTGACTAGACATCCCGTTATTTGTTGTGATAGAACTGCCTGATACCTTCTATGTAACTTCTCTACATCTTTATCAAGTAACCTAGCGATGTCCCCTTGAGATAAATTCTTGCATAAATATTCCTTCGTTGTGCCCGTCGCAGCCAAGATAGCGAGTGCTTCCCTATTTTCATCTATATGTGATGAAGTCGTTGGCACTTCGCAAGCCTCGCCAAGAAGTTCGTCCATTACTTTATCGTCCATGATATGTTATAGGTGCGGGTAGCTCTAACACTACCGAAAAGGGATGCCGCAAACAAAAACATATGCGAGCGAATTTATTTGATCTAAGCTCTTCTCGACGTTCCGTATCTTCTTGTGAACCTCCATAGTCTTCGAATAGCCTTTTACCATCAATAGCGGATCCGGTGTGAAATGCGACGACGACAGCTACGTTCTCTCGGAAAGGCTTGCATATACTTGTTAATTGTTGGGATAGCACCCAAATAGATAGACCGATATGTCGAGCAGAGAATGCCAGATCAACGAGTTTGTCAGTTCTTCTTTTTACATCTTTTGATGCAGCACAATCATCTAGTATCAAAAGCGTATTAGTACCAGCCCAAAATGTAGAACAGATCTCCAATGTGGAATTGATAGCATCCTGCGTTGGTGATATAACGAAGAAATGTGGGTCCTTATATGCGAATCCTCGATAGGTTTTGTTATATGCGTACGTGGGACACACTAATACTATATAGTCAAACTTACCACGAAATGCACTACGAAGCTGCTCAACTATAAATGCAGTTTTCCCGCAATTCGTTGGACCCACTATTAGTGCGTTAAATGGGATGTGTTCTACCAAGGAATCCATCAGTATGTTATGTTTTGTAGGGCTCCGTTCAATATCGTGAGCTGAGCATCCGAAAGTACGAAGATGTGCATGTTTACATTTCCACTACCTTCTGCGGTTGTATGTATACGAATGTCAATATCTTTCCCACTACCAGTTTGTGCCATGCCATCGCCATGAACTGATGGGTCTTTCGCTGTGCGACAATCAACTAGAATGGCGAATCTGTTGTTATGGAATTTAGTAGGTGTCATCGACGTTTCTTCTGATGTGGCAAACCATCCCTTTGCTGATTCCCAGAAATCCTGTGGTAGCATACCTCCTGGAAAGAACCTATTCGGAATTCCATTAACATCTATCTCAAGTTTAGAAATGTCTGGATTGACGAATGCCTCACTATCCCTTGTACCTGCGGTGTGTGGAACAACGAATAGTAGAAGCAATCCAGCAAAGGATCGTCGTGGGACATTAACATTCTGAGATATCAAAGTTTCTACTGCCTTAGCGATAGTTACGGTCTTGAAGTGTACTGCATGGTTGAATAGGAAAGCAGTACCCATTTCATATGAGTGTAATGCTTTCCTAGCTAGAGTTTCGTTCTTGATGGCTTCATACTCCAACTGTATATTATTAAGTTTGTACGTACCTATCTTTGTGCTATCTGATCCGACAATTATATCGATCGCAGGTGCTAGAGTTAATTCGAATGAAATGGTATCTTGTAGTGCATGTGGATATAGAGCTCCATGTTGCGTAAGGATATCAACATCTAATGGGATTCTATATTTCGAACCATACGCGATTAGAAGTGCGTTCTCCCCAACATTTGAAGTGCTCTTATCGTTAGCGCCAGATCGTAACTTGTTTGTGTTCTCTGATTGGATACCCTGCTGTATTCGAGATTCCCTATCTTGCATAGATAGATATAGATCTGAATATGATTGTAACAAATCTACACGAGAAACATCTTCTACCTTCTCAGCTCCTACTTTACAAATTCTATGTACTACCAAGCATCGTCCAACATTTGCTACAACACGATTATTTGCATGTCCACCAGACAATACGATATCAGCCAATAATGCTAAGCTACCTGGCACCAATACGATAATTTCTCCAAGAGTTGGTACGTCCACATAGAGTGTCTCTCCTGGATTAGAAGATGATGGGTTGAAAGTTTTCCTATATAAGGTACGTGGAGCTTTGAGTGCGAGAGGCTCTCTTCGTGCTTGTGCGGGAACTAACTTCGACGATATCATGTTGAATATACCAGGTGACGTTGATGTTGACGTGAGACATGAGGATACAACTGATAGAAACGATGAAGAACAACAGCGAGAACGAGAAGACCGACAACGGCGAAAAGATGAAGAAAACCTAAAAGAAGAACTACAACGGCGAGAGGATGAAGATCGACAACGAGAAGCAGTCGAAACATTGCAAAACACTAAAGATGGTGGAGCTGAAGGTGGTAAGGAAATTGAGATGAAAACTCGTCGCAACTATATTGAAGAAGGTGCTCGACCAAAGTACCAGGAAACGTCGTTCCTTAGGAGTATAACTGATGGATTAATCGAAAAGATCGAATTCGAGCAACCCTACTTTTCGAAAGAGGCAAAAAGGATTCTGGTTGGTATCGTAAGGAAAGAATATAAAGACATCGGTCGTCTAGTTGGTTTCGAGATATCCTACATAGACAAAGAATTCTCCATTCGAGAACTTGGAAGCAAAGAACCCTTTACACGTCTATTCATTGGTGAAGATAAACTTAGAATACTAAATGCGGCGATTAGTACCGATCTAAAAAGAATCTTAGGTCCTACGCGAAAAGAGATAGAAAAGGAGTTAATATTAGCGAACAAAAAGGCAAAAAAGCATAACATATTAATGAAGGTTCAGGAGTTGGTACCTGATACAACCACATCGAGTATTAGGAACCCGTACGATAAGAATCTCATTACTATCTCGCTTATGAGATCGGGATGGACTGAAGTCCTTAAACACTTTCCAGAGGTAGAAACAACTGGTCTAGAGGTTGGAATTGATAAAGAGAAAAAGACATACATCCGTAAGTTGAATGGTAAGAATGATAAATGGCGTTCACTCCTCAACAAAGACAATGAGGTAACTAAGAATTTATCCAAAGAGCTAATAGCAGTACTCGACCCAAATAGGGCTGCTCGAGATATAGAAAGTAGGCTCGACGTCCTGAGAGAAAGAAATAATGTGAAGTCGGTTGACGTCGAGCAAACGCAACACATTATCCAAGACCCCAATACAATTGCTGCTGATATACCAGAATTGGAAATTATGCGTTCGGAGGATAATAGAAGTATTGATGAAGGCGAGCAAGAAATCGAAGTAATAGAAAATAGCATGCCACTCCGTGATAGGATCAAAGACACTTTCAAAAGGTATGGAATGACTGTATTTGCGGTGGCGTCTGCTGTTAGTATCGTGATTAGCGTTATAGTTTCCCAGCTATCGAAAGCCATACCGAAACCTCCAACTCCAGTAAAAGATGGTGTTGACAAAGTGGTAGATGGAGTGAAAAAGGGATTAAAGACGACGAGTGAGTTGTTAAAGGAAATAGGAAAGAAACTTGGACAGATCCTACCTGGAATGATTGGACCAATTGCGAGTTTCATATTTAGTATGGCTGGTAAGGCCCTTGGATTCTTAGCAGATAATGTTTGGCTATTCATCGTAACTGTAGTGGTGATCACAATAGAGCAATACAAACGACGTTAACGAAATAACCATGCGATTCCAGCTGTAGCAATGGTTACTAATGCTAGATTGGTCTCATGTTGTTGGGTAGGTTTTGGTGCGTGATATGATGCGGTGCTGTAGGTAGTTTCGCTGTGTGTGAGGTGTGAAACTTGTCGATTTGCGTTATGTGGTAATTGTGTCTTTATCGTAGTTCCTTCCATATCTGGTGGTTTTGGTTTAGTGTGCTCCTCATTGATAGAGTTTGAACCTAATACCATATCCGTCGTGGCCTTCTTAAATGCGTTATTATAGCCTTTTACCGTGCCAACGTCGTACACCAGATTGCTTGGTAATAACCACACCCCTACAGCTATTGCTAAATCGAGCCTCTTATTCGAGGTATCTATAACGAGCTGATAGTTATCTACGCTTTTAACTAGATCGTCTTCACTAATCGCGGCTTCAACTAAAACTTTAAACTCTTCTTTAGCGTTATGACTATTTGGGAGGGACGTAACCATGGAGGATTGAGCTGTTATGATGCAATGACCAAATGCCTCAACTGATCGATTCAGCCTTCCAATTCCAGCTTCAGTCAAACCATTTCCGATAGGTGGCGTAAACCAATTGTATTGTTTATCTTTATGGTCATCATTACGAATAAAGGATACTAGATCTGCTGCGACGGATTCCGTATATCCAACTTCTATTATTATTGTGGCTTGGATAAATATTTCCATCTCTGTCGTGGGGTCGGACTATATGAACGTTTATGTACTTGTTCTCTGGTAGCAATCTTTTGGAGCACATGGCGGAACGGCGGTTGGCTCTCGGCCGCTCTGTCACAATTTTTCTTCTTATTTGCTTATTTCTTAACCGCTTGCACCAAGATCCACTGGATTTGTCTGCTAACAATGTTGGCTTGAGTCTTGATGGACTAGTGGTAGCCAGGATTGTTTCTGCCCCGAGATATAACACAATTCACTGCAGAGGGAGCAAACCTACTAGGTCGAGCGCTGCTAAAATGGCGACAAGCAAGCAGCTAATTATGACGGTTCGACTGCTGAATTTCACTCTGGCGGCCAATTTACTGCTGCTGTCCAACGACGTACTTTTGAACCCGGGACCGGTGGAAAACCAAATGCTGAGCTCATCTGTTGATACTAGTTTCTCATCGACTGAAACTGATGATTTTATGGACTCATTTACTGGATCTTTTAATGAGTCAGGCTCTGTCACCGACTTCGAGGATGTGAATCTACAATCCTATTTTGACCTTGGACTGGGAGAAAAGGGCATTCGAATGGGTCATTGGAACGTTAACCATTTAACAGTGGATAAATTCGAACAGATAAAACAGTTCCTGCTTGGAAAATCTGGCAAGCCGCAGTTGGACGCTTTGTTCATAAATGAAACGTTTCTGAAGCCAAATGTACCGGATGCTCTGTATAACGTGCCCGGGTTTTCCATCTATCGTAAAGACAGAAAAAATAAATCTGGAGGCGGGGTTATGGCCTTTATCAACGATGATCTTAACGTTAAAAGAAGATCGGATCTTGAGAGTCAAAACTTGGAGATTATCTGGCTTGAAGTCTGCCCTTTCAAGTCTAAGCGATCTCTAATTATTGGAAGTATTTACCGTCCTCCGTCGTATTCGAAAGCTGAGGATATAAATCTTGAGGCAAATATCGAACAGGTTTATTTGCTCAATAAGGAAACGATCATATTGTCGGACATAAATTTAGACTTCAACAAAAAAGCGAACTTTGAAAAACATCGGTTAACCAAGGGTCTTCGAACTATGCATTTTAAGCAGCTCGTTAGTGACATAACACGCCCTGTCAGTGGGACATGCTTAGACCACATCTATTCTAATCAACCTCACCGAATAGGAAATATTTCTTGTCACAACATAGGGTTGGCTGACCACTTGCCTGTTTTTGCTGTGCGTAAATATGCACGTGAAATTTCCTATGGTAATTCTTGCAAGAATAACAAAAACATTAAATACCGTAATATGAAACAGCTTGACGAAGGTCAATTTAAAGATACACTTAAACAAGCCCCGTGGGATACAGCGTTTGTTTTTGAGGACATTGATGACATTGTTAATGCCTGGGAGTTGATTTTCAACAATGCATTAGACTCCCATTGCCCTTGGCGTGAAAAGCGCGTGAAACGAACCGTCCAAGCTCCGTGGATAACTAACTCAGTAATAAAACAATTGTGCACAAGAGACTCATTGCTAAAAACTGCAAGGCGCACAAACAGTAGCGATGACTGGGCTAATTATCGGGCGGCCAGGAACAAAGCAGTCAGTTTGTTGAGATGTGCGAAGCGTGACTTTTACCGATCAACGTTTGAGGACAATAAGAATAATACTAGGGTGATTTGGAAGACAATAAAGACTTTAACCGGCTCTAAGAAGAATAAATGTGAAGTTAAAAATCTCAAGGACGGAGGCGGTGTTATTGAAGACCAGGAAGAAATAGCAGAACGATTCAATTCTCATTTTTCTAGTATTGCAGATAAGTTAAGGGCAACACTACCGCATATTGAATTTGACATCTCGAAGTTGGTGAACTTTGTTACGTCCAGAAAAGACCCGGAGGTATTATTCTCTGTTCCAGATATAACCGGTGCAAACGTCCTTCACATTTTAAAGAAGATCAGCCCAAATAAGGCCGCAGGTATCGACAAATTAAGTGCGCGGATGATGCGTATTGCGGCCCCTGTCATCTCTCCAAGTGTTGCAAGGATAATAAATTATTCCATTTCATCTGGGACTTTCCCACAGCGCTGGAAGACTGCTAAAGTCACACCTTTGTTTAAAAGTGGTGACTCGAGTGATCCATCAAATTACCGGCCAATCTCGGTTTTGCCCGTTTTGTCCAAGGTCATAGAGCGACACGTGCATGACGTATTATACACCTTTCTGTGTGAAAATAACTTAATCTATTCCAGGCAGTCTGGATTTCGTAAGCAACATAATACTGAAACAGCTCTCATTAAGATCATTGATGAGCTGCTATCCAATTTAGATAAGAACAAGGTCAGCGGTATGCTTCTTATTGACTACTGCAAGGCGTTTGACATGGTGGATCACCAAATCCTGCTCCAGAAGCTGAAGTGTTATGGCATAGTAGACCGCGAATACAGTTGGTTACAGTCATATCTCTCAAATAGAAAGCAAACTGTCTGCTTGGCGGGCAAGGAGTCCTCTGTTGTTTCTATGGAACATGGAGTGCCTATTCTGTGACCGCTATTGTTCATTATATTTATTAATGACTTGCCGTTGCATGTCTCGTCGCAGACAGACCTGTATGCTGATGACACCACGGTGACAGCTTCTGCCGATTGTGGTTCTATGGTACACCTCGAAAGGGCACTTAACACAGCTGTTGCTGAAGTCCAACTGTGGGCATCGGCTAATAAACTTCCCCTTAATGAGGATAAAACGAAAGTCTTGTTCATTACCGGTAAACGACTTGCCTCTAGGATTGAAGAACATCCGAATATTACAGTTAATGGAAAGAAGCTTGCAAACGTTACTAGTGCTACCCTATTAGGTCTGGTGATTGATAGTCATTTGTCATTTAACGATCACGTAGACAAACTCTGTAAGAAACTTTCCCAACGCATAGCATTACTAAGAAAAATAAGGTCATATTTACCTTTGCCACAAAGAATTCATTTTTATAACGCCATGATCCGACCAGTAATGAATTATGTAAGCGTTATATGGGCAGCTTGTGATAAAGAGTGTTTAGGCAGAGTACTGAAATTACAGAAAAGAGCTGCAAGAGTAATTTTATTTGCAGATCGACTTTCACCATCGGTGCAACTGTTTAATAAACTGCGCTTGCTACCTTTTTATGAAGAGTCAAAAATAAGTAAATGTTCAATTGTATATAAGCGTATCCATGGCAACCTTCCATCCTACTTAATGGAGCAAATCAAGCTTAATAATCAATTACATGCCCGTAACACAAGATACTCTGGTATTAATGTGATTTGTCCCCGTTATTCTAGAGAAACTGAAGGAGGTAGAACATTTGCTGTTACTAGTTGTAAATTGTGGAACTCTCTACCATTAGATTTAAGGAAGCAAGACTCTTTACATTCGTTTAGACGTAACATGTGGAATCGAATTTTTAGTGAGCAGAAATTTATACATCATTTTGTTATTTAATTCAATTTTATCCGTTATCTTTTCCTGTTGTCCATTTTTATGCCTAGTCTAGTTTTATATATATACTTTTTATACTTAAATTTAGCTAGTTATAGATTAGTAGTTTTTTAGATTTTAATAGTGTATATGTAGAACGTAGAGCTTTTTATCACTGTTTGTATTTTAACTACTAGGAGGGCCACAAGTTTATTAGCGTTGCTATTATGTGTTACCCTCGCTAAATAAAGTCTTTATTATTATTATTATTATATCCATCGCCGTACAAAAGGAATACATCTCCTAATCCGTGATTCCTACCACCTTTCCATCTAAAGTCTGGTGTTCGAGATAAACCAAATTCGATGCACAAGTTCTCCAAAGCTGCTTTGCTATATAAGTTATCAGTTTGCTTGAAAGCAGAGTCACCAGGTAGAGGTACTTTATGAGAACCGCCAAGTTCACGTAGAATTCTTCGTATCGTGAAATATACATGAAATCGTAGGAACCCTTGAACAACCGGTGGATATGTTTTAAATGCAGGGTCGAACAACGACACAAAACATCCAGAAGTAGCACACCGCGTTGCAAAATTTAACTGTTGAGGCCAATAGCTAAAATCCGGAGATCTCAACCACCTATGAGACTCATGTGCTGTCATATGTTTTATGGTGGTCTCCTTGAATATGTTTGGAACACCCGCTTTGAATGATTTCGTCGGTGCGACGTATATCCGTAGATTAATGAGATCGATATCTTGCGCTGCTTCGGTAAAAGGAACTGCTATAACGGGATATTTCACGCTTTGGTCTAGTGCCAATGTAGATGGGAAACTCCCATGCCTATCCCACAACACATCATGAATTCGTTTTTGAATGGTGGCAGGTAGCTTGGAGACACCATCACCATAAACTACATAGCTAGTATCCCCATCTCGAAATAAGACACTCGTTGAATATTTGTCTGGACCATCTATGTTTGTGGTGGTATAAAACTGATGAAAATCTGCATGTGGGTAATTCTTCTTGAACTTCGCCAATATATTGGCATTCAGTGTCGCAACCCTTTTATCTTCCGCAGCTTCTCTCTCTATCCAATCGTGTTTGGAAATACCTTTATGCTTCCTAGCAAATAGTACCCCCTCATAAACTGTTTTGGTACCAAGTGCTATATTAAGAGCATCACCTGTCGTCCCAAGCCAACCCATCAACTTACCTCCACCCGTTTTCGTTGGTGGTCCTTCATCTGTGAATACGCGATGAGCTCCCCTATGGTCGATGAAATTAACATTATCGGAGGTGGGTTCGAACCATCCGAATACAGCTTCTGGAAATAAATACTTGAACTGCTTCCATGCCTCTGTCATATTGAATATAAATATACGTACAGTTTATATCTTATCCTTGGCGTCGTAGTCGAGGAGATCTGCAAATTGGAACTTCTTCAATCAATCCGTTCGACTGTGCGATATTGATGCGTATTAAGACGACAACATACGTTAGTATCGTGAAGTAAAGAACATACGTTAGTACCATAGTATTGAAACATAAACTTTTGGCTCTAACATGGTTATCTTAAATATCACCACCACCTCGGCTGACCACATTGTCTACTTTGATAATCCCATTCTTATAACAACATCTCACTAGTTGAGATAACCATTGAGAATAGTTGGTGGAACCTAGCAAAGAACGGTTCGTTCCAGTGGGATGTTGGGGGTGTCATGTTCCCGTATGATATTACTGCAGGGCACTATGATATGGCAAGCATTGAACGAGCCTTCAAACCCGCAATCGATGCTGACATTGTGAAGTTCAATAAAGACTTATTAATAGGGAATTGGATCATGCATGTCAAGAAACCGCTCCATCTCGATAAGAATCTCTGCGATTTGATTTGTATCAAACCACATGAAGGGCGGCATCTCATAGCGAGAAAATACATACTAACATTCCACAATATCCACACAGTATATATCCACTGCGATGTGGTGGATTCTAGCTTCTCAATTCTCGATGGAAAGCGATCAAAAGTACTGGCTATCTTAGATATCCGAGGTGAAAGATTTGCAAAAAATACTTACTCTCTAATGAATCCCCAGGTCATACGAGCTTCTGGTACGATGCAAAATAGCCTTCGTCTAACGATTTATGATGAGAAAGGCAATACCATAGACTTCCGTGGTCGTCCCATACGCTACGTATTGAAGATTGAGTAAGATACAGTATAGACATAATGGCAAGCGATTCTATTCAACTACTTCCAACGGCACCACCCATTTATCCACCGCTTGCTAGCGTCACTGGAGATAATTTTAGGCTACAGACAATCCGCGATACGCTTTCGGATATAGAAACTCAAGAAAAACACTGATGTCGTACGTAAGAAATATGCGCGTACTCAAGGAATCGTTCATGGTATCGCTGTAGTAACGGGTGGCCTATCTGTGATTTTATCGGGATCTGGATTGGGAGTAGCTCTAACCGGTTTTGGTGTCATAATTGGCCTACCACTTGGTGTTATTGGTGGGATATGTGGGTTAATTTCAGCATCTACGACTATTGGAGCTAAAAAGCTAGGCATAAAAGTATCTAAACACGAGAGAACTGCTATGTTGGCGAAATCGAAAGTTAATACGATTCGTGATCTCGTGTCGAAAGCCCTGCGTGATGAAAAAGTGTCTGACTCCGAATACAATCCCATTCTCGCCGAAGCAGATAAATATGAGGCTATGAGAGTTGAAATTCGCCATGAAACTTCGGTAGGTCCATCTGCGGGTGAAAAAAGTGTAGAACAAATTCGGAAAGAACTTCGGGAAGAGATGCGAGCAAAATTAGGCAATCTAGTGGGTTAAGGATCGATATTTCCTATGAGAGAAACTGGCGAGGTACGTATTTTCACATAGAGAAACATCATACCAGACCATGTTTCATATAGATAGGCTCGAAGTGGGAATGGTAAGCAAGCAACTCATTTATAAAATGCTTGATCGAACCCCTATGAGTACCACATCGTTTAACAACGTCGGTAAGAGATATGTGCGACCCTGAACGACGTAGCACCTCGTAACTTGCTCCAACAACTTTGGTACGAATTATGGAGTTGATACCTATATTGTTTTCTATTGCCATATGAACGATCTCATAGACTATTTGTTGGATATTTTTAAGTACTCCAGGGATGTCCAGTTTAGCGAAAGTCGTTGCAATGTGGGGAATTATGCGATCGGCATTCAAATCTATATCTATTTTATCATCAGCACATAGAGATCGTAGAAATTCGTTGCCGCGATAGATACATCCGTTGTTTAGTTGCATGAAATTGGCAACCTCACTTTTAGATCGAACGAACTGACATTGTATACATGCATGATAAAGCAATGCAGCTAAGATAGTTCTCTTAGCATAGTTACGCTTAACACAAACTTTCTTTGCTTGAATGAATGCGTCGGTTACGATTACTAATACATTCGTTGGGAATGAGAGGTCATAATTTTGTTTATAAATAGTATTGTATGACTGTAGTTCTCGCATAATCGTGCGTTGTTGCGACTCTTGGTTATCCTTTGGGATCGTACGATCGAGATCGCGTTGATTCCAAAAGCTATCCGGACCTACTATATGCAACCTATTAGTAGGATAGATCGTTTCTTCACATGGTTCATTCTCTGAAACAAGACCACATGTGGGACATACGAATTCCATTCCTTGCACTTCCATTGGACAGATACATTCTGGGCACGTTTCCTGTAGGTTAAGACATAACTGTGGAATACGAGGATTAATACCAAACGAGGAACCAAGCAAGCTAAGAAAGTCATCCATACTAGCGACGTATGTTATAGGCCAATCTATTGTCTAATTGTTTAAAAAAAAAAGAAAAAAAGAATAAAGAGATATGGATAGGATGATATACCAATTTCTCTTTATTCTTTTTTTTTTTCTTTTATTTCGATCTTACTGAACTATCTTAAGGTTCTCCAATTTAAAGTTCTCCAATTCCACCAATACATTTGAAAAACGATCCTTAGTACGGTTAATATCTAATGCTTTCAGTTAACACCTTTGAAAGGCGATTCTTAGTACATTTCGTATCTAATGCTTTCTTCTCTCGTATGTGACGACGTGGTATTATCCCACACTTCGTACAAAGTCCGTAACTCGTATGACAGCCCTTACCACACTTCGAACATGGGATAAATGGAGTGCTACCTCTTGATATCTGAAAATTGTGTTGAGCACAGTATCCTGATACCTTCGAACTCTTCCTTACACATTTCGTGTCCTTACCTCGCATCAACCAACTACAACTCACTATCTCAGTCATCGTTCTAGATATACCTATACATATCGTATCTCTAATTGGTAGCTTAGTTGACAACAAATGTAATAGCAATAGCAGCAGTGGGGATGGGTGATACTGGTGATGTCTGAGTGTTGATGTGTTGGATTTCGTTGTGTCACATGTTGTTTTTGTTGTGTCACGTGTTGGTTTTCTTGTGTCACACCTTTATTATCGTCGTGTCTTGTTTAAATGAAATCGTTGGATACAACAATTGACATCCAAGTATTCTGCTCAGCACCACTGCTGCTTTCCCACGATACTAAACTGGCGACGAGGAATAAAAGAGCTCAAGGATGGCTACAAGTACACCTATTCCTGTGTTTGATGAAGGGAGTGACATTGAAACATATCTAGAAAGGTTGGAGTGCTATGTGGATTTGATGGAAACAACAAACGAAAGGAAAGTAGCCCTTCTACTTTGCGGTTTGTCAGGTACGCAATATCAAACTCTACGTGATCTGGTGGCACCGGACTTGCCTAAAAGTTTAGGATTCGATGTACTAACCCAGAAATTAGTAGCACACTATGGAATTACTAGAAATGTGAGAATGGAACGCACAAAATTTCGCTCTATAGACAGAAAGGAGAACGAAACTATGGCAAAGTTTGAAGTAAGAATCAGGAATGCCGTGAGACATTGCGGTTTCGCTGGAACCGTACTCAACGATAATTTAGTCGAGCAGTTTATCGTTGGTATTAATCACAAAGGCATAGCAAAGAAACTAATGGAAAAGGAGGGAACACTGACATTAACACAGGCAGTGACAATAGCGAACACATTTCTTCTGCTGGATATTAGTGGTAATTCTGGTGGAGCAGTTGCTAATGCTGCTAGTAATGCAACAGTTGCTAGGATTACAACTCCACTAGTGAACTGTTTCCGGTGTGGACGTACCGGTCACAAATCAAACGAGAAGGATAAATGTAAAGCTATTGGCCAGACATGTAGATCTTGCGGTGAGATTGGACATTTTGCAGGAGCAAAATATTGCAAGAAAGATAAACAATCTACAGTTACGCAGTCTACACATCCGAAGAGGAAGTTCCACAAGAAGAATACTCATACAGGAAACCAAAATCAGATTGGACAATCGAATGACTCTGATGGACAGTCACAATCTACTGATGATGCAGCCGCTGCAGTGACTTATCTGTTTGCAGTGGGAGAGGTTGGCAACATCCACGAGACTCATCATCGACGAGACTCCGAGATGTAATGCCGAACTACAGGGTAAGACTGTATCGTTCCTAATTGACTCGGGAGCTGTAGCCAACATAGTCTCTGCGAGTGTGTATGACCAAATCAAGGACAAAGTTGTGCTTGAACAAGCCAGCAATAAACTGTATGCATTTGGCCAGACTGAACCACTCAAGATGAAAGGTCAATTCATGACAGAGATAACTGTGAACAGTAAGAAAGCTCAGGCTGTATTTTTTGTGTATGATGGTGATTCCATCACTAGTAATCTGATGTGCGCTAGCACAGCTAGAGAGTTAGAGTTGTTACATGTACAGGTCGTTACTAATGAGCAGTGTAATACTGATTTAGAATCTGTAGTTAAGTCTAGTTACCCAGGGTGTTTCACAGGGGTGGGCAAATTAAAGGGATGTATGATTAAGCTTCATATTGATTCCCAGTGTGAACCTGTTGCTCAGCCGGTGAGACGGTTGCCATTTGGGTATAGGGATAAGGTTGCGGATTTGCTGGATCGGTTGGTAGCTGAGGACATAGTTGAGCCTGTGCAGGGTGTTGGGTCTCGGTGGGTTAGTCCTCTTGTCATTGTCCCGAAGGACGATGGAGATATACGAATGTGCGTCGACACGAGACAGGCTAACAGAGCGATCATTCGAGAAAGATACCCAATCCCAACTGTCCAAGAGATGTTGGCTGAGTTGAATGGATCCACAGTGTTTTCTAAGCTAGATTTAAAACAGGGATTTTTTCAATGCGAATTAAGCCCGAATCTAGGGACATAACAACATTTGTGTCACATCTGGGACTATTTTCGTATGAAGAGGCTCAGCATGGGAGTGTCAAGTGCTCCAGAGTGCTTTCAGTATACAATTCAGAAAGTTTTGAATGGTTTATCAGGGGTTCTAAACATGGCAGACGATATTGTAGTATTTGGCCGAGATAACACAGAGCATAGGGATAGATTAATGAAAGTCATGCAGAGGTTATCTGATTGTGGCCTAACTCTCAGTCCAGCTAAGTGTAGGTTTGGTTTGTCACCAATCAAATTCCTGGGCCATGTCATATCTGCAGACTGGGTCACAGCTGATCCAGATAAGGTCAAGTCCATAGTCTGTGCTAGGGCACCGACAAATGTCTCAGAGTTAAGAGGATTCTTAGGCTTAGTACAGTATGTAGGGCGCTGTGTGCCAGATCTAGCTACAGTAGCTGCACCTTTACGGGAGTTGACCAGGAAGTCTGTTGAGTTCTGTTGGACACAGGTACAGGAGAAGAGTTTCAAGACCATTCAGAAACTCATGAGTTCATGTGAAACGCTAGCATACTTCGACAGAAATGCACCAATTACTGTGGTTGCTGATGCTAGCCCTGTTGGTCTAGGTGCTGTCTTGTTACAGAAGCAGAATGGAGGCAACAAAGTGATCGCGTATGGGCATAGGAGTTTGTCCGATGTGGAATGTCGTTACTCTCAAACGGAGAGAGAAGCCCTAGCCTTGGTTTGGTCATGCGAACATTTCAGCATGTACTTATTAGGCACAAGATTTCGTCTTGTGACCGATCACAAGCCTCTTACCCATATCTTTAGCAATGCGAAGTCTAAGCCAACTCCAAGGTTGGAGAGATGGAGTTTAAGATTACAACCGTTCAATTTTGAGATTGTCTACGAACCAGGATCATCTAACATAGCAGATCCTATGTCAACGTTGTGTACTGGTGGTGATTCATCCGACATTGTCGATGACACAAGTACTTACATTTCGATGATAGGCGAAGACTCCGTACCACAGGCTATGTCATGGGGCTAATGGTTTGGTTGAAAGAGCCAACAGGTCCATTTTGAAAGTTTTGAAGATCGCTACTCTAGAGAAAGCAGATCTGCAAGCTGAGTTCAGGAAGTTCTTGGTGGCATACCGTTCCATTCTGGGACAGGGTTTACACCATTTTCGTTGATGTTTGGGAGAGAGATGAGGACGAAAATGCCACAAATGGACTTGTCAGTTGAGGGACTCGAGGTTGCTAGAGAGAATGATGCAAGGTACAAAGTCAAATTGAAAGAGTATGCAGATCGTAACTGTGAAGAGAGCAAGTTAAAGGTAGGAGACACAGTAGTGATGAAGAATGAGCAGAGAACTAAGCTGGATCCAAACTTTAAGCAACAGCGGTTTAGGGTAACAGGCCTTAGTGGATCGGATATTGTGTGTGCTGATGAAGCGGGCTCCGTGGTAAGGCGGAACGTCCAATGTGCAAAGAAGTTACAGACCCCAGTAGAGGTAGACTCGTCTCAGGTAAGTGTCCCTGTGGCTTCTGGGTCATCTGAGGTTGGAGACGGATTGGAGGATGTGACTTTGTTGGATCCAACTCCTGAGCCCACTCCACGTGTCAGCAGTCGTCAGCGTCAGATTCCAGCAAAGTTAAGCGACTATCATTTGTACTGATTGGAGCTAGCTCATGGGTGAGCAACTGAGTTGTATTATTGTCATTATCGTTATTATTCAGTTTAAGTAATTATGATTCTGTTAGAGGATCTATGGACATTACATTTGTTTAATTTGTATTATGACATAGTTGGTTTACTATGTGTTGTTGGAGGGATGTAGTGTTCACTGATTAGAATTGTCCGTCCACGTGACTATTCCTTATATGTACACTGACTCCTTATATGGAGTATGATGAGTCTCGTGGCCGGAGGCTAGTTAGTTCGGAGCGGCCATTGTGAGAGAATAAAGTCTGTGAATCTACTGGAGCGTTGTTCATCTTTCTCACGATACTAAAGTGAGTTACGAGAACACTGTGTACATCTTGGTTATACAAATTAACGGATTCAAATTAACACTACAGAATACATTCAGACAGAGAGTTAATCTATACCGACACTTTGATATGCCAAGGAACTGGAATATCAACACAGTACAAGGTGAGGGAAATTTAAAGTACTGACTTCATTGCTGTGTTCAATTAATCTACACTGAATTACTAACAGACCTGAAACAAGGCTGATCAAAGCGATCAAAGCCAGGAACCGGCTAGCAACATTGACCATAAATTATTCAGGAACTAACAATGGCGCTCAATATTCTGCAGCCAACCTTGTTCTCACTTGAAAAATACCCGGGAAACCTAATGTGAATGATTGAATCGAAAGAACTGCATGGGCTGTACTTTATACACATGCATACCTATATAGTTTATGTTCTAAGAACTGGAATTCAGTTTATACACATCTGAATAGTAATATTTATTTATACGTACTTTATATGAATCCCTTTATATATCCTGTAATATAGTGTATTTTATATATCCTGTAATATAGTGTCCCCAATTAGCTTTACAGCTAAATACTATTGACACTCAAATAAAGTGCATGTATGCATGTATGTATGTAAATGTATGTAGCTACATTGTATAGCCTGGGTTGATTTGTGTTCTACACTAACTTCAATTATTGCTTTACACTGTATACCACACAGCAAAATGTGCTACTAATTCTCAAATCAATGCCATAACCATATAAAACACACATGTATACATATAGCCCCATAAGCATCGCATCCAATGATTCAATGTTACACAAAGATAATTACAGTTTTATACCCAGATGCATCCCCTTGTATATTAACATATAAGTCAAGACATCAAAATTTTCACATTAGTTAAAAAACAAGCACTTTTGATCAGGATTACGTACACCGTCCACATCATTGCAGCAATTTTTCAGCTTTTCAGACTGTTACCACAGTCCTTTCTCTTTCAAAAAATATGTCGAATGCACTTTGATAATCTATGATTACTTCTAGTTGTAAGGTATATTATAGGTGTATATAAATAAATAATAATAATAAGCTTTGTTCATTAGTACAGTACAACAGCAAGGTGAGCATACTGATGGATATGTAGAACAGTTTCAGTTGGTACAATCAGTTATTGTAAGGTATATTATAGGTGTATAAATAAATAAATAATAATCAGCTTTGTTCATTAGTTCAGTACAACAGCAAGGTGAACATGCTGATGGCTATGTAGAGCAGTTTCAGTTGGTCCAACCAGTTATTGTAAGGTATATTATAGGTGTATATAAATAAATAATAATAATAAGCTTTGTTCATTAGTACAGTACAACAGCAAGGTGAACATGCTGATGGATATGTAGAGCAGTTTCAGTTGGTCCAACCAGTTACTGTAAGGTATATTATAGGTGTATATAAATAAATAATAATAATAAGCTTTGTTCATTAGTACAGTACAACAGCAAGGTGAGCATGCTGATGGATATGTAGAGCAGTTTCAGTTGGTCCAACCAGTTATTGTAAGGTATATTATAGGTGTATATAAATAAATAATAATAATAAGATTTGTTCACTAGTACAGTACAACAGCAAGGTGAACATGGTGATGGATATGTAGAGCAGTTTCAGTTGGGTATATTTTAGGTGTATAAATAAATAATAATAATAATAAGCTTTGTTCATTAGTTCAGTACAACAGCAAGGTGACCATGCTCATTGATATATGTAGAGCAGTTTCAGTAGGTCCAAGCAGTTGTTGTAAGGTATATAATAGGTGTATAAATAAATAATAATAATAATAAGCTTTGTTCATTAGTTCAGTACAACAGCAATGTGACCATGCTGATGGATATATATAGAGCAGTTTCAGTTGGTCCAACCACTAGTTATTGTAAGGTATATTATAGGTGTATATAAATAAATAATAATAAGCTTTGTTAATTAGTTCAGTACAACAGCAAGGTGAACATGCTGATGGATATGTAGAGCAGTTTCAGTTGGTCCAACCAGTTATTGTAAGGTATATTATAGGTGTATATAAATAAATAATAATAATAAGCTTTGTTCATTAGTTCAGTACAACAGCAAGATGAACATGCTGATGGATATGTAGAGCAGTTTCAGTTGGTCCAACCAGTTATTGTAAGGTATATTATAGGTGTATATAAATAATAATAATAAGCTTTGTTCATTAATTCAGTACAACAGCAAGGTGAACATGCTGATGGATATGTAGAGCAGTTTCAGTTGGTCCAACCAGTTATTGTAAGGTATATTATAGGTGTATATAAATAAATAATAATAATAATAAGCTTTGTTCATTAGTTCAGTACAACAGCAAGGTGAACATACTGATGAGTATATAGAGCAGTTTCAGTTGGTCCAACCAGTTATTGTAAGGTATATTATAGGTGTATATAAATAAATAATAATAATAAGCTTTGTTAATTAGTACAGTACAACAGCAAGGTGAACATGCTGATGGATATGTAGAGCAGTTTCAGTTGGTCCAAACAGTTATTGTAAGGTATATTATAGGTGTATATAAATAAATAATAATAAGCTTTATTCATTAGTTCAGTACAACAGGAAGGTGAATATTCTGATGGGTATGTAGAGCAGTTTCAGTTGGTCCAACCAGTTATTGTAAGGTATATTATAGGTGTATATAAATAAATAATAATAATAAGATTTGTTCACTAGTACAGTACAACAGCAAGGTGAACATGCTGATGGATATGTAGAGCAGTTTCAGTTGGTCCAACCAGTTATTGTAAGGTATATTATTGGTGTATATAAATAAATAATAATAATCTTTGTTCATTGGTACAGTACAACAGCAAGGTGAATATGCTGATGGATATGTATAGCAGTTTCAGCTGGTCCAACCAGTAGTAGTATAGGAAATGGGGGTTCTGGGCCAGTACCTACGTTTTTCAGATTTCGACCCTATCCAGCACCTCCGTTTTTTATTGCATTTTGGCACCAAATTAGAGGAGTGATTAGTATACAGTATATCCAATGGCTCCCACACTTATCGTATTTTGACACCCTATTAGAGAAAGGCTATTATTAAGGTATTATACTATGGCTGAACACACACTCGAATTCGTCCGAGCACCGAGGACCATCAAGGGCTATTTACGTGGATGGAAGATGGACGTTCCAGATGGTAATCCACTAGGAGCAGATCCAGCTGCCTTCCTAGCTGGTGTGCGGAAGCAGACTACTGAAAAGCTCGAGGAAGAGCTCCAAGACCACAATAGCATCAAGCTTCAGCTAGCTTTGAATATTATGCTACGGCTCGACAAACTTGAGGGTTCAGAATATGAGATAGTCACCTTCCGTAGCTCACAAACCGTCTTGACCAATGATTCTGGGATACGTGGGGCAATAGTAGAAGCACATGCTCAGATCTACAACCGCATTGAGAAGTGGATAAGTCGAGGATCGAACTGGGTTATAGATAAAGTCAACATTTTGTGGTTGGACATTGCTAGATATCAACCACTACGTGGAGGTTCGTATTTACCACTACCTCCAGAAATCGCGAATAAGAAAGCCGTGATCAACGTAAAGAACGACGACGACGACAACTGCTTACGTTGGTCGCTACGTGCCGAGAAGTTTCGATTCGCAAATCACCCTGAGAGAACGTCGAAGTACCGAAAAGATGATGGGTTGAACTTCGATGGGGTGGATGCGCCAACACCAATCTCACAAATAAAACGAGTAGAGAAGCAAAACACCATTTCTATCAATGTATGTGGTTGGGATCTAAAGGAGAAGTGCTTGATCGTACATCACATCTCGAAGGAGACTTTCTCGAAGCGCGTAAACCTATTGCTAATAGAGTGCCCAAAGAGTGGTCGGCAGCACTACTGTTGGATCAAGGACTTCGATAAGCTTTTATACGATCAAACGAAACATAAATGTAGGAAACACTTCTGCGAGCGGTGTTTACATGGATATACTACCAAAGATCTTCTTGAAAAACACATTACAGAGTGTAACGGCGTTGATGACCGAGTCATTCGAATTGAAATGCCTACCAAGGAGAGCAACATAGTCTCCTTTCGGAATATCAACAAACAGCTCAAAGTTCCCTACGTTATCTATGCTGACCTTGAGGCTTTGACCACTAAGATCGAAGGACCTGCCCAAGACCCCAAGAAAAGTAACACACAAAAGACAGAAGAACACATTCCCTGTGGATTTTGCTACATAGTCGTACGTTCTGATGGCCACAGCGAGCCACCTGTACTATATAGAGGTACGGATACTATCGAACGCTTTCTACGATGCATACAAGAGGAAGAGGTGAAGATCAAAGTCCAAAAGGCCAAGCCGCTACGTATGTTGCACAAAGATCAGAGGGCTTATAATAGCGCAACGATTTGTCATATCTGCCAGAAGCCATTGGTTGGTGACGATAGAGTACGTGATCATTGTCACATCACAGGCGAGTTTAGAGGTGCCGCACATAAAGACTGCAACCTCAAATTACGTATCTCACCTATCATTCCAGTAGTATTTCACAACCTGCGTGGATACGATGCTCACCTACTGATGCAATCCATCTCCAAGACAGAGGGCGATATCTCTTGTATTCCAAACAATATGGAGAAATACATTTCATTCTCACTTGGCAACTTACGGTTCATAGATAGCATTCAATTTCTATTATCCTCTCTCGACAAGCTCGTAGCAAGTGCAGCCCCAGACACATTCCATCAAACTACAAAGAATACACCCGATCCAGATAAGAACAAGTTGCTACTACGCAAAGGCGTTTATCCGTATGAGTACATGGACTCTTGGGATAGATTCGCTGAGACTTCTCTTCCACCGAAAGAAGCATTCTATAGTAAGCTATACCTAGAACACATATCCGACAAGGACTATGAACACGCACTAGAAGTTTGGAACGTATTTAGCTGTGAAACATTGGGAGACTACCATGATCTTTACCTCCAAACCGACGTACTTCTTCTAGCAGATGTGTTTGAGACCTTTCGCACAACATGTATGCAAAACTATGGCTTAGATCCAGCTCACTACTATACAAGTCCTGGTCTATCGTGGGATGCGTTGTTGAAGAAGACAGGTGTGAAGCTTGAACTATTAACCGACTATGACATGCACCTATTTATTGAGAAGGGTATACGAGGTGGGATATCTATGGTGTCTCAGCGTAGGGCCACAACACCCATTCTCTACTACGTGCATCTGATCCTTCCGAAGTGAGTACCATTTCCTGTGCATATTGATATCCAAACAACCTCTCAGCCAGTGTTCTATTTGCTCTCTCAACAAAGCTTTGCGCCCTGTGATTGCCAGCCTCACCTCGTTGAACTTTCGTACCACGTAGTTCTAAGGTTTCAGACATACGTCCCATGAATTCTCTACCAGGATCGACTTGCAAAGTTTTTGGCCATTCTAGTGGACTACGCTTGTAGATTCGTTCAAAGGCTGCAGAAACTTCACCGCTATCTTTCGATGCTAAAGGCTCAGCCTCTTTATATCGAGAAGCTACGTCTATTACCACTAAAGCATACTTATATAGTTTCCTTCCACGTCCAGGTCTATCGTGAGGTAGAAAGATCAAATCAGCTTGGTGAACCTCATTTGGTTTCGATACAGTCCAATGTGGTCGTGGTATATGTCGTGGCGGTGGTAGGTATATCTGCCATAGTGCTTGTTTCTCTAACCAACTCTTAGCTGCATCTTCTGATACCTTTGCTGCCACCGATAGCTTACCAATTGCAGCGTGACCTTTCCAGTATCCCTTGGGACCATAGAAGATATTCGCAAGGCGATCATCCATTATATCTACACTATAACGCCAAAACTTCAACAAGCAGAAAAAAGTTCGTTTTTAAAAAGCCAAGCGACTAGCAGCATATCCAGCAATTAGCATTCCCCCACCAACATAGGCCAACTCACCCATCTTCTGTTCACTCGAAGGCCGATAGTAGTCAGATAAATTAGGTTCTTTCATTTCTTTCATTTCTTTGAGTTGTTTCAGTTTCTGGCGTAACTTATCGGATCGCACAAAAGCTTTGTTGGTGTCAGTTTGGGTGTTATAAGCAGTACGCTCAAGGCCTTCCTGTTCTCGAGCATAGTCGTATACTCTTTGACGCTCCTTGTCATAGGCTATCTTTTCAGCTGTGTATTTCTCAAGGGCCTCATCGTGTCTCTTCCGTTCTATATTGATATCATTTTTTCCAAGCAATCTAGCTAGTATGCCACCACCAGTGAATGCCGTTGCGTTCAAAACTGCCCCGAAAATAGACATTCCAACCGCTGCTAATGTTACCATACTTACTACAAATCCTTTGGTATGTATTTTTGGTCCTCTAGGTATTGCTTGGCAGCTATGCTACCAGCCAACACAGCAGTCCACTTCACGTAATTTATGATAGAAGAAGGATCACTAAGCATAGATTCCTTGGTCACCTTTTTTGCGACCCAACCAATGCCTGTAGCAAGTCTCGTTATAATGGCAGCATCAGACGCCGCTTTCATCAACTTATTATCTACCATTCTAACATATATCATATGGTCTCTAGTCTTTAAATGTTACTCCATATCTGGCAATGTTACCTTAGTAGGCCCTACTGGACTCGCGGGTCGTATCGTACTAATGTTCTTAGGAGTGTCATCTCTGTATCTTTTGTATTGATAGTACGCTCCCACCAACGAAGCGCCTACGCCAATGGCCGCTATAGTAGTAGTATTGGTAGATATGGTTTTTGACCAGCTTTCTCCCACATCGATTTCTTTAGATAATTCACTTTCACGCGCCATCTCTCTCTTTTGAGCCTCTCTAGCACGTTTGTTGCTTTCTGCCAATGCTTTTCCAGCTGCCACTCGCTTTGGATCTTTTCCTTTTTTCTCAGGCACAGTCTTCGGGGGATTCGCCGTTATCTGATCCGTTTCTTCCATCTTGATTCGATATAGTAGGTATGTGTGAAGGTTCAATAGGTGTACCAGGAATGACTATGTGACCAGATACATGGAACAAGACGCTAGCTAGAGCTACGAAGCGACCTGCTTTAAGTGATAACAGACCAGTCGCAGCACTGATCTCGTTGCGGACTAGGTGGTCTTCTTGTAGGTCTTTGACCAGTTCTTC
The DNA here is from genome assembly GCA_030867875.1 of Actinernus sp. WN-2022. NCBI lineage: Eukaryota > Metazoa > Cnidaria > Anthozoa > Actiniaria > Actinernidae > Actinernus > Actinernus sp. WN-2022. The sequence goes on from JAOWCC010001589.1 coordinate 92,832,002, forward strand.
TTGAGAATCTATGGGTACTAGGTAAGCAACTAAGCGAGTAGCTAGACGCATCACACCATTGACTAAGCTTTCTGTTATTTGCTTAGCTAGAACGGCCTGATACCTTCTATATAATCTATCTACTTCTTTTTCAGATAGTCTAGCAATATCTCCTATAGAGAAATTTTTACCTAGGTAATCCTTCGTTGTACCCGTTGCAGCCAAAATGGAAAGTGCTTCACGATTATCTGTTACGACATCCTCTGTCTTTGGTGGTGGTGGACCTGTTACATCCTCACCCAGTAGCTCGAGTATTTCTTTATCATCCATGATAATATGTAGTAGGTGCGGGTAGTTCTAACACGACTGCAAAAGGATGTCGTAAACAGAAACATATGCGAGCGAACTTGTGGGATCGAAGTATTGTTTGTAACTCACTGCATTCTTGCGAGCCTCCATAATCTTCAAATATCCTTTTACCATCTATGGCCGACGCAGTATGAAAGGCAATTACCACAGCTACGTTTTCACGGAAAGGTTTGCATATACTTGTTAATTGTTGGGATAGCACCCAAATAGAGAGTCCTATATGTCGAGCAGAGAATGCCAGATCTACTAGCTTGTCAGTTCTTCTTTTTACGTCTTTCGAGGCAGCACAATCATCTAGAATCAATAGTGTATTAGTCCCAGCCCAAAAGGAGGCGCAAATATTTAATGCGGTATTGATAGCATCCTGTGGTGGAGATACAACATAGAAGTGTGGATCTCGATTGGCAAAACCACGATATGTTTTGTTGTGGGCATACGTGGGGCAAATTAATACTATATAATCGAACTTACCACGAAATGGTCCACGAAGTTGCTCTATGAGAAATTCAGTCTTCCCGCAGTTCGTTGGACCTACTATGAGTGTGTTGAATGGGATGTGTTCTACCAGGGAATCCATTAGTATGTTATATTCTGTAGAGCTCCGTTCAATATCGTGAGCTGAGCATCTGCAAGGACGTAGATATGCATGTTTACGTTTCCAACACCGTTTGCGGTCCTATGTATACGAAGGTCGATATCTTTTCCACCACCCGTTTGCGCCATACCATCGCCATGAACAGCGGAATCTTTTGCTGTGCGGCAATCGACTAGAATGGCGAATCTGTTGTTGTGAAATTTGGTAGGAGTCATAGAAGTATCAGATGTGGCAAACCATCCTTTTGCAGCCTCCCAGAAATCTGGTGGTAACATACCTCCTGGAAAGAATCTGTTTGGAACTCCATTGACATCCACTTCTATCTTCGAAATATCAGGATTTGAGAATGCTTCACTATCTCGCATACCGTTGGTAGGTAGATCTACGAATAGTAGAAGTAGCCCGGCAAAGGATCGTCGTGGAACATTGATATTCTGAGATATCAAAGTATCTGATGCCTTGGCGATAGATACTATCTTGAAGTGAACAGCGTGGGCGTATAGGAAAGCAGTACCTTTTTCGTATGCGTTAAGTGCATTCCTAGCTAGTGTTTCATTTTTGATTGCTTCATATTCTAACTGGATGTTGTTAAGCTTGTATGTACCTATCTTCGTGACATCAGATCCAACGACTATATCGACGGCGCGTGCTAGAGTCAACTCGAATGAAATAGTGTCTTCTAGGGCGTGTGGATATAGAATTCCATGTTGTGTCAGAATATCAACGTCTAACGGAATTCTGTACTTCGAACCATATGCGGCTAGGAGCGCTTTCTCACAGGCGTTTGAAGTGTCTGCATCACCTGCCTTAGAACGTAGCTTGTTTGTGTTCTCTGATTGGATACCTTGTTGTGTTCTAGATTCTCTCTCCTGCGTAGATAGGTATGTATCGGAATATGTCTGTAAGAGATCTGGCCGAGCAATGTCTTCTACTATTTCGGCTCCCATTTTACAAACTCGACGTATAACCAAACAGCGTCCGACATTGGCCACAACGCGATTATTGACATGTCCACCAGACAATACGATGTCACCCAATAGTGCTAAGCTACCAGGTACTAATACGATGTTTTCTCCTAGCGTTGGTACTTCCACATAGAGCGTCTCTCCTGGATTAGCAGATGATGGAGTGAAAGTTTTCCTGTATAGAGTTCGTTGAGCTTTGAGTGCTCGAGGCTCTCTTCGTGCTTGTGTGGGAATTAACTTCGACGATATCATGTTGAATATACCAAGATACGTAGTAATGTTCAATATGGATGTTGATGTGAGACCCGAGGAAAGACCTGGTGAAGCCGAAGGAGGTGAAGACTATGAGGTCGACGAAGAGGAATGGAATGCGACGTTTTCAGACGACACAACTACGGTGCCAGGCGAAATGATTCCCATGGAAACCAGACGCGACTATACTAAAGAAGGTGCTAGGCCAAAGAATCAGGAAACCTCGTTTTCTATGGATGATTACATCGAGTCGCTCACCGATACTCCGAAAGTCAACTATCGAGGGTTCATCTTCAAACAAGGCATACCAGAAAGTGCGAAAGAGATGCTAGTAGATACTGTACGTAGCTACTATCCCGATGTGGGGGTTCGGCACGCAGTTGAGGTGGCAACCATATACGACGTTAAAAAGGGAAGGGGTAGAATCTACGTGCGCGAGTTTGGAAGTAAAAAGGCTCCTACCCCTTTGACCACCTGGCCGGATAAGCAGGGGAACATTAAAAGATATAAGAGGCTTACTAAGTCCCTCGAGGCAGCTCTGGGGCCTACGCGCGAGGAGGCAGCACAGGAAGTCGTCCTAGCTAATGAAAAGGCTATTGAGCATCTCAAACTAGAAGAAAACATACTTCGAGACCCTACGTCAGCTCCAGATCAGAAGGAAGCAGCTAAGAAGGAGAGAATACGTATCCGTAAGGCAATAGAATTCCTTGCACGTCGAGAAGAAGCCATACTAGAACGCATGCCACTTCGGGATCGTATAAAAGCTATTTTCAGAAAGAATGGAATGACTGTGCTTGCGTTGGTTACTGCGATTGGTGCCGTGATTGGATCTATAGTTTCCCAGATGTCGAAAGCACTACCAAAGCCTCCACCTGCAGTAAAAATGGTGTAGATAAAGTAAAAGAAGGATTAAAGACGGTGGGTGGTTGGTTAAAGACAATAGGAAAGAAGCTGGGAGAGATGTTGCCTGGAATGATTGGAGCAATTGCTAGCTTCATATTTCGTATTGCTGGTGAGGCTCTGGGAACCCTCGCAGAGTACGTTTGGCTATTCATCGTAGCAATGGTGGTGTTCATAGTAGAGCAATACAAACAACGTTAACGAAACAGCGCCCATGCAATTCCAGCTCCAGCAATAGATACTACTGCTAGATTGGTCTCATGTTGTGGAGTAGTATTCGGTAAAGTACTATGGGAGGCTTTTTTGCTATGTGGAACTTGTTGCTTTGCGCTGTGTGGTAATTGTTTCTTTTGGATCTGTCCTTCCATATATTTTAGTTCGTATGTTTTTTCTTTAACCTCCCCATTAACATCGTTTACGCCTAACACCATATCTTTCGTGGCGTTCCGGATTGGATTTTTATAACCATCCTTCTTGCTGAGGTAGTACTCAAGATTGCTTGGTAGTAACCGTACCCCTATAGCTATTGCTAGATCTTATGTGTGTGTAGTATAGCTGTAAGATAGTTTTCATAGCTTACCACTAAATCGTTTTCGAGAATAGCGCCTTCGACCAAGCTCTTAAATTTTTCTTTGACATTGAAGCTATCTATGATGGATTCGTTAAGATCGTTTTGAGCACCTAGAATGCAATATCCGAAAGCCTCGACAGATCGATTCAATCTACCTAATCCAGCATTCGTTAACCCCTTTCCGATTGGTGGCGTAAACCAATTGTATTGTTTCCCGTTGTTATTGCTAATGTACGACAATGGAAACTGATAGTCCGTACGACTCTCCCCAGGAAACTTGAAGTCACCGCCAGGCCACTTTGCAGAGTATGAGGTGTTGTGTGCATACTTCTCTTGGGCGTTCACCAGTCCTCCATGAATGTATATGTAGACGTCTCCTAAGCCGTCCCATCGAAAGTCTGGTGTTCGAGATAAGCCAAATTCGATGCACAATTTCTCAAGAGCTGCTTTGCTGTAGAGATTATCGAGCTGTTTGAAAGCATGGTCATTAGGTAGAGGAACTCCATGAGTACCACCAAGTTCATGAAGAATTCTTCGTGTTGTGAAATAAACGTGAAATCGTAGGAACCCTTGAACAACGGGTGGATACGTTTCGAAAGTAGGGTCGAACAACGATACTCCACATCCAGAAGTCGCACACCACGTTGCGAAATTCAATTGTTGAGGCCAATATTTGAAATCCGGACCTGATAACCAATGATGAGACTCCTTTGCTGTCACATGCTTTACGACGGTCTCCTTGAATACGTCCCTGACACCTGCATCGAACTTTTTTGTAGGTGTGGTGTATATCCATAGATTAGTGAGATCGATATCTTGTGCTTTTTCAGTACCTGAGACCGCTGTAATAGGATATTTCACACTTTTGCCTAGTGTCAACGTAAGTGGGAAACCACCAACCATCCCCTGCAATGCATTGTCGATGCGTTTTTGAATGGTAGCAGGTAGCTTGGAGACATCATCACCATAGACCACATAGCTAGAATCCACATCTCGAAACCAAATACTCGTCTCGTTGAATATTTGCTGGGGCCATCTATATCCGTGGATGCATAGAACTGGTGAAAATCCGCATGTGGGTATCTTTTCTTGAACTTAGCCAACAGCTCGGCGTTCAATGTTGCGACCTTTTCATTTTCTTCTCTCCAATCGTGTTTGGAAAGACCTTCGTGATTCCGGCGCGAATAGTACTCCAACATAAACTGTTTTGTCACCAAGTGCTATGCTAAGCGCCTTGCCTGTGCGCCCAAGCCAACCCATTAACTTACCTCCACCTGTCTTCGTAGGAGGACCTTCGTCTGTGAACACTCGGTGGGACATCCCACGGGCATTGAAATTGACATTGTCAGAAGTGGGTTCGAACCAACCAAGTACTGCCTCAGGAAATAGATACTTGAACTGTTGCCACACCTCTGTCATATTGAAGCTATACACATATACAGTTTATACCTTTAATATGCTCTTATATGTCACCACCACATCGGCTGACCATACGGTCCACTTAGATCACCCTATTTGTATCAACAACATTTCGCTAGTTGAGATCACTTTTGAGAATAGTTGGTGGAACCTGGCAGAGGATGCGACTTTCTGGTGGTTTACCCAAGAAAGCATGGCGTTACCACTCAATGTTGCTATGGGACTCCACGATATGGCAAGCCTCCAAATATACTTTAAAACTGCGATTGATGCTGGCATCATAAAATTCGTGAAAGCCTTGCCGACTGGGAATTGGACCGATTATGCTTAGCGGAAATATCTGCACACTGTTGGGTATTAATACAGATGGGAGGGCTATCGAAGCAGCCATACAAGTAGGTAGCTACGATCTGACGCTACGAGATATCCACACAGCGTATGTCAACTGCGACGTGGTGGATTCTAGCTTTTCAATTCGAGATGGAAAGCGATCAAAAGTCCTAGCTAGAATAGAGATCCGAGGCGGAAGATTCGCAAAATCAACATACGCCTCACTACTCCCAATAACCACTCGAGCTCTGGGGACAATGCGAAACTATCTCCGCCTCCAATTCGCAATGAGGAAGGAAATATTATAGACTTCCGTGGTAGACCCATTAGCTACGTATTGAAGATTGAGTAAATCATACGTATACATACGATGGACGGCGATTCAATTCAACCATTTCCAACAGCACCAAATATCTATCCATCAGGAGCTCTAAAGGAACTGAGCGACGTTGGAGCGAGCTTTCGACTGCAGAAAGTCTGCGATACGCTTGCCGAACTCGAACAGCAGGCAAAGCACTACGAAATTGTTCGCAAAAAATATTACCGAGCACGTGGAATTGTCCATGGTATCGCTGTGGCTTCAGCATTGGGTACGTCATTTACAGGAATCGGGATACCTGTGGGTCTTTCTTTAGGATCAATTGGATTTATTTGTGCCGTCATTTCGGCTTCGATGGCCCATGCTAGTAAGAAACTTGGTGTTCGTGTCTCTAAGCACGAAAAGACCGTTATGTTGGCAAAAGCTAAGGCCAATTCCGTGGAAGTCAAAGTCTCAAAAGCTCTAGCCGATGGTAATGTTTCAGAAGCCGAGTTTGGAAGCGTTATTGGCGAGAAATCGAAATATGAAGCACTTAAGCTTGAAATACGACAAAAAAATGGGCAAGAAGGGGGGTTAAAAAACGTAGAAGAACTTCGCTCCGAGATCCGAAAGGAGATGAGAGCAAAACTTGGCAGTCTAGTGGGATAAGAATCGATATCTCTTTCGAAAGAAACCACCGTGGATTTTATTTTAACTTTACGAAAATCTTCGTATAAATTAATTCCTACGTCTGGTTTGTATGTAAATTTCGAGACAGCGCGTGGGCGCCGCTAATTAACATACGGCAGATGCTCTGCCAAACATAAATACGATTTTTTCGCTCTCAAAAAAAGAAAAAAGAAAAAAAATGTTTTAGGGTCGGATCGGAATTTTAGGGTCGGATTGGAATTTTAGGGTCGCTTAGGAATTTTACAAGCGAGCTTCAGTTTTTCATCCTAAAACTAGATACGAGGCGCCAGTCGATTCACATCCCGCCCGTCATAATGAGCGTATTTTAATTTCGGTCAACGCTAGAGCTTTTTACCCGCTGCCCGGTTTCGTTTCTTATTTTGAGTGCTTTTGTATATCACTAGTTAGACCATGTTTCGTATAGATGGGCTCGAAGTGGGAATGGTAAGCAAGCAACTCATCGATAAAACGCGTGATCGAACCCTTATGCGTACCACATCGTTTAATAACGTCGGTAAGAGATATATGTGATCCTGAACGGCGTAGCACCTCGTAGCTTGCCTCAACGACTTTAGTTCGAAGTGTGGAGTTGATACCTATATTGTTTTCTATTGCCGTACGAACAATCTCATAGACTATTTGTTGGAGATGCGCTTCGGGTAGGCCGAGTTTGGCAAAGGTCGTTGCTATATGAGGAGCTATTCGATCGGTGTTTAAAGTGCCCCTCAACCCTTTTGCAATTTTTATATATATGAAACTTTGAAAGGTTTTGAGTAGTTCTGCGAAGACATTTTTGGCTTACAGAGGATACTCTATGTTCTAGGCTTGTTTGAAATGGTGAAAATGTGACCTCTCCTGACCCATTACCGTATAAGAAAAAGCCTGGGTCGATTCCCTATCTTACGTCACCTCATTAATGCATTATTGTCCATGACGCCTTTCTATCACAACAGCATCGATATATAGAGAATATACACAGTCTGTGAGAATTTAGTAAAGAAAACAGCTATTTTAGACAAAATGTTAAATATTTATTCAAGTTATTGCAAAGTCGAATTAATTGGATGACGTAAGATAGGGAATCGACCCAGGCTTTTTCTTACACGGTCATGGGTCAGGAGAGGTCACATTTTCACCATTTCAAACAAGCCTAGAACATAGAGTATCCTCTGTACGCCAAAAATTTCTTCGCAGAAGTACTCAAAACCTTTCAAAGTTTCATATATATAAACATTGCAAAAGGGTTGAGGGGCACTTTAAGTTAATATCGATTTTGCCGTCTGCATATAGCGAGTGTATAAAGTCGTTACCGCTATAGATACGCCGGTTGTTGAGTTGCATGAAATTAGCAACCTCATTTTTAGAGCGGATGAACCCACATTGTATACATGCGTGGTAAAGTATAGCAGCTAAAATAGTTCTCTTAGCATGACTACGCTTGACACAAACTTTCTTTGGTTGGATGAATGCGTCGGCTACGATTCCTAATACGTTTGTGGGAAACGAGAGGTCATAATTTTGTTTATAAACAGTGTTGTATGCCTGTAGTTCTCGCATAATTGTTTGTCGTTGCAATTCTTGGTTATCCCTTTGCTTTGGGCTCGTACGGTCTAGATCATGTTGATACCGAAAGCTATCCGGACCTACTATACGCAGCCGAGTAGTAACATTGCTAGTTTCTTCACATGATTCGGCCTCGGAAACAAGACCACAGGTGGGGCAAACGAATTCCATTCCTTGCATTTCCATTGGACAGAGACATTCGGGACACGTTTCCCCGGTGTTAAGACGTAACCGTGGAATAAGAGGTTTGATATGTAGGCTCGCACAAATTTCGGAACCAAGCAATCTAATAAGATCATCCATACTAGTGGTATATACATAGGCCTATCAATTATCTAATTGTTTGTTGAAAAAAAGAATGAAGAGAGGTGGTATACCAATTTCTCTTCATTCTTTTTTTCTTTTCGTATCGTGATTTCTACTGAAATACCTCATGGTTCTCCAATTCCACCAACGCCTTAGTGCGTTTCATATCGAGGCACTTCTTCTCGCGAATGTGACGACGCTGCGTTGCCCCACACTTTGAGCAAAGCCCGTAACTCGTACGACAGCCACTACCACACTTCGAACATGGGACAAATGGGGTGCTACCTTTTAATATCTGAAAATTGTGTTGAGCACAGTACTCTGATATCTTCGAACTCTTCCCTATACATTTCGTGTCCTTTCCTCGCATCAACCAACTACAAGTGACTTTCTCCATCGTTGCGAATAACTATATACATGTATGTTATATGTTATATGTTATGTCTCTAATTGGTATCTTAGTTGAGGCGTCTGCATCGAGGTTCTTCAATCAATCCGTTCGACTCGTGCACTTGACTCATCTGTGTGATATTAATACGTACTAAAGTAGCAACATACACTAATATTGTGAAGTAAAGAATATACGTTAGTACCATAGTATATACTTTATACTAATCACTCCTATAATTGGGTGTAAAAATGCAATAAAAAACGGAGGTGCTGGATAGGGTCGAAATATGAAAAACGTAGGTGCTGGCCCAGAACCCCCATTTCCTATACTACTCCAGTTATTGTAAGGTATATTATAGGTGTATAAATAAATAAATAATAATCAGCTTTGTTCATTAGTTCAGTACAACAGCAAGGTGAACATGCTGATGGATATGTAGAGCAGTTTCAGTTGGTCCAACCAGTTATTGTAAGGTATATTATAGGTGTATATAAATAAAAATAATAATAAGCTTTGTTCATTAGTTCAGTACAACAGCAAGGTGACCATGTTGATGGATATGTAAAGCAGTTTCAGTTGGGTATATTTTAGGTGTATAAATAAATAATAATAATAATAAGCTTTGTTCATTAGTTCAGTACAACAGCAAGGTGAACATGCTGATGGATATGTAGAGCAGTTTCAGTTGGTCCAACCAGTTATTGTAAGGTATATTATTGGTGTATATAAATAAATAATAATAATCTTTGTTCATTAGTACAGTACAACAGCAAGGTAAACATGCTGATGGATATGTAGAGCAGTTTCAGCTGGTCCAACCAGTTATTGTAAGGTATATTATAGGTGTATAAATAAATAAATAATAATCAGCTTTGTTCATTAGTTCAGTACAACAGCAAGGTGAACATGCTGATGGATATGTAGAGCAGTTTCAGTTGGTCCAACCAGTTATTGTAAGGTATATTATAGGTGTATATAAATATAAATAATAATAAGCTTTGTTCATTAGTTCAGTACAACAGCAAGGTGACCATGCTGATGGATATGTAGAGCAGTTTCAGTTGGGTATATTTTAGGTGTATAAATAAATAATAATAATAATAAGCTTTGTTCATTAGTTCAGTACAACAGCAAGGTGACCATGCTCATTGATATATGTAGAGCAGTTTCAGTAGGTCCAAGCAGTTGTTGTAAGGTATATTATAGGTGTATAAATAAATAATAATAATTGTAACACCATCCTGTGAGTATGTTTTGTTGGGTGTATTACAGAACAGTAAAAATATGGAACTCACTAGATAATGAACTGAAATTAAGTAAAGATGTTTTAAGTTTCAAGCGAAAGCTGAAGAGCAAATTATATCAAACTCAAAATAGGTTAAATTAATAGATGTAATTCAAATTATCATGTACACTGTAGTTGTATTGTATTTGTATTTTGTCTTTGAAAAGCCTTTTTAAGGAAAGATGAATAAAGTATGAAGTATGAAGTATATTTTGATATTTATAATATTACAGCCAATAAACTGTCAAAACAGCTAAATTGTTGAATATGGTAAACTTGATGTTAATATCATGTTAATATGATGATGTTGTAAACATATACATTGTAATATACATGTACTAACACCAAGTCTTTTAACAGCGCTAAAATGTGTTGCTTTGGCAAGGGAATGGCCTACTTGGTATTAGCATCATGCATGGCAGCATTTGGTGGTTTGTTGTTTGGATATGATATTGGTAAGTAGTGCTATAGTTTAACTACTACAGACTACAATGTACACATGACTGTACTACCACTACCAATGTCACTATTAGTTTCAGTTCGTTAAAGTGTGCGAGGGGATGTCTTCAAGTCGCGATTTTTATGTGGAGTACTTCATGGTTCGGTATTAGGCCCAATGCTATATACCTCTCCTCTTGGGGATATTGTCAGGCATCATGGTATGCTTTTTCATTTTTATGCTGATGATATGCCAATTTATTTGTCCTTCGAGTCAACATCAGATATACAGAAGGACGCCGCTGTCAGCAACATCCAGGCATGCATTAGTGATATTAACAGGTGGATGTTAATCAACAAACTAAAGCTTAATAATAACAATAATTATAATAATAACAAGAGCCCATCTGGGCTTTCACTCGGGCCACATGAGATTGAAGATGAAATACACTTTCATTTGAAATCCTCTTAGTAATAACCAAAGGGAAGAATTATTAGCTGAATTTAGCAGTCTTTAGGAGTGGCCGGTAGCGCGGTGACTTTCATTCTCTGCTCCACAAGTATACATGTAATTTAATATTTTTATTTTTCTCGTATGTTGACCTTTTAATTTAAACACTACTTATTCGTTTAACACACTGCATTTGAGCAGGCATATATTCATTGTTTTGAACCCGAGAATTAACCGTACTACCGTACTTCATGGTCCCTTTCTTTAGTAGTGGGTTGTCGGTCAGGTGATTGTAAACAGAAAATGTATTCTGATGAATAGGGATCGGGTTGTCATGTAAGAAAGATGGCTCTTGAACAAACTGATAAGCTTCAGTAGGTTGGGTAGTCTCGGAACACTGGAGACCTTGGTCTTTCATTGTCTTCTTTTTTGTATTCTTGATTTATTTTTTAAAGTTTGAAAGTCGGATCTAAGCTTTATTATATCCGCTTTCAACTCGCCATTTTCAACTTCTAGGTCAATATATTCGTGATGACAGCATCTTGATTTCGGTCTTGTATATATTATCTTGCTGCACTAATTTGTCTTCCAAATGACTGAGTTTCGTTTTAATGTGACGAGAGTAAGAATTCATTACGCATATCAGTTAGGTCAGCCTCCATGTTACAAATCAAGGTCATTAAAGCAGCGAGAGAGTTCTTATTGCGGGCTAACAATCCTCGTGAAGAATCTAAAGAATTCCGTCTCTTCCGGTTTGAATTTGACTCATGTGTATGTTGCTTTTGGAGTTTCAAGGATATGTTGATCCAAAACTACAGGCTCTTGGGGTTTTTCATTGACTTGTGAACTTGCAGGCTCTGTAATTTGTTTTGTTTTCTTAGTATAACATAAAGTGTTGAACATGTTCATGTTCTCAAGCATGTCGCGTGACCTCTGTTTCTTCATTCATTAAGTTCTCTACTTTCATCTGTAATCTGGGAAACTCAATCTTTGCCCATGCCTTGGCACATAACTATTCCTGTTGTTAAGTAGACGTGGATGATTATAAGTAAAATCCTTCGACAGCTTGTACCGTTTCCGCTAGGTCAATATCCTCGCTGGAACGAAATAACTTGATCTCAATACTCTCTGATCCAACTTACGGTAAATTTAAATCTCTGACAGTTTTTAAGAGACTCATAATATTGGTCTTGAAGTTCCTTCACCCAAAATAAGTTCACTGGCTTCAGGTCGTCGTACGTGTCGTATATAAAATCACTGGCCATCTGGGTAAAAAACGCGGTCCTTCGGCTCCGACAATAGCGCCAGTTGAAATATCCTGAGCCTGTTGGAAGGCTTTCGCACGAGTGAAGTTAAATAAAACATTAAACTGGCTTACATTTGAGAGATGGGACTCCAAATTAGAGAGAAAGTTCCTCTCGGGTCCTCCGCCATCTTGTTTTACTGTATTAAATTATGTAAATTAATTAACCTGGCGATTGTTGCGTGACCAGCACAGTGCAATCTGATTGGTGTGAATTTGACCTTTAACGCATGCGCAGAAATTTTGCTACATGAAACAAAACAAAAATAAAAAAATAACGGCTTGCAGATTTAGACTCGGTGCTGCCACAGGCAGCCCGAGTAATTACAGTTTTTAGATACGCATTTAGCATATGCCTTTTAAAATGCGTTTACAATGATAAACCATATACAATTCATGTCAATATTACATATCAAGAACTAAGTAATAATGTATATACTAATTGTTATAATTAACACATAATTCATAGAAAAATTAAAAATTAAGTCAAGGACGGTGCCTACTATTGTCAGCGCGCACGCCGTTCTGCGCATCTTGCGTCCCGCGGGTCATCCCGCGAGACAGGCCATTTGCAGAACTATTTTGAAAAAGCTGTGTTAATTGTGTAATTTTACAGACAGAAAGATGAAGGATTTTAAAATACGGTCGAAAGATATGCTTGAGAAATGAACGATTTGGAAAATCTTTAAATTCCACTACACGGCCACGAAAGACAATTTTCAGCTGAAATGGTATTAAAACAGCCGACCATTTCAATGATTTATCGTGGGAAGATGGTCGAAGAATCGTAGATTTAGGAGATTTACCCGATCAATTGAATGAAGGTTGTTTGGACTGCCATGAATCACTGCTGTCTTTTCGCCCAGCGCCTTGTGCTTTAGGCCTGTCGATGCTTTCGAGTTTCGTCAGTTTCTCCAAACATGGACTCGGCCGAGTATAAACAATGTGTGAAAAAATTAATACGGTCAAATAAGCTTTGTGAAAACGGGTAAACCTCTTGGAAATCCAAAGAAGAATGAAGAAGGAAGGACTGTATGGGGTTTGAGCACAAAGGAAGCAGTAACAGCTTTGATTTTCAATGAAGAAAGTCGAAAGACGGGACTGTCTCTTTTCCCCACCGCCATCTTGAAAATCTCCCAGAATGCAATAAAAGAAACCAATTTTCAGACTTACTAGGGAGGCCTTGGTAAAAAATGTCAATTTTTGAAAATAAAATTAGCGATAAAGAGGCTTACCGTCCACATAACTTTTTAAAACGCGTGGATACCCCCATTTTTTCTTTTTGTAATCTATAATATAGAAGCTAAACAACGTTTACATATATTTTTTGTCTTTATAAAATTGAAACTTGATGTCCATTGCGGCAAAAAATATGTGTGTGTTCATGGTCACTAATGAGGCTTATAAAGCAAAATTTGTACAAAAAATGATAATCATTGTAAGATAAATAGTTTGATTGGCATCCTTTGTGAAGAACGCTATGTCTAACGTTTTTTGTCCTAATATTTTGCCAGATAACCCAAAATATTAATCGAATTAAAAATAGTTTCTCGGACAAAGAAAAATGCTGAGTCAGCACTTTTTTCGATTTTCATCCTTAATTATCTCTCTTAAACGTATGGATACCCCATAATTTTTTTTCTGATTTCAAAAGCTCCTTAGGGGGTTCAAACAATACATATAGATTTTTAGAAAACAAATTGGTTTGCAATTAGTAGGCACCGTCCTTAAGTTACATAAATGCTTCTTTAAAAAGGTAAGTCTTGATCCTAGATTTGAATAAGTTTACAGAATCCGTATTCCTAATGCTTGCCGGCAGGCTATTCCATTGCTACGTTGTAGTAGATGAACTAGGTACGACTAGAAGGCCTTAAGAGGCAGAGCGTAGGAAACGCCTTGGAACGTAAGGTTCCAGTAGACTAATTAAGTATGGTGGAGCGCAGCTATTAATAATCTTAAAAGTAGTGAGTAAAACTTTAAATATTATCCTATATTTAACGGGGAGCCAATGTAATTTGTGCAAGACAGGAGTTATATGATCTCTGAGTTTAGTTCTCGTCACTAATCTAGTGGCTGAGTTCTGCAGGCGCTGCAATTTATCTATTTCCTTTGCTGGTAGTCCATATAATAAACTATTACAATAATCTAACTTTGATGTTATGAAGGCATGGACTAGACGTTCTGTGCTAGACTGATCAAGATGTTTCTGAGAGCCAGCAAACCAGAGCGGCAGACACTATTAACATGTCTGGACATAGTGAGATTTTTATCGAAAATAACTCCGAGATTACGTGCTTCCTTACTAATAGGTACAGAGCGTTGACTTATGTTGATACCGGCTATGGGAGTAAGCGTTACGAACCGAGAATGAAAATGTACTATATCAGATATGCATTGTTCAAGGTTAGTTATAGCGGAGTGTCTGTTATCTTGATTCACTGTTATGTAGAGCTGCGAGTCGTCCGCATACATCATGCAGTCGAGGCCGTATGATTTTATGACATCCTCGAGAGGAGCGAAGTACAAGATGAACAACAGCGGGCCCAAGACTGATCCATAAGGGACGCCGGAAGTTAGAGGTTGAGGCTTCGACTCTATAGGTCCAATCACAACTTTCTGAAAGCGACATCGGACGTATGACTCATACCACTGAAGGACTATGCCAGTGAAGCCAAACTGTGTGCGGAGTCTGCTGATGAGGATGTCATGGTCAATGGTGTCAAATGCAGCAGAAAGGTCCAAGAGGACCAGAATGACCTCTTTCTTTTCATCAATGGCTCTCGTACGACTTCGGCTGTGACTTCATTGAATTCGGCTAATGAACAGTTACAAGGCGACATGATACTCGCATAAGGGCTAGGAGCTGGACAACTAGGCATGTTTTGCTTCAAGTTTACAATCTTGTCGACAAAATGTGCACTAAACCTCTCAGTAAGTTCTTGTACTGATGTGTGGAATGGGAGGGGAGGGACCAGTTTGACCCTAAACATTCCATCGATCAAGCGAAAGAGTTTACGCTGATCAGGAGTCTCGATTTTAGATTTATAATATTGAGCCTTGCATTGATCTAGTGATGCGGTGTACTGCCGGCATTGATCTCGGTAGATCTGTCTATGTACCTCTAGCCCTGAAACCTTGTAGGCACGCTCGCAGCGGCGCTTTTCGCGTTTTAAGTCACGCAACTCAGAAGTAAACCATGGTGCATGTGGGCGGAGTGTAATAGAGCGAGACACCTCTGGTGCATGTTTATCAAGCATTTTTCTCAGCTCTAAATTATAGAGATCAGCAAGTTTGTTTGGATCCGAGTCTCCATGTTTCCCTGATAAAGATGAATTGATTATGTCAGCTTTAAAAGCATCCAGGTCCATGTCCCTAAGGCGACGTTGTTTGTACTGTGACTTTGAGGCAGCAGGCTTAACAAAGGCTACAGAGCATAGTACTGCGTAGTGATCAGATGGAATATCATTTATAGTTGAGAACGATGACAACATAGCGTCTTCCTGTCGATCAATGATCAGGTCTAAAGTGTGTCCGCTGCGGTGAGTGGGACCTGCTACATGTTGCGAGAGACCCGCCGATTCTAATAGGTCCTTAAAAGTGTTTGCGGAAACATCGGCCTGTACATCCATATGAAAATTGAAGTAGGTAGCCAGGGGCAAGTGTAAGCGTTTCTAGGAGAGTTGAAAATTCCTTGAAGAAGATAGCCGGTGTCGAGCGGTTTTTCTTCGAACGAGTTGGTCTATAAATAGTAACCAGTCTAAGTGAGTATGTACCATGGCTGATATCCAAGTCTAAATATTCCATAGATGTAAACGGAATACAATCCTTTTTATGTATTGTAAAACCCTTGCGCAAGAGAACACCTACTCCACCACCTGTTCTATTTGGTCTAGGGACATCATAGAATTCAAAGTCATTCAAAGTATTCAAGATTTCGGCGATAGTATTATTCCCGTAGGAGTCTCCAGAAAGCCAAGTCTGTGATTGCCAAGATATCTAGATGTTTAGAGATGACTAAATCACATATAGAGCCTGACTTCTTGTTTATAGATTGGGCATTTCAAATACCAAATTTAATACTGGATCGTGACTTTGAAACGACGCGTTGGACAGGAACAAGGTTCTGAATGTTCCTGTGTTCAATCAAGCGCTTACTGTGTTTATCAACTATGTGATGGCCTCTTGATCTGAGTGTAGAATCAAGCACTGGGATCGATCTAGATCTTGATAGAGGCGAACCAGCACTGTGGTTGAAGGTGTGATAAGTTTCCAAAGACTTGAGCTTTGGTATTAGTTCTAGTGATACAGGAGCATTCGATTTTAAGCTCAGAAGCTCGGTTCTTGAATATTTAATTATCACGGGAAAATTTGAATTACACAATGAAGGTTGAGCTACCCGCATTCACTGGTCCTGGGTTTCCCTTTACGTCCATGCATATAGTAAGATCTATCCAGAATAGCTTATCGGGTAATGCCAGAGACACAGAGCCATGTTTCGTAGTCTTGAAAGCTGGAGACGAGATGTTCTTGTCTGACTCAACATTGACACGGTTGAGTTGAATCCTTAGAGTCACGTAATAAATTCGTCCCAAAATCGCTCCGTAAAAGCCAGAAACGGGAGTTTTCTTTTAGACATAGCATCTTAGTTGATCCTATACAAGTATTAGAATACTTATATGGTTCTAGGATAGTTGCGAGAGCTAGAAACCACACATAGACACAGAGCCAGCTCCTGCCGTGACCGGCCATTGTGTCAAGCAATACATTGTGTCAAGCAATAATAATGATAAGACAGAGGTTCTAGTTATTAATGCGAAACACCGTCCACGCCCAGACTTAGATTTCCTGTTAGTTGGAAATGAGCGTGTCACACCATCAGCTCATGCTCGAAATCTGGGCATTATATTTGATAACTCTATGTCATTAAAACGTCAGGTTGCTACTATTGGTAAGGGTGCTTTTTTCCATATTAGAAATATTGCTAGAATTAAGAAGTACTTATAAGCTATTGTTACTTGTAAGCTAGACACTGGAAACTCGCTCCTAAGTGGACTCCTTCCGGGTTACTTAATTAAGAAACTGCAGTCAGTTCAAAATTGTGCCGCTCGCCTTATTGTTGGTGGTGGAAAGTATGATCATATTTCACCTGTTCTTCAGCTGTTCTTCAGCGTCTCCGTAGAAAAACGAATAACTTATAAGATATTACTTCTTACATATAAAGCTCTAAATAATCTGGCTCCTACCTACATTCGTAATATGGTAGAGTACTATACTCCTCGTAAGCTTAGGTCTGCCAATAAGTTCCTTCTGAAGGTTTCTACAGTCAATTAATAAAGAGCTATGGAGAAAGGGCTTTTTCTGTTATTGCGCCAAAACTGTGGAATTTGTTGCCACTTACTATTAAGTTAGTGAAATTCAGAAAAATCCTGAACCAATTGTCATCCCTCATAGTCAATCACAACAAGTATTCAAAGTCGACAAACCAAAGAATACTTGCCTTAGTTTTGGCAAAACAGGGCACTCGCAAAAACTGTAGATTTTATGATGCTACGTGTCACCAGTGCAACAAGCGGGGACATATAGCTGCAGTATGCCGCTCCGTGCCACATACCAACACACCAAAAACACCCATTGTCTTACAGAAGAACAGGGACTGGAAGAGGAATTTGAATGTGAGAACAGTGCCAACCCATTCATTACAGTTAATGTCAATATTGAGGGCAAATCAGTCAACATGGAGTTAGACACTGCTTCATCTGTTTCCGTCTTATCCATATGTCCATATGTGAAGCCACCTGCAGACACCTGAGGCTTCAGGACACCAACATAAAATTGCGTACATTTGGCAATGAGAAAATTTCGCCTAAGGGCATTATAACAGCCAAAGTTTCATATGGCCCAGATGTATGTGGTGGACGGTCCCGAAGTGGCACTTTTTGGCCGCTCCTGGATGCAATTATTTAGGCTTGAGTGGCCGTCCATCAAGCATGTTCTCGAAGCATCCAAAGATGATGAAATAGCTTGATTGAAAAGTACAGTGATGTGTTTAGTGCCAAACTAGGCACTTTCCAGGGGAATGCTGCCACCCTGCATGTGCGAGAGAAAGCCATCCCCGTTCATCAGAAATATCGTACAGTGCCATTTGCAATCCGCCAACAAGTTGAAGCTGAGTTAAATGAGTTGGAGCAACAGGGTATCATATCCCCGATCACTCACAGAGAATGGGCAGCCCGGTCGTAAAGAAAAACGGTTCAATCCGACTATGCGGGGACTTCAAGGTGACACTCAACCCATAATTAATTATTGATACCTACCCTTTACCAATTCTGGATGACCTGCTGGAGAAAATGAAGGGAGGGACCCTTTTCTCAAAGCTGGACCTCTCGAAGGCATATTCCCAGATTCCACTACACGAGGAATCGAAACAATACACCACTCTCACAACACACAAGGGGCTCTACACCTACAATCGACTCCTGTTTGGGGTAGCTCCAGCGGCTGCTGTTTTTCAGCGAACCATGGACCAAGTGTTTCAAGACCTACCCCACGTGCTGTGTTACCAGGATGACATACTTGTCACAGGAAAAGAACGCGAAGACCACATGGCCAACGTAGAGGAAGTACTCCAGCGCCTTCAAAAGCATGGCTTAACAGTCCAACGAGAAAAGTGTGCCTTCACGAAGCCCTCACTAAAGTACCTGGGCCACCTGATCGACAACAAGGGACTCCACCACCTGCATGACAAAGTCGAAACAATCAAGTCTGCTCCTCCACCACAAGATGCAGCTCAACTACGCTCATTCTTGGGACTTGTGAATTATTATCAGAAGTTCCTTCCTAACCTTTCGGATGTTCTCCACCCGTTGCATGAGCTGCTTAGAAAAGACACCAAGTGGGTGTCAGAACGCTTTCCACAGGGTCAAGTCCATGATAATGACAGAAAGCGTCTTAGAGTCATACGACCATAATCTACCACTCGTGCTAGACTGTGCATACGGTCTCGGGGCAGTCCTCTCCCACCGCCTCCCTGACAGATCTAACCGACCAATAGCATTCGCATCACGCACCCTTGGTTGGCCCTCAGAGAAGCACTCGAACGCAGATGCCCTCTCCCGGCTCCCCCAGTCAGGAGTACCCTGTGACTCTGTAAATGTTGACTACGCTGATGTCTTCCAGATGGACCAGCGTGAGCTACTCCCAGTCACCGCAGAAATAGTGAAGCAGCATACTTTCAAAGATCCGACCCTTCAACAGGTATACACGTTGGTCCTCGATGGCTTTCCAAAGTCAAGCACATATACAGAGGTCAAGCCATACCTTGTACGAGCGAACTATCCCTAAATCAAGGATGTATTATGCGAGGTCATAGCGTAGTAATCCCTAGTGCGCTCCGACACCAAATACTACAAGAGCTTCACGATGGTCATCTGGGTAGTAAAGATGAAAGAGATTGCAAGAAATTACGTTTGGTGGCCAGGTCTTGACGAGGATATCGAGAGCCTAGTAGCCTGCGTTGCGACTCTGGAGTAACGGAGCGTAGCGAGCGGAGATTAGGGGGATTTGGGCGAGAGAAAAAAGAGAGGGGGAAGGGGTGGGGGGATGAGGAAGAGAGAACCTGCCGGCAAGCCATGGTTATTTTGGTATCCACCCACTAATTAAAATGCATTAAATTATTAAGTCATTCGTCCGATTCATCCAATCATCATGCGGCGGAAGTGAAAACCATGTTTATTAAATATCTGTCAAACTCACTTGGAGAATGTCAGCTGAACAGCTGAAACTCCGAGTAGTATGTACGATAGCGGTCCTGGGCCACATCCTTATCTAAGCCTTTTTTCTCCCATCGTATATCCCTACTCCGCGAAAAAATCGTTGAAATTTGTTCCTTATATAAGCCCTCCTGATTCCCCAGGAAGAACCATTACACCGCCCGCTTTAAGCCGCTTTTCTACACCGCTTGCTTTTAACTGCTTTAAACCGCTTTTGATCGTCGAAAAAATCGTCAAAAAATGTACCTTATATAAGCCCCATTTATTCCCCAGTAAGAACCATCGCCAACTACATTTAATGCAACCATTAATAAATCCCAAGCCAATTTTATGCAACCATTAATAAACCCCAATTAGAGAAAATGTTACCGTTATATTATCAGCCATAAGATGCGAGGACAAAATCAGTGCCGATGGTTAACAATAGGCAGGACAACTATTTATGGTAAGAGTCGTTTATTCGAGTGCTGTAAGCAACACCGACACCAGATCAGAGAAGGATCGTTTTAGCCGTACCCCCGTCGCGGGTGTTTTATTCCTACGCGAAGGATCGTCTAGATAGTGCTTAGTCATCTTCATCATCGGTCCCCTCGTCGACAGTAATTCCTAGCATCCGAATGTCTTCTTCCACGAGCTGTATTTCGGCTTCCTTCGTCTCTAGGTCTTTTACGAGGGCTCTAAGTCTTTCTTGTAGTTTTCTTCGCTGCCGTAACAAGCGAGATCTCTCCACTTTCTTTCTGTAAAGCTTTACCCCGACTTGTGATTTTGAAACTTTAGTTTCTATGGCAAGTTTCTCAAGAAACAGATGGACACGTTTTCTCGGTTGCTCTCCTTCCATGTCGCTCGATCTTACTGCTGAGAATACGTCTGACGAAGCCGGTAGAACCTCAGCTATATAAGACGCAGCCGATGTAATAATTACGTAGACGGCTAAAATAGCTCTAGCGTTGACTGAAATTAGAATACGCTCAGAGCCCGAAAAAACTCATTCTGACAGCTTGCTAGCCAAGGGTACTTAGATATATACATTCCAAGTTCCTCCTAAAATTCCTGAGCGCCCCAATTTTGCTTGAACGAGTAAAACAGGGGCGGATCGGCGCGATAGGAATGTGAATAAGAAAATTCGAGATTGAAACTTTGAAATAAAAAATCCACAGACAATCGCCACCCGTTGTCTTGAAATTTGCATACGAACTCGACATACAAGTTAATTTATACGAACCGCTTAGAAAAGCGTAAATATCGCCCACGCTCACTTTTCTCATATGAGATGTCAATTCTTACCCCACTAGACTGCCAAGTTTTTCTCGCATTTCCTCCCGCACTTCGGAGCGAATTTGTTCTACTTTTTTTTCGTTTATTTGTCCTTGAATCTCTCGGCGAATTTCAGACCTCATAATCTCGTATTTATTTGCTTCAGCGAGGATGAGACTGTATTCAGAGTCAGATATGTTTTCATCGCGCAAGGCCTTCGATACTAGATCACGAATCGTATTAATTTTCGCTCTAGCCAACATAGTGGTTTTCTCATGTTTAGATACTTTTATTCCTATTTTTTTAGCTCCAATGGTCGTAGATGCTGAAATTAATCCACATAAGCCACCAATAACACCTAATGGTAAACCAATCACTATTCCAAAACCAGTTAAAGCTATTCCCAATCCAGACCCAGATAAAATTACGGATAGACCTCCTGTTACAACAGCGGCACCATGGACAATTCCTTGTGCGCGGGCGTACTTCTTACGCACACCTTCATAGTGTTTTTCTTGAGTTTCGATATATGAAAGAGTATCTCGGACTGTTTGCAACCGAAAATTATCTCCGCTAGCCCCACTAGCCAGCGGCGGATAAATACCTGGTGCCGTTGGAACTAATTGAATTGAATCGCTTGCCATTTCGATATATTATAACTTACTCAATCTTCAATACGTATCGTATAGGTCGACCACGGAAGTCTATAATATTTCCTTCTTCGTCTCTAAGTGTCAGGCGAAGGCTGTTTCGTCTTGTCCCTAGAGATCGTATGGGCAAGGGAAGCAATTGATTGTAAGTACATTCTGTAAACCTAAGGCCCACGAGATTAATGATAGCCAGCACGTTTGATTGCTTTCCATTAAGAATTGAGAAGCTAGGATCCACCACATCACAATAGATATATACATAGTGAAGAAGTTGTACCACCAGTTCGTATTCTCCTACTTTGAGTGACACATTATCCCCTTCTGGAGTACCCTTGATATTAAACAAATCGCAGAGATTCTTACTGAACAGGATTGGTTTCTTAATTTTTAGAATCCAAAACTTCCTATGATCGTGGGCTACGAATTCCAATAAACCAGCAGTAACCGCGGGTTTGAGGGCGTCCATTAAGATGTTTATATTGTAATTCCCCGGCTTAAGTTCATAAGGAATCCGTATCTCGCCTGGGGCATTCCAAGTGAATGAAGCTTTCTCTGATAGGTTCCACCAACCGTTCTCAAAAGCGACCGCGATTAGAGAAATATTATGGATGTAAATAGGTTCTTGAAAGTAGACCGTATGGTCAGCCGAGGTAGTGGTGACATTTAAGATTACCATATTAAAGCCCGAAGTTTACTTCGATATGGTACTAACGTACGTTCTTTACTTCAATGATACTAACATACGTTCTTTACTTCACGATATTAACATATGTCATAACTTTAATACGTATCAATATCAAACAGATTAGTCAAGTGGATGAATCGAACGGATTGATTGGCCCGTCACCAAGGATAAGAAACCATGCCTAGTCTCCAAGCGAGAGTTCATTTCGACGGTGATTGGGGTGACTATATCGCACCTCGCAATGCAAAGGCTTTAGCGGCCTTTAAGAAAAATTATCCTCACGCGGACTTCGATAAGTTCTCAGCTAGGACAACGGCATCCGACATACATGATGAGTCTACATACGAGACTAGAATTATGTTTTACGATGGTGGGCAGCATTGGAATATAAGTGGTCTCATACCAGTAGATGTACGAAATCGTCTACACGAAGCGTTACGCGTGACAACGCAAAAACATGCGGTGGCCGCATTCGGCAGGGGTTTTCCACTTCCATTCAGAAGGACTGATTTTAAGTATCCAGTTCCAGCAGTTCCCTGGAAGATTGACGCCAAAGACATAGACCCCTTTATGCGAATTCTCAAGATCTACGTAACGAAGGATCACTTCTTCATGTCGGAGCCGCGAGATATCTTACTAGGGCTGGGGTTCGATTTTCCTACTGACACCATTAACGACAACGACGACGATGACAAAGACGATAAATCCAAGAAAGCGACAGAATGGTTAGATGCTCTACCAATGAGGCATTGGCAGCAACAATTCTGTTTTGTAGTTTGGTGCGCAACGGCTGGCTGCGGAGTGTCGTTCGATGACCATCTTTCAGATGACGCACCAATCACTGATTACATCCGTAGCTTTTACCGCTTCCACGTGTACTTCACAATCATGCGATTACTGTTCGAATTGGGAGTCCCCCTCCCCAGAGAAAACATCTTTAATAAGAACGACAACGTCCCATGGAACTCCGTCGTATACGACAGGCTCAGGAGAGAGTTTGGAGTCATTAAAGTTAACTTCGCCCTGCGCCGAGCAAGATTTACTAATAAGTCGTGGGGGTTCGATACGAGTGGGCCACTCGATATTCCGACGCGGTTCTATCGCGACGAAATGGCGAAAAAGCAGCACAATTGGTTCGTTCCGCAGCAGAGCAAGGGGCTGACTAAGGCTGGGGTAGTCCGAATTAATGCATCCGTAAAGGTCTACGTGTTTTGTATCCTAGGAGCCCAGGGTGTGGGAACTGTCCCGATCGTAGGGTCGCCAGGCTTGTCCCCCGGTGTCCAAGAAGACTTCAAAAAACTGCTTAGAGATACCATCATGGAAAAGGATTGGGATAGTTTAGTGCAATATAACAAAGCTCTGAATGACACGAACTCTCGTCTCGACCTAGCAATTGCTAAGGGTTGTATGTTAATACCCAGCAATATGAATATCAATAAAAAGAGTATAGTCGGTTATAACAACTACCTGAAAATGTCGAATAAGCCAGGCCTAAGTTTAGGAATAAATGATAGTATCAACCTCGATGAAAAACCACCACCACCAGTCCACATGGAAGGCTCGAAAACAAAGACGAATAAACCTGCTACAGACAGCGGAGCCACGACTGATACGACCGCTACGATTGATACGACACCACACAGTCGACAAAGTCGCGGCGCATCGCCAACGAATCACGAAACCAATTTAGCAATCGTGGGTATTGTGGCCGGCGTAGCCTCATGGATGATATTTCGTTAGCGCTGACGTTTCGACGATTTATATTGCTCTACTAGGAATATGACCACAGCTACAATGAGTAGCCAGGCATTCTTGGCAAGGAAGCCGAAAACTTCTCCAGCTGTACGGAATATGAAACTCGCAATAGCGCCTATCGCCGCAGGTAGCACGTTAGCCAACTTTTTTCCAAGATCCTTCAAAGCACCACCAACTCCCTTAGCAACGGAAGCCAAGCCCTTTGTCAATATACTAACGACAGTACCAATTACGGCACCAGCGACAGCTAACACTCCAATCACCGTAAATCCATGTTTCTTGAAGATGGCTTTTATGCGGTCTCGTAACGACATACGATCTTTGATGGCTTCTATTTCTTTCTCGATCTCCTGTTTCTGATCCTCTAGTGCTACTACTTTATTCTTTGCCACTTCATATTCTGGAGTTCCCTTAGTTAATGAATCCATCTTTTTTATTTCCTTGGCCTTTTGTTTATCTTTTTCGGTGGCCATATCCTCTTTCATACTAATCTCCTTTTCCGCAGTAGGTCCAAGAGCGTCCCTAAGCGTTTTCGGTAATGCGTTTGGAGTGTCTACGGCGTTCGACAGTAAGTATGATCCAGCATTTTTACGATTTAGTTTTATCACGACCCTATCATAGTCATCCAAACTAGCAGTGAACTTCGTTAGATCTGCTTTTGGAAACTTTATAGTGGTTTGGTCCTGTGCATTTTCAGTCCGTCTTTCCAGTCTTTCAAATTGCGTTTCCGCATCATCACCTTGATTGACTAATTCTATATACTCAGCTGAACTGGTTCCCCAGTTACTACGATTTTTCCATAACCTATCGCGTATGCTTTTCGTCGTATTTTTGAAGCTATGCTTAGCTCTATTCCACCAATCCATTTCTGCCTCACCATCATCAGGTCTAATCTCCGCCCATTCTTCGGCAGTAAGATCATTCACATCGGCTCTACCTTCTTCAGATATAGGATCGAAGTCTAAAGGTTCTCCCATATTGAACACTTGATATGTGATATAATATTAGTATTCAATTGTGGAACAAAACATATTCAATTGTGAAACAAACATCATGATATCGACGAAGCTCCATCCTGACTATTCTCCTAGAGAAGGTAGATCTCTTAAAGCCAGTCGTGTGTTCCATCGTGTAACTTTCACTCCTTCATCAGCCAATCCGGGGGAAACTTTAATTGTTAATGTTCCTACGTTAGGCGAAAATAGACTTCTAGTACCTGGTAGTCTAGCCCTTAGTGCCAATATCACTCTATCAGGGGGTCATGCCGACAACTATTTGGTGGCCAATGTTGGACGTTGCATAGTCTCAAAGCGAGTCGTATGGATGGGAACTACTAGATTAGAAGATCTAAGTCGACCCGATCTACTACAGGTATATAGCGATCTATACCTATCTGATGTAGAACGAGAGAATAGTGTAGAGCGGGGCATTCAATCTGCTAATGTGAACAAACTTCGTTCAAAGGCCAGTAACGCATCTACGTCTAATGCGGCTGATAATGCGACACTAGCGGCATACGGTAGCGTATATAAGATACCTATTGATCATGAAGTTATCACAACCCATGGCGTCTTTTATCCACATGCGATTCGAGATAAGATGTCATTTCATTTGACACTGGCACCGGCCATAGACGTCATAGTCGGATCCGACAGTACGAAAGTAGGAACGTACAAACTATCGAACATTGAACTAGAATATGAAGTCATCGAAAGTCTCGATCTTGCGTCGCAGGCCAATAGTACCTACGCCAGCGGTAAAGCATTTCTGTATAACCATTATGAGTACTTCAAAACCGTCCCAATCGATCTAGGAACCGACACACTCGTATCTGAAAGCATAAACGTACTTCGTCTCTCTCTCAATGGCATTCTTCTTCTATTTGTGGATCCTCATGTGGCAGGCACTAGAGATAGTGAGAAATTCGTAAATCCAGGAATCACCAAGGTCGAGGTACACGTCAATGGCATTCCTAACGCTCTATATTCTTTTGGGATGCTACCAAAGGATTTATGGAAGTCAGCGAAGAATTGGTTTGTCCCGCGTTTCGGAGAGGCTGCCGCCGCTACATCCATGACGCATAAGAAGTTCTTTGAGAACAAGTTTGCCGCACTCATCGATTGCCGCACTTCTCAAACCAGTATAGTTCATGGAGATGGTTTAGCCCAACAAGATGCTGGAGCATCCATTCGCCTTAGGATTCATCGCAGTGGAGGCTCAGGTAAGGTGAACATGCACATATTCGTGCTTTCTGATGCACAAGCAACTATTGAACAAGGAATGCTACAAAATGTTTATCATTAATATGGACACATTGACAGATCAAATTCCCTTTAACGCACTCATAATTGGCCCCACAAACTGCGGAAAGACTCAGTTCATAGTTGATCAATTGAGAGGTCCATTTCGTTTTAAATTTGAATATATCGTATTAATTTGTCCCACCTATGCTAACAATAAAACCTATAAAGGCGTTGGTAAGGGAGATCCTCGCTTCATTGTCCTAGCGCCTTCTCAGAATGACATTGATGCAAACCTAGGCGACTGTGCATGTTTTTTCGAAGGAACGAATACACTTATTATCCTTGATGATTGTGCGGCAAGCAAGGATGTTAAGGGAAGGACCAATAAGATATCCGATTTAGCCTTTTCTGCACGCCACATTGGTATTTCGATTTGGGCCTCATCGCAAACACAAAAAAGTATATGCAAGAACTTTCGCGAGAATTGCGCAATCGTTGTGGCATTTCGCATCGCAAGCGCACCGGGATTAAAGGATCTATTCGATGACTACGGCGCTAGCATATCCTTAGATGATAAGAAGCTATTCATTTCAGAACTTGAGACTAAGTTCGCACATATATGTTTCTGTTTGCGACATCCGTTTTCCACACTATTAGAGATACCTTCACCTATGGTATGTCGCAATACTTTGAAGTAAGATGGATAAAGATTTGAATGATGAATTAATGAACATACTAGCTGAATCCGGCGAAATAGATGTGACAGGTCCTCCACCAAGGGCCGAATGCGGCCACCGCAGTAGCGGCAGCAAGCTGCCATGCAAAGATTGCCATGGCTTCGAAACGAACCTACACTGCGCTACCACCGATGAAGCGGCAGCAAGATACCATCATAGCATAGAAATCATCGAACGTAGGGAAGCTCTTTCTATTCTAGCCGTGACTGGTACGACAAAAGAATATCTAGGGAGGAATTTTTCTCTTAGGGACATTTCTAAGTTACCTGATAAAGACATAGAACGCCTATATCGTAGATACCAAGCCGTCTTAGCAAAGCAAATAAATGACTGCTTAGTGGATAGAGCACTAAGTCTAGCAACTTGTGTAGTCGCATATGTGAGGCCTCTAGATTCTCGACAACAACGAAGGCTGTTGAAAGCTGTAAAGAAAGACCGCTTAATCCGAAACGAGCTATCTACACTGGCTGGCCGATTGGCCTACAAAGCAGGTCCACTTGTAGCACTAACTAGTGCCCTTTGTCACGTTGTTAACCATTCTATGTCCACTAAACAGGACTCAGAGGAGCAAGTATTGCCGAGCGAAAATGAAGTTGATGAAGTACTTGAGGTATATTCAAATTTAAAAGAATCTTAAACGTAATTAACGTATTGAAGTTACCTCAACCACTAAGTAATTACTCTTAACAAGATGGAAATTGATGCCCATTCCGAAGATCGAAATGATCCCATCACGAATCCCACCAAATCCAAAACGAGTCGCTGCAGGCAAACTCATAGCGCAAAGGAGGAAAGAAAATATCGCCAATGTGGCGGCAACGCAGGCGGCAACGCAGGCGCAGGTAGACAGTCATACCGATAAGCCAAGTTTGATATCAACTAATACCACACTTGCTGTAATTGGGGTAAGCATAGCACTTGTGGGTTTGTACTATCAGTATAAGCAATACGAACGCGCGCAACAAGTTAACCACAGCTCCGCTGAAGCCACAGACAGCTCAGCTGCCGCTACCAAAGAAACCCCAAAAGGTCGTAACCTAAAAACTCAAGGTATGATATAGCATTTGAAGCCACGCTGTAGACATATATTATCGGCGATGTAAACGTTGTTCCAATAAGATGGCTAAAGAACTTATGAACACAATACAGGAAGCTACTATATTGACTGGGCTTGCGGCAGGTATCGGTTGGGTCGGAAAAAAAGCAATCAAAGAGCCTTTGACTAACGATCCTTCGTCTAGCGTTTTGAACTTCGTGAAGTGGATAGCGGTTCTAACTGGTGGCCTTGCAGCTAAGAAATACCTAAAGGACAAAGGGTATTGGAAGCCTGCTGAGTAACAGGGGCGACTCTACCTCGCCTTCGAAGCTATGGCATCAATAATATTTATGGGATTTGTCTTCGCCATAACTAGTGCTGCCGCTAGTATTGCCGCACACGAAATAGAAAAAGCAACTAGCGGGCCTAATGCTGCTGCCGCAGAGATGGTAAGACATGATAAAGCTCAGGAGAAGGCAAATGCCGCTATTGCAACCTATGAGAAAAATCGAGAAAAACGACTAGAAGCACAAGCCACCTGGAACCACTGGAAAGAAAATAACGCACACGTTGGACTTAAAGATAGAATCGATGCAATGCGAAAACTCCACATATATCATATATTACAAATGAAACTGGAAGAGCCTAAACTCTCAGATTATTATCGACCATCTAATTCGAGGAAAACTGCCGAATTGGTGGCCTTAGGTGGTAGTGTATTCGCGACCGGATACGTTGCCACTCGATTCTTATAAGAATTGGTTATAGCTATGCTTTTAAAAAAAAAAAACGAGCTTTTTTACGTTTAACGTAATTACTAGATCACTTACTAGATTACTAGAGTATTACTCCGCATAAAATGCGACTAATAGGTAGTAACTTTTCTGCTTATTAAAGCTTAGAATGCACATATATGTATGCACATATATGTATGCACATATTAATGGACACTAAACTAAGTTTACGATACTATAGTCCGGAGGGTTATTGGAAAGGACTAGCAGCTATTAAACATCTTGCAAATTCGACAAACATATCTGAAGATGTGACTCGGATGTGGCTAGAAAAACAAGCTATATGGCAGATCTATTTACCACCCCCCAAATACGTTCCACGACCTAAATTCAATGTATCTACACCAAATGAGGTCCATCAAGCCGATTTGATTTTTCTACCTCACGATCGACCTGGACGTGGAAGAAAGCTATATAAGTATGCGCTGACGATCGTGGATGTAGCATCCAGATACAAAGAAGCCGAACCATTAGCCACTAAAGAATCTAAAGAAGTTGCTGCGGCATTCGAACGAATATATAAGCGAAGTCCACTAACATGGCCAAAACTTTTACAAGTCGATCCAGGACGTGAATTTATGGGTTCAATGTCTTCGCTACTAGATAAACATGAAGTTTCTGTACGTCGTGGTCGTGTGGATATTCACCGGGATCAAGCAATCGTCGAACGATTTAATCGTACTTTAGCTGAGAGATTGTTTGGATACCAATATGCTCAGGAGATGGTACTTACTTCACAGGGAAAGGATGATAGATCTGTCGAATGGGTGTCTCGTCTACCTGCGGTCGTAAAAGCTTTAAACAACGAAGCTACGCGTTTGACAGGAAAACAACCATCCATAGCAATTACCAAAAACGAAATCGAATCGAACCCAGCAGAACCCGTGCCGGTTCGGGACGAACGGATACGTCTAGTTGGGCTCAAAGAGGAAAGACTTCCATTCGATGTCAGTGTTCGATATCTATACGCTCCTGGTGAGCTAGAAGGTGGACGAAAGCGTGCTACCGATCCTATATGGAGTTTGAAAACATATAGCATTTCGCGTAGTATGGTTTCTTCGGGTCAGCCAGTCCTATATTATTTGTATGCTCCGCAGGTTTCGAATGTTGCTCGGCAACTACCAACGCGTGGATTCGTGCGTGAAGAGATACAAGTCGTACCACTTGATACCGAACTACCTCCGAATGGGATCCTAAGCTAGTTCGTTTTGGAATAAACATATATCTTTATGGCCATGGGCTAATGTATCGATTCCATTTTTGGAAATCCAACGTTTTGTGTCCAGGGGCGAAAGTGAGATTTTATTAACTCGCAGACCATAGATCTGGTGCCCAATGCTTCGCAGCATATTCATTCCATGTCTGAAGGTCTTCCTATCGAAAAGAGACTCCTTATACTGCTCGTGTCGCATGTGCTTCTTCACAACGTACTTCCGTATTCCTTTAGCCTTGCGAATCTCCTTAGTGTCTACGCATACAATCGAATACATCTTCGGTCGAAGTCCAACGTACTCTACGATGGCAACTCCTGCACACTCATCCTTCATCTTTCCAAGAACCTTTTTATTGGTAGTGTCGTATAGTGGATGGTTTTTTGGGTAATCACTTGTATCGTATAGGTCTGCATTTTTGGCCATGTCGTCGTAAACGTCTTCAGTCTGGATCTCAAGCAATAGAGAATCTGTGTCTGTGTATAGCAGTTCGCATTTATTACCATATTGGAGCTTAAGTTGGTTGTAATAGAAATCGTACATCAGGCGTTTGGATAGGTCTAGGATGCTCATACCAACGTAAACTGGACGGTTAAGTACGAGCCTGCTTTTATGCATGTGTAGTGCTACGAGGCCATCATCAAAGATATTTGATCTAGCAAACGTTGGGCTCGATATCAGCCGTCTAAGCTTGTCCTCCTCTCTTGCACGCACCAGCTTAACATCCACGCGCTTACGCAGATTCTCCATTGTCTTACCAAATACTGAGTTGTTCATCAGTTTGTAGAGGTCTTTCTCGAAATTGCTCGTAGCCAGTTTACGAAGGTCTGTATTCATACGTATATATGGCTCCATCCAAGGGCTTTGGTTAAATCGTAGTGCTCGGTGCACCTTCTTCAATTTCATACCAAGAGATAGATATAGCTGTAGATTTCTATAGTGTAGGACGTAGCGTTCTTTGTCAAATAAATTGGGCACAAGCTTTTCGACTTCGATTGGGAATACTTTTTCACCTAGTAGTCCGCATTGGTACTCTGACATCCATTTTTTCTGGACTTTCATACGCTCTGGGGCTAGTGGATACGCGTTGTGAGCGTCGTGGAGTTCTAGAGGATACTCAAGGTCTACCTCAAGGATATAGCCTTTGTCCGCTTGTATGTTTACATACGACGCGATATCGAGGATACTCAAGGTTCGTAGCTCTTCTACGTCGCACCACTCAAATCCTCCTGTTGGTAGCGCTTGGCTCATAGCCCATCCGTATAGGTTGTTCGCATCCAGATACTGTATGTACGTAGTGAGCTTGATTGGGTCGTATTCTGCCGCATATGGATTGTTGGCCTTTGCATGGCGTCGACTGACCATCGAAATGCCGCCTCGCATCCCTTTCTCGATGAAAAGATGCATATCGTAGTCTGTGAGCAGCTCAAGCTCTACACCAGTCTTCTTTAGCAATGCATCCCACGATAGGCCAGGACTCGTATAATAGTGAGCTGGGTCCAAGCCATAATTTTGCATACATGTCGCTCGAAAGCCTTCAAACACATCTGCGAGTAAAAGTACATCAGTTCTAAGATATAGGTCGTGGTAGTCTCCCATAGTTTGACAATCGAATGCAGCCCAAACCTTCTGTGCGTGAGTATAGTCCTCATCCGATATTCCTTCATCAGAAAGCTTGCTATAAAAAGCATCGCGCGGCGGTAGCTCATCCTGAAACCTCTCCCAACTGTCCATGTATTCGTATGGGTAGACGCCCTTGCGTAGAAGAAGCCCGCGCTTATGTTCGTCTTGCTCGTATCTGGCTATGATTTGGAATCCTTCCGGGTTTTTAGCCGATACTAGCTGAGCAAGAGAGGATAGCAAAAACTGAACGCTGTCGATGAATCGCAGTTTCCCTAGGGAGAATGAAATGTACTTCTCCATGTTATTTGGTATGCAATTTATCTGCCCCTCTACTTTGGAAATAGACTGCATTAAGAGATGAGAATCGTATCCCCGCAAATTATGGAAGACTACTGGTATTATGGTCTTCTTTGGGTCTATCCGCAGGAGTAGATTACAGGCATTGTGTGCTGCTCCACGATACTTTCCAGTGATATGACAGTGATCACGAACTGAATCCCCATTAAGAGATTTCTGACAAATGTGGCAAATTGTTGCACTTCGGTGGGCTATGTTGTCCTCTGGAGTCATGCATAGGGCTTTACGTCTAGATAGAGCCGCTTCAACTTTTTGTTCTTCTTGTTGTATTGCCTCTAGGAACATTTCCGTAGCATTGGGCCCTCTATAGACGACTGGAGTCTCCGTACGACCATCACATCTCACCACGACGTAGCAGAATCCACAGGCCTCATGCAGTTGAGTTTTCTGGGTGTTGCTGCGCAGTTCTGGTGCCAGCTCCGCTGTCGGCTCTGGTTCTTCGATCTTAGTGGTCAATGCCTCAAAATCGGCGTAAATGACGTAGGGAACCTTCATCTGTTTGTACCAGTTCTGGAAGGATAGCTTGTTCTTACCCTCTTCAGGCATCTCAACTCTCACTGCTGTCTGTCCTATACCTTTACATTCTGGAATGTGTTTTTCGAGTAGATCTTCTCTGCAGTATCCGTGGAGACACCTCTCGCAGAAGTGTTTTCGGTGCTCGTACTTGCTCTGATCGAATAGGAGGCGATTCAAATCCTTGATCCAAGTGTAGTGATACTTTCCGGACTTCTCTATGAGCAGCATGTTGATACGGCGGGTGTCCACACATTTCTTGCTAATCCTGTCGTAGACAACCACACATTGCTTGCTAATCCTGTAGACAACCACACCTTTCTCCCAGCCGAAGACATTGATTGCAAGATTGTTTTGCTTCTCAAACCTGCAAATCTGTGATATGGGGGTTGGCACATCGACTCCCTTAAAGTCTAGATCATCCTCTATAGGATACTTAGATGGTCTGTATGCATGTCCTCCGTGAAGAACTGGAAAGAGTGCTGATCGGAGTGTCCAACGAAAACAGTCGTCGTCTTTGTTTTGGACGTTAACCACGGCCCTCTTATGTTGGACTTCTGGAGGTAGTGAAATGTATGAGCCGCCTCGTAATGGTTGATATCGTGCAATGTCGAGCCAAAGCATAACTACTCGGTCTACCACCCATCCTGAGCCTCTATGCGTCCATTTCTCTAGGGTCTCTTGGATCGCAGGGAAAGACCTATCTAGCGCGGAATTGATTTCATGGACTTGTAAAACGGCCTCCTGCTTGTGGCGAAGTATTGCGTCGATGGATTCCTCACTACCATCAAGTTTGTACTTTAGTAGCTGTACTCTCAAGGCGAGCTGGAACTTCACCCCTTTTAGATCGACAATCTCTTCCTCTATCTTTTCGTGGATCGTATGGCGGACACCATCTAAGAAGGCCATTGGGTCGGCACCGAATTCGTGACCCTCTGGAACGTCCATCTGCCAGCCTCGTAAGAACTTACCAATGACCCATTTAGTTCGTTTGAATACTAGTGGGACAATTTTTTGGGGAATTAACGGTCGTATTAAACGTCTTTCTATCGTTTCGGGGATCGGTTCATCAAGTATGTTGCGCGCCCATTCGTATACATCTTGTACGTCTCTCTGATAATTAACGTATGTCATATTTGTTACGATTATAATACTAGTATATCTATTCTCTAATAGGTAGATTATTCGTAACGAGTTCGGTCAATACGTCGTCGAAATACTTTCTAGCCCTCCTACCCACACGCATCATTTTCATCTGTGCTTTTTCATTACCACACTGGCGACAAAGTCGCGTCTCTGCTAGAGTCCCAACTCCACACGAACGACAGGGGTATGGCTCAAACGATCCTTCTCTGATCTGGTGTCGGTGTTGCTTACAGTACTCGAATAAACAACTCTTAGCACAAATAGTTGTCCTGCCCCTTGTTAACCATCGGCACTGATTTTGTCCTCGCATCTTATGGCTGATAATATAACGGTAACGTTTCTCTATGGCTGGTAGTATGGCGGTAACATTTCTCTAATTGGTATTTCATTAATGGTTGCATAAAATTGGCCGTTTTTATTGGGGGTAGTTCTTAGTAAGGGAATAATGGGGGGTTATATGAGGTCTGAATATTCGTTCTCTAGTTCGTACTGGAAGAAGTACTCAACGAGACACTTAACGATACCGTAATGACCATTGTAGTAGGCATAACGTAGTGCGTGGTCGGCGTCCGTATCATAATAAAAGGGATAGAAGTACTCAATAATAAATTTAACAACGTCAAGAAAGCAATTTCTAGTGGCCTTGAATAGCATACCACCAACGTCCTCATATAATTCATCATAATCATATTTGAGGATCTGGGAGTGCTTAAAGAGAAACTTGACGATATCGATATTACCATTTTCGCATGCGTAGCAAAATGCGCAGGTGATGTGTATGGCTAGTATATTGAACTGGAAGCGCTTAATTAGCGATACCAAAATTATTATTCCTACAGGCATTGATTAGTATGTCCCCACCGTAGTTATGCTCGGTTTCATCGTCGTCGTCTTCATCGTAGTAGTATGCCCTAAAATTACCATTATCAGCATGGCTATATCCTACTACGATACCATATTCGCAATCGTATACGTCATCCTCGGAAATATTGAATTTCTTAACCAAATTATCTCTCTCATCATCGTTATGAGCAGACATAAGCCCTAATAGGACTACTCGTCTACGGAATTCTTTGTCTACGTTTTCGTAACGTGCTATAGATGCGGCATCATTTAGATGTTTTGAAGTCAAAGAAATAGCGGCAAATGATGTGGGACCTGCATACTCTACGATCTTAGTCAAAATTTCTATAGGAAGGTACAATATATTAGCCATAGTATCGGGGATGTTTTTATATAGTAACTGTGATATAACCTCATAATATGATAAATCCATATCTCTACTTGGGATTTATTAATGGTTGCATTAAATGTAGTTGGCGATGGTTCTTACTGGGGAATAAATGGGGCTTATATAAGGTACATTTTTTGACGATTTTTTCGACGATCAAAAGCGGTTTAAAGCAGTTAAAAGCAAGCGGTGTAGAAAAGCGGCTTAAAGCGGGCGGTGTAATGGTTCTTCCTGGGGAATCAGGAGGGCTTATATAAGGAACAAATTTCAACGATTTTTTCGCGGAGTAGGGATATACGATGGGAGAAAAAAGGCTTAGATAAGGATGTGGCCCAGGACCGCTATCGTACATACTACTCTCCGAAAAAAACATGTGAAGACATGGCCTAAACCCAAACCTGTAAATGTCAACGACTTTTCCAGGATATGTAATGTAATGTAATGTATGTTTTAAGGTAGCGTTTGGGAATTCAAATATTTCCACGGCAAGAATCTGTTCAAACCTTCAGAAAGAAAGGAGAGCCGAGGCTTAATTCTAGCTGGTGCCTGCTAAAGTATTGGTCTTATATTCCGAAATCTGCTCTATCAGAGCGGTCTTCATATTCCGAAATCTGCTGCTCTATTAGAGCGAGTCCGTCGTTCGTGTGTGCAGTATAGAACTACACCTTTGTTCAAGAAAGTTTGCAGGATAAAGATAACTAAGATAAAGAGAACTCGTTGACGCTGAATATAAAGTCGGCACCAAATCAGAAAAGAACACTGCCGACCACAATAACACCGGAACGAAGTTCTGCCAAAAGAAGCGCTAAAAATCATCCATGCAGCGTTACGAAATCATTAAAGCAGCTCGTATTTTCGGAAGCACAAGCTTGTTCCTCGAGCACACCGGTCCATGTTTCAACCGTGTGCGATTCGTCGACGACAATACAAGCAAGACGCTTGTGGAGTTCCGATGCAGGGTTCTTCAGATCATCGCGAAATTCGCCCTCATTACTTCTTCTGCATAACTAAACAGCAATTTGAAGTTGCAACTCTGTAGTTCCTCAGGTTTTAGGTCTGAAAGTTCGGCAGCAGGATAACCTAAGGAACTTAACTGGTTCAATTGATATTTCACAATACTATCCAAAGGAGCAATAACCAAAACGACAAGCCGGCCATCATTTTCGACGGCTTTAACACTAGTGAATGCTTGGAATATCCTACTTTTAACAAACCCAGTTGGGATTACAGCTGGAACATCTCTCCCAGACAAAATATCTCTAATAGCCTTGCTCCTGTTCTTTCTTTAAATTCATCGCTGAGGGAATTCTCCCTATGTTTGTCGCCATATTAATTGGTTTCTGCTCTTATCGCATGCCAGGCATGAATAAAATTTAATGATTTCTGTCAATCACGCATTTTAGCCAATAGCAATACGCGGCCTTCTGAGGCCGAGAGTTATCAAAATAACCATGTCTTGCCTCCCCCTCTCTTTTTTCTCTTGCCCCAATCCCCCTAATCTCCGTTCGCTGCGCTCCGATACTCCAGAGCCACAATGCAGGCTAAGAGCCTAGCGAGGAGTTGTATCCCATGCAATACCACACGCAATGCACCACCCTCC
This sequence comes from Actinernus sp. WN-2022, assembly GCA_030867875.1. NCBI lineage: Eukaryota > Metazoa > Cnidaria > Anthozoa > Actiniaria > Actinernidae > Actinernus > Actinernus sp. WN-2022. The sequence continues at coordinate 92,868,711 of JAOWCC010001589.1, forward strand.
CAAAGCCACCCCTGGGCATACCCGCAAGGCCCTTGGGAAAGAGTTCACATCGACTTTGCAGGCCCCATCAACAGCCTATATTTCCTGCTGGTGGTTGATGCTTACTCCAAATGGCCTGAAATTATTCCAATGCATTATATAACGGCCTCGGCCACTGTTGAAGCGTTGCGAGGCATCTTTGCGCGGTTTGGAATACCACATGTCTTAGTTAAGTGACAATGGTCCACAGCTTGTATCATCAGAGTTCCCTCGCTTCTTAACACGTAACGGCATTAAACATGTTACAACAGCTCCATATCATCCTTCAAGCAAAGAATCTGCAACTTCCTCCTTCGATACAGGAATGCGCCCAATGCAACTACGAAACTATCGCCTGCCAAACTCATGCTTGGCCGCAACCCACGCACCTGATTGGACTTGCTAAAACCACAAACCAATTCTCACTACAAAGAAACGACAAACCTCGAGCGGCCCATACCTTTTTGGAAGGGAAAGAGGTGTGGTTTCGAGACTTATCCAAGACCAGTGATAAGTGGGCGCCGGGGGTTGTTTTTTCTCAGATTGGAAACGCCATGTATGAAGTGCAGCCAGAACTATATCCCGACCAACCAGTGCGTCGCCATGTAGACCAACTCGTCCAGCGAGACAAGATTCCCGTCCCAACGGCAGTAACCAGTTTACCGAAGACCAATCATGACCAGCTCGTCCCTCGAGTAGCCACACCGAGGTCACACCGCACCACCAGGGGCGTGCCTCCCCAGAAACTGAACTTGATGTCATTAAGGTGGCTCGCCTGGATTTTCCTGGGATGCACCATACCCACTTTCAACGGCTGATACTCCACTGTCAGAGCTCGGTCGGGCTATCCACTTCACCCATTTACTAGAAATAGCATAAAATTCCCAAAAATGTAGGTTTGTTTGACATCTGTATTACCATAGCAACACAGCGTTGATGTCATGTATTTTACATATCAATTTTCTCGAAATCTCGACCTGTAGTCTAGGGTTAGGTTTAGTTAGTCTAAATGTAGGCCTCCAAGACTGCAAAGTTTAAAAATATGGGTTGAATATTTTTGTTTCAAAAATAAACAATTCACCTTACTTTCTGTTTAGTCGTCGAGAACTGTGTTTTCCGGACTGATTCAAGCGATGTTTTTAGCATATTTCATACCTGTAGCATAGGACTACTTCGCATGAAAATTTCATTCCATTTGCTTTATTCGATTTCGGTTTATGGAATCATAAGTAATTTCATATATATGCCCATTTTACTCAAAATAGTAACGTATTTGCTACGGAAGCCGTATTTCGAAAACTGGTCGATAAATATGTTTTTAAATCTTTTCACCTGAAATTCAACATGTACTACCCTGTCCCTGTAACTTTTAAGAGCATTGAATCATTTTAAGGGCGCGGAATAAAAACGAAAACACAGGGAACTTTTACATTCATCCACGCAAGCTTCATTGCTGTATCATTTTGTTGATAGCTTGTGTCTTTCCGAAATTTCTCTTTTGTCTAGATTCTACATACTTGTGTGCTTTTGAACCATGCACGCTTGCTACGCTTCGCTACTGCCGGAACGCTCGTGCAAAGTCTGTTCTTAGTACAGTGACATGCAAATTAGTTAAACCATGAAGCCAGACAGTGCGGGATGATAATGCTCAATAAGTGTATTTTTAGTAACCAGATCGGGAAAAAGTTCCCGTGACGTCTAGACCACACCTTTAGACAGAAGAATGATAATTGCATGTCATTGTACTAAGAACATAATGTGCACGAGTGTTCTGGCAGTAGTGAAGCATAGCAAGCGTGCATGGTAAACTTGTTAGTTAGTTCAAAAGCACACAAGTATGTAGAATCTAGACAAAAGAGAAATTTCGGAAAGACACAAGCTATCAACAAAATGATACAGCAATGAAGCTTGCGTGGATGAATGTAAAAGTTACCTATGTTTTTTTTTTATTCCGCGACCTTAAAATTATTCAATGCTCTTGAAATTTACAGGGACAGGGTAGTACATGTTGAATTTCAGGTGAAAAGATAAAATAAATATTTATCGACTAGTTTTCGAATTACAGCTTCCGTAGCAAATACGCAAATACTATTTTGAGTAAAATGAGCATATTTATGACATTACTTATGATTCCATAAACCGTAATCGAATAAAGCAAATGGAATGAAATTTTCATGCGAAGTAGCCCTATGCTACAGGTATGAAATATGCTAAAAACATCGCTTGAATCGGTCTGGAAAACACAGTTCTCGACTACTAACCAGAAAGTATTTGTTTTCGAAAACGCTCTCATACAAGTTTTTTAAACTTTGTAGTGTTGAAGGCCTACATGCAGACTACAAGGGACACTAAGTCGTTTTAAAAGTTTAGGTCTAGATTTCGAGAAAATTTATGATATGTAAAATACATGACGTCAACGCTGTGTTGCTATGGTAACACCACTGTTAAACAAACCTACATTTTTGGAAAGTTTATTCTATTTCTAGTAAGGGAAGAGGTCAAAACAATGGCACTCTGGCGGGACCCAATGTTGATTTGGGGGGGGGGGGGGGGAATTGTACCTGGAACCCACCACCTATTTTGACAAAATGTAGATTTTTAACCACTAATTTCTTCTTGAATAAAATACTTATTGAATAAGTAACTATATTTCTAGTTTTTACAGGCAGAGAAGAATGTGTGTCTGCATTAAAATCAGGTATCCCTATTTTACAACGCGAGAAAATCACCCTCGAAAAAAGGGTTAGGTGGTATTACCCACCACCTCCCCTGACAAAATTGGGTCCCATTCGAAATCCATTGTTTTGACCTCTTCCCTAAATGAGTGAAGTGGCCTAGAGTGTTACCATGGTAACATCCTAATTTGCATAATGACGTGTATTTTCCTTCGTACCACACATGTGCAAAGTGTCAATTGTTTTTACCCACTATTTGCAGAGCTTCTTCATTTTGTGATTTGTCTTCATGGCTGTGTCAAGCTTATGACGTCACAGATCATCTAATTTGCATATTCCAAAAACCTTAATATCTCTGGAACGAGATGAGATATTGACAAACAAAAAATGCTGTTCTTCCTCATTTCGAAAGGACTTTCAAGTAAGATCTTAATTTTAATGATGACATTTCGCTTCAGTAGCACCTTAAACTCAATGCGCTGCTTAATAGGCAGCCAATACAGCTCACCTAAAAGTGGATTAGCCTAAGGATATGGGAGAATTTGAGTGTTCTTCTGGAGCAGGACAAGTTTTGTAGCTGATGTGAATACTGATGTACATTTGAAGGGCCATGTGCAAAAAGGGTGTCAGTGATAATTTCAAAAAAAAAAGTCAAGAATAGGAAAACCAACATTTTCTCTTCTTGCTATATTTAAGAAAGCCTTTCAGATGAAAGAGGAATTTATGACAGCCCAAAACAAGCAAGTTATCAAGGGGGTGGGGGTGGAGGGGGAATAAGAAGACAGTATTTCGAAGTGTGTGTGCTAGGCCTGGATACAAATATCACGTAAAATCGCCTAAATATCATTCCGGAATATCACGTAAAAAGTTCTAAATATCAGGCAAAATTTTCTAAATATCAGGCAAAATTTTCTAAATTTTCCACTAACAAAGATAATGTTAATACAGTTTTAGTAAATATTATAATATAACAACCTTTTTTATTATCGTACTCGCATTTTTCACAAAATAAGCTTACAACCATTGGTGGATCCGCCATTTTGCTCTGAGTCTGACCTCTGTACTGACTGCACTAAGCATCATGGCACACATTATTAAGTGGGAAACCGCTGATCCAGATTACTGTTGCTACTGAATTGAGCTAACCAGTTTCAATCACCAAAAACTACGCTGAAAATGCCTAGACCCTCAACAAAATTCCTAAATATCCCAACAATATCCCATTTTTTTTCTAAATATCACATTGTTTTCTAAATATCATGGAAGGTTCTAAATATCTAAAAAAATATCATGATATTTGTATCTAGGCCTAGTGTGTGCGTGCCATTACGTTTTAAGTTTCGGTGGGAAACTGCTTTCCGTAGATAAAATAAGTCTTTCTCTTTCAATTCACCTCGGAAACCAACAAATTGAATGATATTAAGAATATTTCAAGCGGGGAAATGAAAACAAAAAATTGTGATGCAACAGCCGGGAATTGAACCTGGACTGGCATGGGTGACATGATAACCCCTGAGAGAAAAGACATTTTTTGTTGATGCAAATCTTGATTTTTTTTTATTATCAGCATTTTCAAATACTAGAATCATCACAATTAATCTACGTTAAATTTAACTTCATAAAATGAAAAGCGAACGTAAATAAGAGCAAAGAGTGTCACTCAGTCAAACTGTCACTGATGCCCTTTCTGCACTTGGCCCTTCATTTGTAGAATTTGATTGCTTTGAAATACTCAAGTTTCTTGACAGATCAAAAGTTGCACTTGCAAATCTCCCAGCTGGATTTCAATATTAATTATAATCGTATGGTTTAACTTAATAACTTTTTAGTTAAATAGTTTTTTTGCTGGGCTACATTTTGTAGTTTTTTTGAGGGAGCACATGACCTGTAATGTATTTGTAAAGAAGCACAGACAGCCCAAGTTTGGTTATGGCTTGATCGCATTATATGATTGGCAGGATTTTCCCCTTCCTTGGCTACATGTTACATTGGAGAGGAGGGGGAGTTATTACAAATATGTACTGGTATATTATATTAGTTCATTCTTAATTGTGAACACCAGGACCTCTGATGGGTTATTTATTGGTTATTTAATTATCGTACATTCTCATCTGTGAGTCATCCCGTGGTTAACTACCTTTGAATATCCTTTGATTCAATAAAAGTTACTGTTACGTATTGTTACAGAACATTTACAGTCTGTACATGTAGGTAATGCTGTCCAACTCATTTAAAATTAGGATCCGTTTCAGCGATGGGGTGGCGTTTTTCGAAAGCTTTCCCCCACTAACGACAAAGGTGGGAACAGACAACCATCATACAACCGATCAAACTTTGAGATAAAGAGAAGGTCACTCTTAAGGAGGTAAGACGGGGCTGGGGGAGGGATTTGAACTTTAGAAATGCTGAGATGTTCACACTATGACGGCTAGCAGTTAGGAGAGGACTTCTACTAAGAGATCTGCCTATTTAAAACCAAGATAGGAATCTGAAACAGTATCCTATTGTCATTGAACCAGCTCAGTTTTATGAATGACCTTTTCTTGTCTCAACATAAATACTAATTATTCGTGCCTCATAATTGGTGGTTTTATGTTGCGCCCAGAAAAGCTACTGTGTAATCACAGCCTCTATGTGTGAAATGTGCTTTGTATGCCAGCGTCAAGCTCAGTTTGGTGAATGAAGACATCAACTACGCGACACCACCCAGCTTGGGATTAATTTGCCACGAGCGTGGCCATTTATTCAATTATCGCGATAATCACTAATCCGTTTATCTCAATGAGGTGTTGAGAGATAAATGTCATTCAACAAAGGTGGGAACAGACAACCGCCAAAAGTCACACTTTGTGACAGCCCCACCCGAAGCCGCGGGCACGCAAAGCACTTGAAAACTCCGCGACTAAAGACATCCGTCTTTCGCTCGCCCGCTATATAGCTAGTGAGAGCAGGACAAACGTCTTCAAGATTTAAAACTAAATTGTACACGGGACGAGAAATTCGAGGAATCAGCCCCTGTCTGGAATTGCTCCTATTTCTGTCCCGAAACCGTTCGACTAGTTATTCGTTTGTTACTAATGTACGTAACGGAAGAAATTAACGAGTAATATCAGGAAAAAAAATTTAACGAGTAATATCAGGGGGAAAAAAATCGAAATCGTATTTCGACATACGATCCAAGAACGGGAAAATTAATCATGCATAGAACTGATTACGTTAGTGTCTTAATTCAACAAAATGGAAGAGAAATAGGTAAAACTAGCCCCTGTCTATAATTTTACCTATTTCCGATCCATAACGGAGGCTAAAGACATCTGTTTCATCGTTTCCCGGCTATTTTTCTTATGAATTAAGATATCGAAAACTAAATTGTTATCTGACGGGACGATAAATACGAGTAATCAGCCCCTGTCTGGAATTGCTCGTATTTATATCCCGAAACCGTTCGACTAGTACTAATGTTAGGTAATGGACTAAATTAACGGGTCCGCAAATTATAATATCAGGAGAAACTGGCAACTTGTCTACAATTTCTCGTATTTTTCCACATCCACTGATGAATCCAAGAACGTGAAAATTGAATCATGCATAGAACTAACTGATTAGGTACTTATAGTGTCTTAATTAAACAGATTTCAAGAAAAATACCGGTAGGTGAAACTAGCCCCTGTCTACCTATTTCCGATCCATAAATTCGGCCCATGTCCGACCAATATTTCCGACCCTTAAAATGCAATTAATGCAGGCTCCGTTTGCACAATATCGTAGACCCGTGGTTGTGGTTTTGGTTATTCTTAATTAGAAAACCGGTCGTAAAAGGCCGTGCGGGATGTTGCTTGAAACATTGTACCGTGAATAATTGGTGTGTGAATTCCATGCCTTGAATAACTAATTAAATCGGCACATCTACATGCCACATAGGAGAATGTCAGGGAGGCCAGAAACAACCTATTAAAGCCCTTTGGGATGAAAAAGATAGGAAATATGGGTGGAGCCAAGACATAACTCCAGCCCCTCCACAGGACAAGAAACATAATTATTGCTGTAATTAACGTCGAGTTAGAAAACAGTCACTGCATTTGATTGGATAGTTCTCCAAAGTCCTCCACTTGCTAACTGACAGTGTAGGGGTAACGGAAGGTAGTACTGACAGGGGAGACACTACATGTGGAATTGCCTGTGAAACATCAGATACTGGTTGCTTGCCATCCGATGTCTGTACAATGGGGAAGTCGAGGCATTTATTCCTGGAGATCAGCCCAGTGTTTCATCCTTGACTGCTTTGCTGAGGCCGAGGTACCACGACATCATGCTAGCATTCTAGTAAAAAGGAAACAAACAAAAAAAGGAAAAAACGGAGCCCGCCCCGACAAGGCCATATATAAACAGATAAAGGTTATACAGACATGATTACATTATATACAACCCAATGATATACTGAATGGATAACGAAAAACACAAGGTAAGTATGACCGACTTTACCACACAGGTCAACGCAATTACAAATACAGTTAACAGTTTAACAGTTTTATTTGCCAAAAAAAAAAAATGAATACAAAAGTAATTAACAAAATGGCGAGGAAGCCCAAAAGGAAACCAGAAGGCTTATGTGGCATTGGGCTGCCTCTTTACAATATATGTGTATATATAACAAAGTGGGAGTAGCGCGAAAACAAAAGTAACAGAATGGAGAAAATCACACTAAGATAACAATTTATACCAGTATTGAGATAACACGTATATGAAGAAATTTATGAATAAATAATAAGCGATTTCAAAGACGGGAGAAGAGATATTTTTCAGCTTGGATTGAAACGAGGAAACGGTCATGGCATCACGAATGTCTGCGTTCAGCGAGTTAAAAAATACTGGACCCTGGTAATAAACAGAAAACTGTCTAATTTTGGTTCTACATAAAGGAATATAAAAAAAATTAGAATAGCAGATGTAATTTTGTTGAATAAATGAAGGAGAGCCAGGGAGGTTGAATGTTTTTTTCTAAAGCCGTACTGATTATAAAACATAATATTACGTCTGTCTAAATACTGCAATAAGCGATTATAGAAGACCCTTTCGAGCAGTTTCGAGAAGATTGGTAAAACCGAGACTGGCCTATAATTAGGAAATAATCTATTGTCGCCAGATTTGAATAACGGGATGACACGAGCAATTTTCATTTGGTCCGGAACAATACCAGATTCGATGGACAAGTTAATAATATGAGTCTGGTTCAGTAATTAAAGCAATAGAATCTTTTACAGACCACATCGGAATCTTGTCACAACCTGCAGCCGTCCCTGGACGAAGAGAATTCACAATTTCAATTATTTCTGTTTGAGAAGCCGACTCAAGAAATATAGAGTCCACGTAACTACCGGTAAGAAAAGAACGATGAGTATCTAACGAAGTGGAAATTTTCTTAGCCAAGTTTGGACCAACATTAGTAAAATAGTCACAGAATCTATTAGCAATTTCCACAGGATTGGAAATATTTTCATTGTCAATAGTAAAAACTGAAGGTAATTTACTAATGCGTTTTTTCCTGTTTATGACTTCATTTAAAATGTTCCAATACAATACAATACAATACAATACTTTATTTAACCACGTGTCACCTAGGAGCTTATACAACTCGTTTAAACGTGAACGTGAACAAAAAATTGGCAAATGAAAATACATACAAACTTATAATTAAAAAAAAGTTTAGATACACTTGATGTTTAAGAGTATTAAACAGTCTTAAAATATTACGAAGTCTTGAAATATTACAATATTAAAAATGTATATTAAACTATGCATTTATACTCATTATAATAAAATTATATTAGAAATTTCCTGGTAATTATTTATGACGATAACATATGTGATCGTAAAGCGCTTTTAAAAGATATAATTTCTTTGCATTCCCTTATTTTAGTAGGTAGTTTGTTCCACAGAACACTTGCTGTATATGAAAACGATTTATGAAGCCATTCCAAATTAAAACGAGGCTGTTCTAGTCTGGTACCATTTCCGCGCAAGTTGTAGCTTACCATCTTAAGCTTGAAGAAGTCATTTATATAAGCTGGACCCCGATCGTTCATGCAATTGAAAATTAGAATTAGAGATTGACGGTTCCTACGTTCAGCCAATGTTCCTGTGTTGGCGTATTTGAGAAGATAATCGTATGACAATGACTTGGACAAACCCAAAATAGTCCTTAGTATGTAGTAGTTAGTGTTCTCCATCTTCCTAGTTTCGACCTTTCCAATTACTTTTCATGTTTGATTTAGCGTCTTCCAATTTCTGCTCATAATAGCGGCGTTTTGCAATGCGCAGTGAATGTGTCAATTTGTTTTTATATTTCTTGTAGAAATTTTCATTTTCAGGGCTAGGGGAAACGAGGTATTTCTTATATAATTTGTTTTTTCTCCTTACGGACTTCAGAAGACCCTTTGATAACCAAGGTTTACGAGTGTGTTTTGCAACTTTTGCCTTTTTGAGCGGGAAACAAGAGTTATAAATGTAAGTAAATTTATCCAAAAAACTACCATAGGCATTGTTGGGATCATTATACCCGGATAACTCAGACCAATTTGTATTTCTTAGGCAGTCGTGAAATTTCGCTATGTTTGTTTTACTTTTATCACGGAAAATAAAATGAGAATCTTTGTCTGCTTCAACACGCTGTTAGGTCCTTATCGATTGTGCTAGCATAAGTTTTGGCATAATTTGGAAAAACGAGCATAATTTTTTGCACTTTTTATAAAAGTAGCACTGCTAGCATAATCGGCATATTTTTTAGTTTTTTTGAAGGGATCATTACCAGAGTCATGACTTACTTGGTCTCTAAGATTGATTATTTTCAAGTTCTTTACCATGGTTCAGTCTAATTCGTCTGGGGGAGGGGGAAGAAGGTTACCGCAATACTGCGTCGTTGGTCGTCTAGACTCTAGAGGCTGGGCACACCGGAAGTAAAGATTGCGTCGGTCCCAGTTCCCGCTTTCACAGGCAACAAAATGGCGTCGAGCAACTTACAGATACGAGAAGAACAGCTGCCTGATAGGCCAGAACCCGCTCAAATTGCTAGAGATCGGAGCCTGAAGCAAACCAAAAGCAAATACACATTAAGTCACCGCTTCTAGTCTGGAATGAAGTGCAGTAGTTAGTTGTGCTTTATCAGAGCAAGTGTGTAACTCAAGATAAAGAAAATATTAACAACAAATATATCATTTTGGACTTGTTTTGTGTTTTTGTAAAAGCATACTTTAAGAAAAAGTTGCATAATTTTCAAAAACGAGCATAATTTTGAGCATAATTTGGGGAAAAATCGGGCACTGCTAGTAGCATAATATGCTACTTTTACTAGCACAATCGATAAGGGCCTACACGCTGTGCATAAAGAATACAAAAAACAAGCAGGTGATCCGAAATATCAGTAAACAATAGACCACTAAACGAACTTTGTCAAGGTTGTTGGTAAAAAATGTTATCTATAAGGGTTGCAGTGTTAGAAGTTATTCTGGTAGGACGTGTTATTAAAGGGAAAAACATATTAGAGTACATAATGTCCAAAAATTCACTAGTCGCTTAATGACAATGATAGTTCATTAGGTTCAAATTAAAGTCATCCATTATGTAGCAAAGTTTGTTTTCTTTAGAGACCTTTCCATCAAGGAGTTGATATTTTTTACGAATTCATTGACATTTTGATTCGGAGGTCTATATAAAACTCCAACAATGACGTTTTTCCCTCTGGGTCTGTCAATTTCAATAAACAAACATTCAGCACAGGCCGCGTCATCGGGGGTTAAATCAACACGAAATTTATATTCAAGATCGGAAGCTAAATAGAGACCGACACCGCCACCTGATCTGTCAGGACTGTGTTTGTGAATAAAATGATAGCCTTCTATATCAACAGTGTGTTATTAATTAGAGAGAAAGACCCCAAACAATTTTGGTCCAAACTTAAGTCATTAAACAACGTAAACAATAATCCTCCTAATCAACCTATCCCTCTAAATGACCTATAAACCATTTTAGTGTTTTGCACTCAAGCATAGACGAAAAACACTATTCACAAACCCATCAGAACATAAGCGATACTGTTAAAAAAACTGACCCACTTGACCATATCAGTACCGATTTAGATAAGTTAATATCGAACTCTGAAATTAGAAAAGCTGTTAAAAAACTCAAAAATAAAAAAACACCTGGTACAGACAGGATTCGTAGCGAGATGTTGAAGTGCGGAATAAATATATTAATACAGGTATTGTCTAAATTATTTAATCTTATCATTAAAACTGCACACTATCCAGATGTGTGGACCAAAGGATTAATTAGTACCATTTATAAATCAGGTGATAAATCGGACCCCTCCAATTACAGAGGCATTTGTGTTACTACCTGCTAGGAAAGTTATTCTGCTTCATCCTCAATAATAGACTATATGTACTTATGAAAAAACAGAACATTCTACATCCTTCTCAAATTGGATTCCTCCCGGGTAATCGAACTTCGGATCATATATTCTCCTTACGAACCCTAATTGATAAATATGTTATTAATGCGAACAAAGGTAAATTATTTTGTTGTTTCGTTGATTTCCGGAAAGCTTTTGATTCGGTATGGCATCCAGGTTTATTTACGAAACTATTGAATTATAATATGGGAGGGAAGTTCTTCAATATCATCTCAGACATGTATGCAAAAACTGAATGTAGTATCAAATTAAGAAATAAGAGAACTAATTATTTCAAATTCAATAGAGGTGTTCGACAAGGGTGTGTTTTATCCCCACTCTTATTTAATTTATATTTGAATGAAATACCTTTTATCTTACAAAATACTCCTGAGCTTGACCCAGTTTCTCTACCAAATGGATCATCTCTAAATAGTTTAATCTACGCGGACGACCTTGTCTTAATATCTACTAGTGCTGCAGGTTTACAAAATACCATTAACACGTTACAAGATTATTGTCAACAATGGATGTTAACCATAAATAAAAAGAAAACGAATACTGTAATTTTTCAAAAACAATGTCGCAAATCTAGTTTAGAGAAATACAATTTCTTCCTAAACGGTTCACATATTACGAATTCTCTCGACTACACTTACTTGGGATCCACAATTTCCAGTAATGGTAGCTTCACAAAATCAAAAATAACCTCAACTGAGAAAACTAGACGTTCTATTTTTGGTACAAAGAGATATCTTGATTTTACAAAAATACCTATAAATATATGCAATAAGCTTTTTGATAGCTTATTTGCACCTATCTTATTATATAACTCTGAAATTTGGGGTGCTTATGATAGTATGAATTTTCATAAATGGGAATCAGACCCAATCGAACGACTCCACACTCAATTCTTTAAATATTATGTAGGATTAAATAAAAGAGCGCCCAATGTAGCATCTCGTAATGAGGTAGGTAGACTGTCTTTGAAATCTACAATTTATCGCAATATGTTACATTTTTGGTTACATCTCAAACAACTTCCTGATAATCGCATCGCTAAACAGTGTCTTCTTATCTCAAATGATTTAGCATCCTCCAATAAAACAAGTTTTGTGTTATCAATAAATAAAATTTTAAACTTATTCGACGCACTTGATAATGGACAAGAATATAACATCGAACAATATACAACAAAATGTATACCTAAAGTAACGCAAAACATTATTCATGAATCAAAATTACATATCGAAATAAACAGAAAACTCGAATTTTACTCGCTATTCAAGCATGATACCAGCAGCTCTATATATTTTAACCAAATTAAGAATACGGAGCATAGAAGAATGCTTACGAAATTAAGATGTGGTAATCACAACCTCAGAATAGAAACCGGTAGACACTCCAACCCTAGAATCCCCCTCGAGCTAAGAACATGCCAACAATGTCAATCAAACTATAATTTAGAATGAAATGCACTTCATATTTCACTGTGACCTATATAATAGAATTAGAAACCAATTCTTTGAAGACATATGTCAGAAATATAAACACTTTAGAAACTTAGATATCAAAGAAAAGACCCTATTTTTATTCAACAATATTGACCCTCTTATTTGCAAAAAAACTGGACATTTCATTTTTGAAGCCTTTCAGTTACGGAATCGGTTAATTACACCAAAAACAGTTTAATAATAAACTGAAACAATTTCTCTTGTTCAATCATTTATTATATTATTATTGTAATTAGTTTATGAATAAATTTATTATATATATATAATTACATATGTAATGTAGTTGCAATACCATTTATGTACATGGAATGCTAATAAAAATTGTTGTTGTTGTTGTTGTGTGATGAACTTTGAAGCCAAGTCTCAGAAATACCAATAATCGAAAACTTATTATTAATATTGGCCAGGAAATTGTTTAAGCTATCAAGATTACGGGAAAGACTACGAATGTTTAAGTGAATCAGGGATAAACATTTCAAATTTTGGGGTATCGTTTTTGTAAGTACATCATTAAATTTACTCTCAATGTAATAATCGCAGTTCAAGGTGTTCGAAAAAAAATTAGAATCTTGGTCTAAGTAACTAGAAAGAGCTATATAAGCTTCTGTTACCACCCGATAATAATGGGTTGAATTTTAAGCTCGACAATCTATCCTCTTCAAAATTAATCTGACCATTTGAGAGTTCGTAAATAACTAGATTAAAGTTATCGTCATCGAGATGATTGAAGGGCAGGACATTACTTAATGAAGCAAACACTACAATATTTAAAACACAAATATAACTACTTATCTAGGTTTACATGTGAGTCCATCACTCGGCTCCGCCCATGTCTTGGCGCGAATCTACGTATCCAGCTCTAAACTTCTGAAACTCTTCCATTGTGGTGAAGGAATGGACTTGAGAGGACGAAGTGTCTTCTTTTCTGAGTAGTACTCTCCCCTGCTTCGTCCAGACAAACTTGAAATGGTTATCCCTCTTGAAAAGCTTCACCTCCTTCAACAACTCTCGACATTTTTGCGTAAGACTTTAGTTAATGAACAGACTCGATTCCTGCATGAAACCTAAGTCCAACGTACTCTTTGAACTAAGGCGGCGCTTCATGTTGAAGACCTTGTCTCGTACAACTCGGCGAGTAAATTTAACGATTATCGGCGGGAAATATCCCTCGTTCAAAGGCAGACGGTGACTGACTGATATGTCCGCTTCATTTAGTACCATTTCGGGATCCAGTAACTCAACAACCTGCTTCACAATGGCATTTGTGTCCTCGTCCCGAGATTCTGGTACACTGTGAATTTCTAGTAGATCTCTTCTTAGGTATTGCTTTACATTTTCTATATCTTTAACGGCGATTGCGGCTCCATCTTCGAGTGTGTCGATCCTGTCTTTCAACTTAGCATTCTCGGATCGTAGTTCACTGTTCTCAGCTTCGAGTTTGCTCGCAGTGGTGATTAATCCATCGTATTTAGAACTCAGGAAATCCATACTTTTTTTAACATCATCTAGGTCTGCTTTAGTTATCCTTGAGTACTTAATGAACAGATCATTAATCTGGACGGTCTGTTGGTTAAGCCGGCGATCAAGAAGGCCTTCGATCGACGCCATGTTTAACTTCTCGTCGGTTTCTTCAATCTCAATTTCCAAGCTCGCGGTGGATTTCTTCTCACTCTTTTTTGGTGGCATACTATAACTTGATATCGACAAATGTATACCAGTATGTAAAGAGACGAAATAGTCAACTAACAAATGTTGACTTAATGATAACGAAAAATATTAAAGGTTGTGGGCATACTGCAAACAGCATAGAAAAAGCTGTTCTAGCTTATATACAAGAAAAGTATTAACTGTCAACTGAATTGGGCATACTGATTAATTGAAAAGAAAACGTATGAAGCCACCCTTCGAGCCCACATTACAATTATTAATAGCCAGTCAAGCTATTTAAAAATTTCAAGAATCAGGCATACTGAAAACAACCTGGTATATATACATCACCAAAGAAAGTACAGCAAGGATGATGTCCAGTAGTAATACCATACCAACGGGCAAGTCCCTATTGACTCATGAGCAAATGGCTGATGCTGATTCTCCCAGGAAAAAAAAGGCACACATTCCACTTACATGACCATGGAGCTAAATGTAGTCAACTTGACTGTGCAAAACGAGGCATCCTGAAAAGGGGAGCAAAAAAGGCCCCGCCCATCCAACAGAGCGTACTGCCCTCGAGGTACGTGTAGGCTTAAGTCAATAATACAGTTGCGTATTAAAACAACCCTAAAACTATGACAATAAACTCTAGATCTCCAAACACCTACGATAAGCTACATGTACCATGCACTGCAGGTAGCAATAGATAGCCTGATAAGCATAGATAGCCTGATAAGCACTGGACTAGAATAGTAGTAATAGTAAAACCAGTCATAATAGTGGTAGAAATAGTAAGAGCAGAACGCAATAACGGTAGTAATTAATATTACCGAGTAGCAGTATTACCACTGGAATAATATTCGTAATAATAATAATAATAATGAAAACCAAACGCATGAACTAGTTATTACTACTTTAAATATACATGAAAATATATTGTATAATTATAACCTATTTGAAAAATATACAACTTAAGCAACGACGATGTCAAAATTAAGCATTAGGCGAACCGAATCACTAATGCCATTGTCGCCAGAAAATTGAAACTAATTAAGAAATAACGCCTGCGGAGTAAAAACCACTGTCTCATGACTACCTGTGTTAACTGTACAGGCAACAACTAAACCAAAGCCAAGTGATACTATGTAACTTCTCACGTGAGGTCGATTGGCCAACAAATAAAAGTACATAGGGCCTGACAACTTTTAGATGAAGCACGGTGAAATATCTAGGTGAATCAGAGGACATATTCATTCCTATAATCGGTCTAAGTGTATTGAGCACACTATACAAGATAGCCGCCAAAGTAACACACTAATTACACCGTCACTTGTCAAATGAACCCGGCTGATAAACATGTAATATTAATCGGCATGCTCTTATGCGGCGCCGGCCTATCGTATAAAACGACGCCCCTATACACCGCAAAATTATGACATTGCACGCAACGTTCATAGCAGCACTCAAAGGCCATAAAAATACATGACAAATACTAGATTTCAACCGGCTCCCACCATTGTGGTATAAAAATAAAGTCGAACCTCGAGAAGTGTGACAATTTAGGTTAGGGTTTACATGCATGCATGTTTCGCAATTGAGACAGGGTTTCAACACCGCGCCTCCCGAAGACTCTTTCTCGTTCAAATGAACGCCGTCTTTGAGGTAAAGGATTTTGAGGAGTTCGAAAAAACAAGGAATCTGTCGAAAACCGCTCCCTAAGCTAAGAACATGTTTGGCTTCGACTGCCAAACTGTTCTCTGATTGTTCCTACTTGCTACAGGAAAAAAACACCGGAACCCTGACTGAAATCGGATTACAAATTATGTAGGAATTTGACAATGGTAACAACACCAGACTCGTGCACGAGTAACTCGATAGAACGCCAAAATAATATACTCGAACCAAAGCGGTCGAATATACTACCCAGAGGAGCCTGACAAATTTGAAAGGAAACACAGTTAAAAAGCTAGGACAATAATAGGATATATTCAGTCCTATAAACGGTCTGAGTGCGATGAGCGCACTATACAAAGATAGCCGCCAAAATAACGCACTACAGGTAATTACACCGTGACACAGCTGGTCTCAGCTGATAACATGTGTAACGAGCGGCAAATGGTACCGGCAAGGCATTGCACGCAACGTTGATATTACAGCACTCAAAGGACGCGGATTTATTGCTTACAGTCCATAGACTTTAACCGGCTTCGATTCAAACTGTAAAGTAAAGTTGTGTCAGATCTAAAGCAATTTGGCAAATCATTAGAGAAGGTTAAGACTTATTGATATCACCGCCCTTCAAAATCCTATAAAACTTAGACAATCCTAACTCGGTTAAATGCCTAGTTAAAATAGAATGGACATTCGATTCTGGGCTGCTGTTCAAAACATTTGGAACTGCACGCTCTCAAGTTCTATACTGCCCCAACCGCCCAGCCTATTACTACATTTATAGAAATAGAGATTTGTTTTTTAAACGCTAGCGAAGCGATGTAACAATATCGGGCTTGATGGACCGGACCACGTGTAAATCAAGAGCCATTACCTTGCTAGCGGTTCGCCTGCCAATTCCAAAAGATGCATATTAGCAAATTTAAAACGAAAAATGTTCGGTAATTCAGAACATAATTTAAGGAGGCGAAAGAAGGACTGCCCAAGAATGAATACACGTGGCGTGGCCATACATCATTTGAAAGTTATTCAAAGACAGGCCCGAAAATAAGTTAAACAAATCTGTTGTGATAATGAACAAGAATCCAGAAGAAATAAACCAGAAAAATGAAAGTCACTTGCCTGGTATGCAGATTTTAACTTTAGAAATGCTGATATGTTCACGCTATGACGGCTAGCAGTTAGGAGAGGACTTATACTAAGAGATCTGCCTATTCTGGAATCTGAACTCTGAAACAGTATCCTATTGTCATTGAACCAGCCCAGTTTTATGAATGACCTTTTCTTGTCTCAACATAAATACTAATTATTCGTTCCTCATAATTGGTGGTTTTATTTTTACAAATACAGTACAACTACAGTGTACATGATAATTTAAACTACATCTATTAATTTAACCTATTTTGAGCTTGATATAATTTGCTCTTCAGCTTTCGCTTGAAACTTAAAACGTCTTTACTTAATTTCAGTTCATTATCTAGTGAGTTCCATATTTTTACTGTTCTGTAATGAAAGCTTCTCTGACCACTCGCAGATTTGAATAAGGGGATTTGTAATAATTGCTAGTTTCGAGTTTCACGACCACTAATATTGAAGCGCTTCGTGAATTTAGATATTAAATAATCTGGTGCGGAATCAGTCATACATTTGAATGCCAGAGTGGCACTTCTAAAATACACTAGCTTATCTACTGGGAGCCAATTTAGCTCTTTTAGTATAGGTGTAATATGGTTATACTTTTTGGCCCCGCTAACAATACGACAAGCATAGTTTTGACATGTTTCTATTAGATGCATTTGCCCATACATTCGAGCAGTAAAACAACTTACTAAATACTAATGTATTAATAACAGTAATTAAAGTGTTCGTATTTAACACGGTTTATTTGTGTTAGTCGAGAAAAGCATGAAGAAACGGTCTTAGTAATGTGTTCATCGTAGGTTAAGTTCGTGTATAAGATCACGCCCAAGTACTGGTAACAGCTCCTTTCCTAGCAATGAAATCTTAAAATCTCCTAGTTCAGCAACTTCTGTCTGCTACCAAATACTAAGAGTTTAGTTTTATCTGGGTTTAGTAATAAGCGGTTTTGACAGCACCACTTGCTGACGTTAAATAAATCTTCTTCTATATCAGTTATTGTAGATGTCCTATATCTCAGATTGAATGATATAAGTAGTTTGGTGTCGTGCACATAACTCTTTGCAATAGATTTCTGTGGTACAGAGGTGAGATCATTCGTAATATATACTAAATAGGAGTGGTGCTAGCCTGCGTTGCGGCTCTGGAGTATCGGAGCGCAGCCAGGGGAGATTAGTGGGATTGGGGCGAGAGAAAAAAGAGAGGGGGGACGGGGTGGGGAGGAGATGAAGATAGAGCCTGCCGGCAACCCATGGTTATTTTGATATCCACCCACTAATTAAAATGCATGCTTATTAGTAAGTCATTCGACCGATTCATCCAATCATCATGCGGCGGAAGTGAAAACCATGTCTAATATCTGTCAAACTCACGCGTGGATCTCAAGGGATCTCAATTCGAGCGTAAAATTCAAAACAAAAAATATACGAACTTGGATGTGAAGACAGGACCGGCCTAAACCCCAACCTGTAAATGTCAACGACTTTTGCAGGATATGTAATGTAGCGTTTGGGAATTCAAATATTTCCACGGCGAGAATCTGTTCAAGCCTTAGAAAGAAAAGATAGCCGAGGCTTTAAATAATTCTAGCTGGTGCCTGCAAAAGTATTGGTCTTCATATTCCGAAATCTGCTTCTCTATCAAAGTGAGTCTGTCGTTCCCGAGGAAGGAAGATTCGAAATGCTGTAGAGAACTACACCTTTGTTCGAGAAGGTTTGCAGGATAAAGATAACTAAGATAAAGATAACTCGTTGCCGCTGAATATAAAGTCGCCACCAAATCAGTAAAGAACACTGCCGACCACAATAACACCGGAGCGAAGTTCTGCCAAAAGAAGCGCTAAAAAAACATCCACGCAGCGTTACGAAATCATCAAAGCAACTAGTGTTTTTCCGAACACAGTTGGAATTGCAGCTAGAACATCTCTTCCAGACAAAATATCTCTAATAGCCTTGCTCCTGTTCTTTATTTAAATTCATCGCTGAGAGAATTCTTGTTACATGTATGTTTGTCGCCATATACTAATTGGTTTCTGTTCTTATCGCATCCATGCATGAATAAAACTTAATGATTTCTGTCAATCACGCATTTTAGCCAATAGCAATACGCGGCCTTCTGAGGCCGAGAGTTATCAAAATAACCATGGGTTGCCGGCAGGCTCTCTCTTCATCTCCTCCCCACCCCGTCCCCCCTCTCTTTTTTCTCTCGCCCCAATCCCACTAATCTCCCCTCGCTGCGCTCCGAACTCTAGAGCCGCCAACGCGTCATCTCTCTCGGTGAGATTGACTATTATCATCAATTGTCAAAATCGCTAGAATTGATTATAATCATCATTCTAAGACAAACCCGAACTACAAACCAAACCCTAACCATCGGACGAGTTCACGGGTAAACGACGGGTTCTCACTCACCTAGAGCTAGGGTTCACAGGTAAACAAGAAAGAAAGGTAAACGAGAGAATATTTTTTTTTGAGCGCTCCTAGGGTTTAGGGTTTAGCTCGAACTCGTAGCCGTTTGCGTGTAGTGCTTGGTAGTACAGACGTCATGGCCACTACACTAAGCGCGTCTACCGCCGTTCGGAATTCGACAATTGTTTATCTTTATACTTGACTGGTTTTAACCTCGAGGTTAAATTGAGGATTATAATCAATTCTAGCGATTTTGACAATTGATGATAATAGTCAATCAAAGGGAGATACCGTGTTGGAGCCGCAACGCAGGCTAGAGTGGTGCCAGTAAGCTCCCTTGAGGTACACTACTGACCATAGTAAGAGGCTCAGATAGGGCTGAGTTAATTCGGACAACTTGTCGTCTGTCACTCGAGTAGCAACGAAACCAGTCTGTACATGAAGGTGAAGCCCCTACATCTTGTAGTTTAGAGATCATCAGTTTATGGTCGACGCTGTCGAAGGCCTTACTCATGTCTAAAAGAACCAGAGCAGTTAGTTTTTTGTTGTCAATGGCCTGTAGAATCTTGTCTGTTGTTTCAATGACAGAAGTTTCTGTAGAGTGAAATTTCTTGTTTCCACGTGTATGTGTGTTTTTTCAAGCCAAAGCTGTTTACCCTTCACATGTATGAGTATTCCCGCTCAGTATGTGTCTTGGAGACATTAAATGATTTTACAAACTGAAATAGGACTTGGCGAATTGTAAATTTTCAAGTCATCGTAGAGTTATTTATACATGTAAGGTTCCATAGCTTGTCGTCAGCCATGATTTCCTCTAGTCTATCCATCTTTACTTCTCTGATGAAGGCAGTGCTCACTAATTAAAATGTAGAATGGCCTAATACATCTGCATGCTTCTTTGTGTAAATCCTTGAATTATTCGAAACCAAACTTTTCCACAGCAAAATTAAATGCATTTTCGAACAGTAATTTAAAGTCTTTGGTCGACTTGAAAAGTTTACAATCTAAATTAATGTATCAGTGTCAGGATTCCAGTGACATGTTTGTCTAAACCCAACAATGCTTCAGCTTGGTGCCCAGCTGTAAGAGGATTGCAGGCGCACCAAAACCACCAGGGCTGGAAACCGAGCCTAATTTGAAATCTGCTCTTTAGGAATTGTGTCTGGAGCAGTGTTACAGTTGAGACAGGAGTTCCAGTTGACTTGTACACAGCAGGAAATGGTGGTGAGTTCAATGCTACTCGGTGCTGTCATTGGATCATTGACTGGAGGTAAGACGTGTGTGCCTTCTTTTTTACTTTTTGTAAACATTTGGCCCATTTTCTATTTATACAAAAATTTCAACTGTCTTTTGTAGAATTCCATTCTTACAGTACAACTGTTCCTACTGTATAACTACTAATTTTTATTTTTTACTTTTAAGTTTACATTCCATTTTTTTATCTCATGACTACATAACATTTGTAATGAATTGTGAATATTCTACTGTAATAGTGTGAAACAAAAACTATATAATGATAAAAATAGCAGCAGCAGCAATATGTTTCATATTCAGCTGCCAGCAGAAATGCAAGCTACTGTACACTATTCACACATGTTGATTTTTTAGACCAGCAAACTGGAATCTCTAACATGAAAATAACCACTGTCATCTGAAAGATCACCTATAAATCAACATTTTTGGAAAGTTTTAATAGTGTAGGATGGAATTCCGAAAAGATGTTGAGGATGAAATTTATAGACTTTTGTATGTAATGTTTCAAAGCCTCCAATTCGGACTGGACGGGGTTTCAAAGTCCGCGCGGACTTTGAAACCCCGTCCAGTCCGAATTGGAGGCCTTGAAACGACTTCTTTATCTACTTAATAATTTCATGCTTGTTTGGTGGTTGTGGGATAAACAACACAACGATTTTAAAACTTCATGCATTGAGTTTCGATGTTTCAGGCTTGTAGGTTGTACTTGCGCATTTACATATAGTTGCTTTGTTTGACTTAAGTAATCAAACGTCCATTGTTAATGAAAAGACGGAATGTTAACAATTATGCGCTTGTTCTCGTGGGAGTACGTGTTTACAACCTGGCGTGAAATTTGATGACAACATTATAGTTTGGCGCTACAGTTGGCGTCACGGACATGCGCAGTGTCAGAGCAGAGTGCAAAAAAAACAGGCCCCACATTTGAGAGACGGTCTGTATGCATCAAGACAGGTATTATACGTTGTTATTTTTTAGCGCTTGGGGAAGTCAGTGATCAATTGTGAGACCTCCCTTTGTTCAAGGTATTTGCCAACAGTACTTTGACCAATCCAAGGATATTCATAATTTCCAGTCTTTGGACTGTAAAAGGATTTAAAAGTACTGTAGAGAGTACTTTGACGGGGTTTCAAAGTACTGCACGTGGTACAAATTGAGACCTGGTTGACTACATACCTCATGAATTATTAAGTATTTGATAAGGGATTTTGCAGTCTTAGCGGGCTTGTCATTAATAAGCAACCGGGGGGGGGGGGGGGGGGGGGGGCGTTTAGCTACAGATTTGGGAGCACTACAGCCTTTTGTTTTGTGACCCTCCCCATTGTAGATAGATAGATAGATAGTTTTTTATTTGGAGTCGTATACATCTGTACATAGACATTTATCCAAATAAATGTGCACTTCACTGTGCTACAGGTGTTTGGGGTCTTTCAGAATTATGAGAGTCGAGGCAGAATCGATCAGAGTTCTTTGAGGCTATTGTCTCTATACATAAAATATTCGTATATGAATTTTGCAACTATAGCTGCTGTCCTATTGTTGGGGCTTAACATTATTTTTAGCCGACTTTCCTCCGATAACCTTTCTATGTTTATCTGAAATTCATTTTGCATTGAAGCATGGAACGCATTTCGTAAATGGTTATATTTATTGCATTTTACGAGGAAATGAGCTTCATCCTCAATCTCCTTTCTAGGCAGGCAGAATTTGCAAAGTCTTTCATCGACCTTTTTAAATGGCCTAGCATGTCTTCCTTTTTCAATTTCTAAATCATGGTTGCTTATCCTAAGCTTTGTTAGAGCCGTTCTATGCTTCAAGTTTCTTAAGCGTAGATAGTCTTCGAACTCGTAATTTACTTTAAAATTTCTGTAGGTCCTTAGCTTATTTCTCTGATTGGCATTTCTTCTTGTATCATTGTAAATATCACTGTGCCAATTTTGGAACTCTATGTCGCATAGCTTTTGCTTAAGTTTCTTGCAAATTATTGATGTGTTATCGGCGATAGTGTTTGAGGGGACTAAGATATTTCCAAATCCGAGCTTGAGGACTATCTTACTTATTTTTTTGTACCAACTTGCGGGATTATTTAAGAGGCTTGAGTCCAAAAAAGCGTCCACTGCAAGTTTGACGGTATCGCAGACTTGCAGTTTCAGCCAGAACTTTAAACTCCTGGATATTGCTTCTGTTTTAAGAGGAAATCTTCCTAATTCGGCTCGGCATGCATTGTTTGTTGCGTATTTGGACACTCCTAAAATCCATTTACAGAATTTAATATGTACTAGTTCGATAGGGTCTCTGTATAATTTGTTGTTGGAGTCAACCCCCCATACTTCGCTCCCGTATAGTAGAATTGGTTGAATTAAGGAGTTGAAAAGTTTGAGCGTTAGCTTTATATCTGTTCTAAAGTGATCTCCCATTTCTTTGCGGAGTTTGAATAAGGCTTTTAGCTAAAGTGAAGTTTCCGAATGCACTAAAGGTTAGGCCCAGGTACTTATATGAGGTCACGTTTTCCAGAGTTATATTATTAAATTTAAAAGTATAATTATTCATGCTTTTCCCCGTGTTATTAAAAATCAAAATTTTAGTTTTATCCATATTAACTGTCAGATTATTGAGGCTGCAGTAATCACCTAATTTATCTAGGTATTGCTGCATGCCTTGAGCAGAATTTGCAAGTATCACTAGATCATCAGCATATAACAGGCAACTAACTGGTATGTTTTGTATTTTAATTTGTTCTGGTACTTTGGTTTGATCCATAAAGGCCGGTAGGTCACTTAAAAATAAATTAAACAGTGTGGGGCTGAGCAATGGCAACCAAAATCTTCAGATACTGTGTGCCCGATTTTCACGGCAGCAGTGTCATTTGAATACATTGATTATATAATTGAGAAAAAAAATTCTCTCACACCAGAGATATAGAGTTTGTTTAACAGTTTGCCCCTCGGCACGCTATCGAATGCTTTTTTTAAATCTACGAAACAGCTGGCTTTGACATATTTATCTATAATTGTTTTCAGAACAAAGATACTGTCTGCGGTACTGTCCTTTTTTCGAAAGCCGCCTTGGACTTTCTTGAGGATTCCTTTTTCTACTAAATAAGTATAAAGCCTATTATTAAGTATGGAGGTAAAGAGTTTTCCTAGGGAAGAGAGCAGGGTTATTCCTCTATAATTATCATCTAACGTATTATCCCCTTTTTTGTAAATTGGTACGATGAGGCCCTTACACCAATCACGCGGGTATTTGCCTGATTCTAGGATTAAGTTAAACAGCGATTTTAACCATGGCCTGAGTTGAATTTTACCGTTTTTAAGAACCTCGTTTAGAATGTTGTCCCTTCCCGGAGATTTATTATTTTTTAATTTTCCGATTGCATATTCAAGTTCTTCATCAGTGACTACGCGATCCAGCTCTTCGCTCTCGTTGTTCATCCCATTGTCGTGATTCCCAGTGCGGGTAAGGGTTTCCGAATCCGTATCACATTATATCACATTGTGTTTCTGTGACCCCCCCCCCCCCTCCCCCAACTGATGGCAATGTGTAAACCGCCCTCCCCCTCGCATACCTGTATTTTATGTGGATGAAGTTTTGCAATTCCCACTACTGTGACATACCATTTTTAGAAGTGCAGATAATCAAATTTGTTTGCTCTTCTTCCGCTTCTGGTGAGATAAATTGCTGGTGCTCTTGTTATCATTTGAACTAGAGTCACAGTAGTGTCGTCACAGCTCTCTTCTTGTGTGCTGCATCCACTTTCAGTGTCACCCATAATCATCTGATGATGATTCAGAATCATCCTTGTTTGTCTGCATCACTGCCTTCCATGTACCGGCAAGTCTGCCATGGCGAGTTACAGTCTTCACTGCTGGTACAAACATCACAGGTGACTCTCTGATTCACTGTCAGTTTGTCCTACAATGTTGATGACGAGAGTATCCTTATTACTCATCTCATCATTATCAGTCTCACTGTCATTAACCGTTTAAGGCTTCCCTTGTGTTGACTAAATACTCTTTAGAGAAGGTACCAATCTCAGCTGTTATAGCGGGATCTAATTTTCCTGCATTGAACAGCATGTCATACTGTCATCTTTGTTGGTAGTCATCAACATCCCGATATTCACCATCCGGCTTGTATAAGGGAGTTTCCTCATATGTTTTTGTAATGTCCTGTTTGTGTGTCAGGTATTGGGCATGGGATTAGATCAAGCGCAGGTAGCTCTAGCTCTTAATAGCTTCCACATAGGTCACACTGTTGGGACTTGCACCTGAATCTTTGAAATTCAAAGTATAGTTCATCACTTTCACAGTGGTTTTTCATTTGGTTTTCAATCATCGTGAAATAACGATTGCCTGGAAGCGTTGCTCTGTTCTTTTTTCCGACCTTCAAGTAATTTGGTTTCATGACTCTACCCATTTCTTTATCCTGTGTTTTTGTGACCCTCCCATAAATAATAATAATAATAATAATAATAATAATACTCTTTATTTGCACCACTATTTAGAATTTTACAAAACTAAAAGAAAAATTATCTTATAAATCACCATATACATTCATTACAAAGGAAAGGCAATGAAAGAGTGCAGGGGAGCTGGAGTAAAAAGGGGTGAGTTGTTTTTATGATCCTCCCCTCCAAATTTGTAGCCCCCGGGTGGTTATTAATGACAGCCCCAATAATTACACCTAATTTGCATAATGTCAAAGTTAAACGTTTTAAGGAGAAATAACTCTTTCCTTTAAAAGAGGATGTTTGTTTAAGTAAACTGTGAAAGCTTGAAAATGATATTTCTCTGCATTAATTTATTGACGTTTTTGAATCTGAAAAACATCAAAACGACGCTGTGTATGTGCATGACTGCAAAATCCAATACGAAAGTCTATAAATACCATCTTCAATATCGTTTTGGGACTTTATCCTACACTATTCAGACTATTAACTTTCCAAAAATGTTGATTTATAGGTGCATTATATGTGATGACAAGGATTATTTTCATGTTGGATATCCCAGTTTGGTGATCTCACAAATCATCTTGACAGTCATGTGAATAATGTGTATTCTTAAAACAGCACCTACTTTTTCTCAGTTTAGAAGGCTCAAGTCATCCCATCCACTTGTATATGTTCTTCATTTGAAATCATAGATTTTTTTATAAGTTTTGGCATTCTGTCCACATACTGTAAATGATGAAAAGGTGTGATATGTTTCATCAAAAGCATCTTTTATTTATAAAACGTAGAATAAACATTTTTGTGTGGACAACGAAACCAAAGGTTTTCAAAAATGCTTGTGTGATGTCAATTAAAAAAAAAACTATCTACACACGTGCAGTGCTTATGTGGGATCGTGTTTGCTATTATTTTGATGATTGAAAATGATCAATAGAAAACTTAAATACGTTTTTGATAAGAAGAAAACGTTTTCAAATGACAAGGTGTGGATGGGAGTATATCGTCTTCTTTGAGCCTTCTACTTCGATTCTTTTTGAAACCCCCTGAATATTTATTATAAATAACCCATTCATATGAAGTAAACGATAGTCTAGTTAAATAACACAGAGGAAGTCTATAGTTAATCCTAATGAGTAATGAGAAACAGACCCATTTCTTTCTGTCATGTTATAGGTTTTATCGTAGATTCCCTAGGCCGGCGTCATGCAATCATCATCAATTCTGCTGTATTTCTTGTTGGAGCCATCATACTTGCTGTTGCCCAATCATATCCAGTACTGGTAACTAGCCATTTTAATTACCACTAATCGAATGCTAATAGACCCTAAGGAGAGTTGACGCCCGTTATTTAAGAAATGAAACCGATGTTCGGTATTTGCACAGGCTCATGCAAACCGAGGTAAGTTTGGGAGAATTCCATATACCTGCTCGAGAATTCTCCCAAACTTACCGAGGTTTGCATGAGCCAGTGCAAACATGGAAAATCAGTTTTATTTCTTTTATAAAATAATTCTTTTGATAAATGAAGCACTTACGGTGCTTGTCTAACGGTGTGACGTCATTGCCATGTTTGCACAGGCTAATGAAAACATGGCTATCAGCCAATCAGAACGCTCGTACTATCTAAATTATTTTATAATGTGCAATCAATTACACAAGTCAGCAACACATTGATCTTTGCAGGTGGTTGTTTAGCTGAGTTCATCTAATATTAGCCTCTATATCGCCGCTGCTCACCCCAAAAAATCGGGAGAGAGCGTTACGTTCATTAATCGTGTTCCAAATAATTTATGCACAGACAATACCAATTTTTAACTCGTGGATCATGCACGCATGTGCAGTAACGTGTTATTGGGGTTAGATGGTTTTCATTTCCGAGCGCGGCGCCATTCTCAACCCCAGACCCTTCTCTTATTTCTTACTGCGTATACAGTCGACGAAATTGTAAGGCTCTGGGAAACTCCAAAATTTAGAGTGCCCTGATTGGTGTTTAGTAGCACAATACAGATGACGTGCGCGCGTAATTTGCATTTGAACTTGAAAGGAATTCGGAAGAAGACAAAATGCGGGCGAACAGGAGTCACGAGCGTGTCTTTTATGTCTGATATTTCGTCAAGTAGCCGGAAAATTTCAATATTAAGCATTGAAAATCAACAACTATGTAGTAAGTATTCCTTTCTCCTACATTAAATGAGATTGAACTCGTATTTTGAGCCGCTTAGAATAACAAAGTAGAGTGTACGTGATCCCTTGTTCAGTTGTCATTGTCAGTCTTCGTACTTGGATTTTGAAGTAATCTGCTGGGAATGGACAGCTTTTCCCTCGATATATCTATTGATCTTGAGCTTCCAGGAGTTATGGAAAACATGTTAACTAGTTTTTTTTATGGAGACATAATCCAAGACGTGGCCTTTCTAGTTGTATATCAACGTGAACTATTGTATTCTGGGGTTAAGGTTATTTGTATTTCTGACAGGGTTTGTTTTGCTGTAGTTCATTGTTTGGAATTTGAGGACGTTGATACACCTAGACAGAGCCGAAATTGTGGGAAAGATTCAAGAATATGAATATAAGGAAAACAAACACTCGTGTCCACATAAAGTTGGAGCAGGGGATTCAAATGACTGGTGCATGGCACTTAAGAAAACATTTGTATTATGCAGTTATCATTTTATGCAGTTTTAGCAAGGCTTCACAAAAACAAAAAAAATTTGAAAAGTAGAAATTGATGTATTAATTAAAAGCTTTACACATGTATGCTTTTGGTATTGGAAGATTTCGATTTTTTCTGACCTCTGTTTTTTTAGAGTTTTAATCTAAATATCCTTGTGGGAAAAGCTAATCCTGAGAGGCTGCCCTACAACACTGAATCAAAATGTCTTATTAAAAAATATTAATCTAGTGGGCCTTTTGCAGGATAAAATCATGTGGTTGTACTGGAGGGCAAAACAATATTTGAATTATTTAAAGGCACTAATGTATGACATCAGTTACGTGTTATTGGGAAAACCTGCTTGTAAATAAGTCCCCACCTCCAATCAATCATTTGTTGATCTTTCTAAAACTGAATTTTTGAAGTTGGCCAGTTTTCAAAGGGATATACATATATATACAGTATCAGCAAGTGACTATTTCCTGCAAAAGGCCTATTATTAGCTGTATGAAAACCATCTGTATTTAGACAAATAGAATAACATAACACCCTATTTTGAATACATGTACAGTATACTAAAAAAGCTTACACTGCATGTCATTCTCAAAGTATATGTATATCATCCACAGAAGTTTCCAGGTTCTCATCATATTAATACTCTATAAATATGGCAGAAACAACAGATGGAAAACAGTCAATATTCACTTTTTTTCTGCCATCTTCCAGAAGTTTGATAGTGACAATTAACAAGTATTTTGAAGTTAACTAAACCAAAACCATCAGGACTCTGTTATTGACAAAGGCATTTATTTAATTGGAGGGATTATCCAGAGGGATATATAATAACTGGGGAAGTAAACATGGATTCAGGAGGAGGGTGGTTAAACATGGTATTCTATAGTAGCTTCATGCTTTGTTTTGTACAAAAGCCTTTTGTGTGAATTATACTTTTTACAGGTTTTAAAAAGATAGTGTTGTAAAATTCATCTCCCATTTTAATAAAGATCATGGGTTTCTCATGCTAAAGCAATCTATCTATCTGCCAGCTTATGATTCCAGTTATGTAGTCTTGTAATTTTTGTTCTGTTGTCTCATGTTGGCTTCACTCTTTTCAATTCTGTCTGGAAGGGTCATGTTCCTCATTCATCTGATTGAGACTTAGGGCAGACAACTGTCATTAAAGTGATAAGAATAGAAATCACAAATGATGTTCCAGTATGCTTGATTAGTGTTTGTCTCATTCTGGCTTCCTGGAGAGGAAAGCTTTTTCATGTCCATTTCTGTGCGGAGGAGTTGGGGGGTAAAAACAGTTGTCTGGAGGATTGGGAAGGGATTTCACAGGGCTGGGAAAACCCACTTTGCATCCATTTGTGAGCCTAGCTTAGAAAGATGGAAAATGTTGTGGGAACAGGTGAAAAACATGGTTAGGGATGCTTACAGGGAGGAATTTTGTCCTCAGTTGATGCAAATAGGTGTGTCAGAGCATCGATCAGCTTTCCAAAGGTTATAAACTAAGTGTGTCATATTTTACTACTATGTTTTATTGACATAGACAAATTATGGATTAAAAGTATAATGACCACCACTATGGAATTCACTTTATTAATACATAAAACAGTATATAATCATGTGAGAGTTAACAAGTTTTAGGGTGAAAAATCGGGCTGTATTATTATTTGAGCAGACTAAACAGAGACCTATTTTAGTTTTCATAAACACAAACTTTAAAAAAAATCAAGTTAACTAACCACGATGACAAGGGGTGGAATATTGTATTTACATCAGAACGAAAATGTTTAATGTAATAGCAAATTTAAACAAGCATTCACTACTGACTACCCGGTCACCAGCATTTACCAGTCATACATGCGCCTCATCAACAACAATACCTCGTAGCATAGAACAGTTTGTTTGGTATTTTTAATATCCATCCGTAGTAAACCCATACCCCAGCCGAATCCTATATGGGCAGCACGCCGAAAACATCCTTTTTTGGACAAACAATGGCTTCTATAATCATTTTCTGCTGTGGTTTCAAGAAAATAGTCTTTCTCTGCCTTTTTAATATAAACAAACTAAGTCGCCAGTTCAAACATCGAGTTGTCCGCCATTTTATTTCTGAAGTTTTGAGCATGCGCTGTGAGGACACTGTAGCCAGATTTTGGCTACAAACCTCATTTGCATATCTGGAGTGCGCAGTAAGAAATAAGAGAAGGGTCTGGGGTCGAGAATGAGCGCGGCGCAACATGTGGATCGAATGCAGCGTTGACTTTTCCGAATGACGTTTGATTTTCCGAAGATATATTGACTAGCCTGCGCTGCGGCTCTGGAGTATCGGAACGCAGCCGCGATATTCCAGAGTCGCAACGCCGATACTCCAGAGTGGCAACGCAGGCTATATATTGACGGACGTTTGTGATAGCTAGCTGTGAATGGGATATGCGATTTACTTAACTGATATTAATAATACTCGCTGGCAGGTGGCTCAAACCTAGACAGACATGGTAATAATAATAATAATAATAATAATATTGCTTTATTTATCGAGGGTAACACTTAATATCGTACAGATAATATACACGTGGCCCTCAACATAAAGAAAATAAATAAATAGATGATTAATAACAGTAACAACTAAGCACTAATAAAGACAGTTTCGAATTACAATAATCATTGGAAGCAGTGAGGTTAACCTGCATAGTATGCGTTCAACTTGAAGGAGAATGAATCTCTTGAGGCTGCTCGTTTTAGTTCAGTTGGTAGTTTGTTCCATAGAGAAGCAGCGCTAAAACTGAAAGTTTTCTTGCCAAAGGTTTGCTTAACCTTTGGAAGCATAAAGTTGTGGGCAGCGTTCCTTGTGTTAAGCGAGTGTGTGTCTTTCAGCAATTTGTGGGGATGACGTAACGATGAAGTCATCGGTCAGGTGGTTTTAAGTACATGCCCATATTTCCTTTATTTCCAATGCCAGACAGTTCAAACGTGGACAGGCATGGCAGTGGGTCCCTATCAATCACTTAGTGGGGATGACGTAACGATGACGTCATCGGTCACGTGATTGTAAGTACATGCCCATATCTCCCTCATTTCTAAAGCCAGCCGGCTCAAACGTGGACATACATGGTAGTGGGTCCCTATCAATCACCTAGTGGCGATGACGTAACGATGACGTCATAGGTCACGTGATATTAAGTACATGCCCATATCTCCCTCATTTATGATGCCAGATAGTTCAAACTTGGACAGGCATGGTATTGGTTCCCCACAAATCACTTAGTGGTGACGAGGTAACGATGACGTCATCGGACACGCGATTTTAAGTACATGTACATGCCTATATCTCCCTCATTTCTAATGCCAGACAGTTCAAACTTGGATAGTCATGGTATTTGGTCCCCACGATTCACTTAGTGGTGATGACGTAACGATGACGTTATCGGTCACGTGAGTTTTAGTATATGCCAAAATAGCTCTCTGACTAACCGCGAATTGCCCTTAGGGGCAATTACCCGTATCGCACAATGGTGTTCATTCAGAGTATCGATAACATCACCAGCATATCGCCAATAAATAATTTAAATGCTTTCTTCTACTGAAAGATATATGCCCTGTATTGCTTGACGTTCTAGTTCTAAAATATCTCTGTTTTAGAGAACAATGGCTACATTAATATGTCTGTGGTCAAACTGATCTTACAAGAAGTCAGAAGCCGTGTGCAATTAGTCATCTTCGAAACCTCCCTTATTTTGCCATCAATTTTACTCAAATGAAAGGTATCTACCAACTCCTACAAGAATTGTTTTGTTGCCGTTTTGGAAAATAAAATGAAACTATGATCAGATTTCCACTCAATGATTCCCATCGCACAATGCGACAAGACATAAAATAAATTGAGTCACCGAGCGAGTTCAAATAAAAACTCCGTTAGGACTTCAATTAAAAATCATCCCTTGCCGGAAGTAAACCTCTCGATCAGTACTTCAGCAAAGTGCTTCTGAAATTGTTCCTGAAAATTGGAGGAAAAAACTCGTCTTTAATTTCGAAAAATTTGAAGAACATGGACTGTTTACACAGGGAGTTCTAACTTACTTTTTGATTTTCGCGAGATGATGCAATGTGAAAAAAGGGTCCCGTCACTCTGAAATACGCGCGGGACTTGGGCTTAGTCACCGCGCGCGTGGGACGAGGGATCACGTGCGTGATTTATAAGAAGTAAGAAAAGCAAAGGGAGGAAAGCGAGGTCACGTGATGGCTTGATGATCACCACACGATACATGAAACGGAAGTAACATTAAAGAAAATCGAAAACTTTTGTGTAGAATTACATAATTCAATTCCACGATTACAGAATTCAAGCTTTTTCGGTTCGGTTGTGGTTAGAATATTGTTTATAGCGAGATCTGCGTTTGTTTCGTTGAATGGGATTTCAATCTGTATATATTGTATATAAAACAGTAGTTGTCATGACTTTCTTAAACACTTTATAGATCTCAAAGAATAAACTCAGTCAGTTATAATTACCGAAAAGAAAATTGAAAGAAACTATCGAAGCTGAAAACGAAATTCCAGTTCTAAACGCATATTCATATTAGTATAAGCAAGGATTTTGTTAGGCAATTTTGAATAGGATTTCAAACGCCAACGGCTCATCTGCGATCGAGTTTGCAAGGATTTCTTGTCAATTAATCTAATCGTAAACAAGACAATTAAATAATAATAATTTACAATTCTTAGTACGCGTTATACAAGGCCTCAATGCGTTTACATTTAGGATATCAAAAAGGATAAAAAACACGAAAGAAAACATGAATACATAAAAATTATACATAAAATTATTCCATTCTATATGAATTGAAAAAAAATAGTTTTAAGCGGGATTTAAATTCGGCAACTGTCTCTACACTTCTAATACTGACTAGTAGAACCTAGTAGAACCTAGGAGCAGCTATCGAAAATCCGCGGTCCCCATAAACAGAAGCGGACTTGGGGACCGTGAGAAAACCCTGAGAGCTGGAGCGCTAATTACGAACAGGAGTAAAACTAGTAAAAAGGCTTTCCAAATACGATGGCATAAGGCCGTTAACTATCTTATAAGTAAGTAAAAGAAGTTTAAAAGAGGTACGTTCTCTTATTGTCAGCCAGTGTAAGGAACGCAGAATAGGTGTTATATGTTATCTGCGCTTGACTCGAGTCACTAGCCTGGCTTTTGAGTTTTGCACTCGTTGTGACGTGGAGACTTCTGTAGAAGGAAGCCCATACGTCCGCGAGTTACAATAGTCCAATTTGGACGTAATGAAGGCGTGCACAAGCCGTTCCGTAGTGGAACTACTTAAGTACTTTCTAATTCTACCAATGGACGTGAGCGCAAATGGAGTCGAGCAACAAATTTTGTTAACATGAGCAGACATTGACATGTGGCGGTCAAAATTAACGCCAAGATTACGAGCATAACTTACTTTTAAGAAAGAACAATTGACTTTCCTTAATGCAGCAGTTATATACAACTGAGAATCATCCGCATACATCATACAGTCAAATCCGTGGGAATGATTTATATCTTGTAAAGGGGCAAAATACAAGACGAACAGTAACGGACCTAGAACCGAGTTGAGGGACACCAGACGTAAGAGGGTGGAGCTCCGACTTAGCATTTCCAATGACAACCTTCTGTGTTCGATTATGAAGGTATGACTTGAACCAATTTAGTACTGTTCCAGAGAATGTCGTGGTCCATGGTATCAAATGCAGCGGATAAGTCAAGGAGGACAAGGAGGACTTCTTTCTTACTGTCAATGGCACGAAGAATATCATTTTGTACAAGTATGAGTGCAGTTTCTGTGCTGTGGTGTTCCCTGTAAGCTGATTGTAGACTAGGATAGAGGTAATTGTCAACAAGATAGTTGCGGGTCTGTCGATAATTCATCAGGATCTAGAGATAGATTCTTGATAGAGGGCAGAATAC
Organism: Actinernus sp. WN-2022; assembly: GCA_030867875.1. NCBI lineage: Eukaryota > Metazoa > Cnidaria > Anthozoa > Actiniaria > Actinernidae > Actinernus > Actinernus sp. WN-2022. Next base: position 92,902,549 of record JAOWCC010001589.1, read on the forward strand.
GGCCATCCAGTAACCAGTGATGAATTTATGATAACAGTAATTGTAGGTAATACTGTGTCAAGGCATGCTTTCAGAGTCTTTCAGGACTTAGATGCTGAGTTCATGATAGTCTTACGCACAGTTTCCATGGAAACCTCATAAAATCCTTTGAAAGTACTGTGACAGGAATGGTCAATATTGACAGACATCTCCGTAACAAGCATCAGAGGCAACTTTTGTCGTAGTTTCCTAATTTTATCCATAAAGTAGAAGCTAAATCTCTCTGCAAGTTCTTCAAGGGAATCATGGCGAGGGAAGGGAGGTAAAGGCTTCACGTGGAACATGGCATTGATCATGTTTTTCTGATCCATGTTCTCAATCTTAGCCTTGTAGTATTGGGTCATAGCATTATCAAACAGTTTGTTATAGATGCGACACTGTTCCCGGTAAATCTCTTCGTGAATCAGAAGCCGTGCTCGCTCACAGCGGCGCTTTCCAAGCTTAGTAACGCGCAGTTCATCATCGTACCAAGAGGGTGATCGAGCGTGACACTTCCGGCGCGTGCTTGTTTAATGTGTCTCGCAGTTCAGAGTTATACAGATTAACAAGCGCATAGGGATCCGAGGGCAAGTCACGACACGAGTGCAAGTCACAACACAATAGCTAGTTGACAAGATCAGACTTCAAGCCGTAGACGGCGGTGTCTGAAGTGAGATTTTGAGGCTTTCGGCCTAGCAAACGTAACAGAGCATACCACAGCGTTGTGATCTGTTGGCAAGTCAAATATGAGAGAGAATCCAAATAGCATTTGATCCTCCTGTCGATCGATGATTAGATCCAAAGTGTGCCCGCTGCGATGGGTGGAATCCGACACGTGTTGTTTTAGACCAGCGGACTCAAGTATGAAAATTAAAGTCACCGGCTACCATTAGATAGGCTGATGTCACAGTAGCTGTTTCAAGAAGAGTTGAATTGTTTTTAAAGAACACTGCTGATGTCGCCCGGTTCTTTTTCGATGGCGGAGGTCTGTAGATAGTAACTAGCCTCACGAATGAGCTGCCGTGGCTAATACCTAGGTCCATATATTCCATAGACGTGAAGAAGTAGCACTCGTTCTTCGTGACGTTGAAGCCTTTACGCAGGAATATACCAATTACACCTCCAGCTCTGTCAATACGAGGGACATGGTGAAACTTGAAATCTTTCAAGGTATTTAAGATCTCAGCAACAGTGTTGTTGGCGTGGAAATCGCCAGAAAGCCGATATATGAAGATGTTTAGAGATAATAAGGTCGCAGATCGAAGCAGATTTTTTATTCAAGGAGTGTGCGTTCCAAGTAGCAAACTTAATACTCGTCCGCAGCTTGCAGTTATTCTCTTTGATGTTAATTAGATTTGATGGACTAACCCCTTGGGATGACGGATTTAATGTTGGCCCTCATTCAGGTATTGTACGCATTCTAGATCGTATAGAGACACCATCCCTCGTTAGACGAGTTCTAAGTATTCCTTGATTCTTGTGTGACGTATAGAGACACCAGCCCTCGTTAGACGAGTTCTAAGTATTCCTTGATTCTTGTGTGACGTATAGAGATCATGTGGCAGAATAAACTTCGATTTAAGGCCAAAGAGTTCTCGTCTTGAATAGCTAATGACTCCATTGTTGGAACTGTTAAATTCACTTTAGTAATAGCTTCGAGTCGAGAGTTCAATGTTTCATCTTGTATTGGTCCTGGGTTGCTTTCTACATCTAGGTGGATTGTCACGAAACACCTTGTGAGGATCAATCCATGTTTGGTGGCCTTGCAGACAGGGAATTTGTCTGTGTATTGACACGCTTCAGTACCGCTCCAATCTTAAGAAAATATAACGGCTTAAAAACCTCAAAATCCTCGTTGTAAACTAAAATATTTGGCTTACTAAGAGCGGAAAGCTCAATAGATAATCGAATATGCCGTTCATTCGGTAAAAAGCCTTTCCATAAGAGCGAAATTATGCGAAATCTACAGAGAGAAATTTCAAAACAGGCAGCCATTGTGACGCGATAACGAATAAAGAACATTCAAAAGTAAAGTTGGCTTACTTTGCAGGTTTTTTTGTCCTTGCATAATCTCAGATCTTCCTGGGCAGCTGTTTGAGCGATATGAATGTGAATTTTCGGTTCAGAGTTCAATTCATTGATTGATTCACTTCCTCATAGGCGAGTCAACTGGTAACTCGAAGACTTGAAAATAACATTAAACGTTTCGAAATCACCCCGAGATTCCACTAGCAGAGGCACATATAATCAGTCTATACATGGAATTCGGCTTCCGAATTTGACAACATTATAAACCCCAAAAACTCTCTTCATTCGTATTAAATACAGAACAACTGGAGAACAGAGCATTCAGGAACTCAGTCTAACCTCACATGTCGGGAAAACCTGCGGTTGGCTAGTAAACAGTGACATGATCGTTTAGCCAATCAAAGAGCGAGAAGTGCGATACGTAATGGCTTACCATGTACTAGCCAATCAGCGCCCATTCCACGAATCCATGGAAATTCACATGACCTGGAACACGATTAACGAACGTCATGCACAGATTTTTGAGGGTGAGCAGTGGCTGTACACATGCTAATCTAATACTAACCTATACTAGTTTTGCACACTATTGCCATGCCAATCACACATTGGTTGTCTTGTTTGGTTGTGGTCTTGATGTACTTTTTGCAGCCAATTTGCAAGACCTCGACTCGTTAATTCATCAGGTCAACACAATAGAAATCATGCCCATGACAAGTACATTTACAAAATAATGTATTTAGAAATCGTTTCCAAATACAGCTCGCATTTCAAGACTTTGTGTGCTAATTTTATCATTTACTGTAAGTAGAGTTCGAGAAGCCAAAGAAGTAAAACACGTGGACCTTGTTTTAGAAGCAAGTTTCTAAATATTTATATACAGCGAGAGAGTGTTGAAAAACCTCAGCTTCGCCTCGGTTTTCAACCCCATCTCACTGTATTTAGAAATAACTTCTAAAACCGCTCCTCATGTTTTACATATTACTCAAGTCCTTTCTCCCATTGCTGACATGTGGCCGTACCTGACCGTACTGACATGTGTCCGTACCTGACCGTGCTGACACGTGGCCGTACCAGACTGTGCTGACACGTGGCCGTACCTGATCGTGCTGACACGTGGCCGTACCTGATCGTACTGACAGGTGGCCGTACCTGACCGTGTTGACACGTGGCCGTCCCCTCACCCTGTTGTATACTGAGTGTAAATAAGTGGTTGTTTTCCCCTCTAGGTGCTTGGCAGGTTGATTGTTGGTTTTGGCGTGTCCCTGTCAGCCATTGCCGAGTGCATCTATATCTCAGAAATAGCTCCGGCTGTAAGTATAACTTCTTTATTAATTGTGAACACTACAGTATGTCATCAGCACATCTCTCACCTTTCATTTGTCACTGATTTACACTGTGTACTCTTTTCCTATGTCTTGAAATTTTGCTATCGACAATGTTTTGCTTTTCCCTTGGTGTTTGAGATCCTTATTGAGTCTACAGTGTGCAGTGTAGTTTGGTTATTTAAAAGTTACAAGACACTGACTTGATGCGAGTAACAATCTTGTGTTTATGTATATGTACCTGGATCACAACGCTCCATCAAACACGTCAGCGAGTGCATGTATTATTGTACAACCCAACCCACAGGTCGTCTAAGTTTTGAATGTACATGACTTAATAGAATAAGGGAACTTTTAGCACTAGGTTAGCATACTGTCACGGAGCGACTCGTGCCGTTGTACGGAGGCTTTGTAAGAGAATAAAAGGATATGTTGTGCTCTCTTGGCATCCGGACTCGGCTCGTTACCTTGGTGGTTTAGTGGTGGGATCCATACAGATAGAACCTTTATTTAGATAGATATTTATTTATTCACGTTTGCCCATAATTTACATGCTCTTCCTGAGCAACGTGCTCTACGACTAATGTTTACACTAAGTAATAATTAAATAAACTACTATTAATTAAACTACGAAACTATCCTAAAACTATAAATACTTTACAAGTTTAAAAAGCCTATTTTTTTTTTCTTTAACAACCTCTTTTTATTTTCTTTAATAAATTTTACAAAATTACACATCTACTGACACTAAACTATACACAAAATAACTAAAATTATAAAACATACTCAAATTTACGCTACGTTTTTCTAATTACTTATTTATTGCCATTAGAATTGTGTTCCATTTCTTATAATGTGAAAGGAGTTTATTTCTTTTTTTGGCGATTTTTAATTCAATTTTTTCTGAGTATCTTAATAAGTTCTTAAAAAGAGTGATAGACGGAATTTGTTTTCCTCTAGCTTTATAAAGACACATTTTATATTCTAAAATTATATAATTTATAACTTGATCATCTACACCTAAAATGATATTTACTATATTGGACTCTGGCAACTTAATATTGACAGTTTCAAGCCAAGTTCTAATTTCAAAATATAAGTTTTTTGACTCAACACACTCAACAAAAAAATGATCAATAGTTTCATAATACGTTTGGCAGAACGAACAATTTGGATGACTACTAATTTTAAAGCGAAACAAATCGTAATTAAGAAATAAACAATTATTTAGAATACGGTATTGAAAAAACCTAGAATATGCATCAATTGAAGTGGTGTAAATTTTGTTATACACAGACTTCCAATTAATTACAAATCCTGGTTCAATCCGTTTAGATATATTAACTTGTGAAGTAGGTGACTTAAACTTTTTATCAATTAAACATTGATATATAATCTTCGTGTGTCTTATGTTATCTATGGCAATATCCTTTTCACCAACCCTTAAAACTTTCTCCGGCACAATTATATCTTGATGTGTTATAATCGATGCTTTTAAAAGAACTTTCCAATCATATGGCAAAGAGTGCACAATGCTCGCCCAGCTCATAAAATCCTTATCTTGTAACCCTTTTTGTTTAACAGTCTCCCATTTAAATTCCCCATTTTCATTAACCATATCAACTATCCTATTTATACGGCATCGTGCCATTCTCTCATAATATACTGATCTCTTATTAATTGTTATGTAAACATTGTTCCACAAACTTTCTTGAAGAACCTCCTGCAAATCCATAGTTTTTAAATCTTTCTTACAAAATTCGGCCCAGCACTTTAAAATAGATTTATAAAAATCTGGAATGTCAAATGGGATTTTCTCCTTATCGAAGTTAACACTTATAGCCTTCGTACCACCTATTCTTTCTAAATAGGAGCACGGAATATCTTTCCATGCGGATTTCTCGCTACCTAACAAAGAGCAGGCCCATTTTACTCTGTTTGCTCGAACTAACAATGAGAAATCTGGAACTTTCAAACCCCCTACTTCGTAACTTCCAATTAATGTTTGATACTTGATTTTTGGTTTTTTTCCATTCCAGATAAAATCCTTTAGCTCACATTCTACAAGTTTGATAAAATCTTCAGATACGTGTATTTTGGAGCAAACATACAACAATTTAGACAGTGCTAATGTACGAACAATCTGTATTCTTCCATATAACGTAAGCGTCCGTGATCTCCAAATAGATAGTATTGTTTTAAAGTTACACAACACTCGATGTAGATTATTACTATAGATTAACTTCTTATTATATGAATAAAAAATTCCCAAAATCTTTAGGCCGCTGTCCTCAAAATCAACTAATTTAAAGTCTTTATAACTATCGTTGCCTGACCCTAACCCTGACCCCAGCCACCCTATCTCTGATTTTTTAAAATTAATCTTCAAAGAAGAATATACTCTAAATTTATCTAGTACTTCTAATGTTTTTTCAAGTGAACGAGTATTTTTAAGAAAAAACGTAGTATCATCTGCAAATAAAACAAGTTTTCGGCTCAATCCATTTGGAAGCTCAATGCCTTCTATCTCCTCACAATTTCTTATCTTTAAGGCCATAATCTCGATTACCAAAATAAAAATGTACGGTGAAATGGGATCGCCTTGCTTTGTTCCCCTGAACATGGGGAACAAATTTGTAGCTGTACCATTGTTGTTAACACACCCCTGATTACCTTCTAACAACACTTTAACCCACTTAATAAAACTCTCACCAAATCCAATTTTTTTAAGCACTGCAGTTATAAATGAATGTTCAATTGAATCGAATGCTTTTTCGAAATCAGCCGCAAATAAAATTGTAGGTATATTTTTAGATTTCGCGTAAAACAATATATCCTCAATAATTCTAATTGGCTCCTCTATATTTCTACCCTTCACAAACGCTGTCTGATCTAAATGTACAAGAAATGGGAGAACAGGCGTCATCCTATTGCTCAAAGCTTTACTACAAATTTTAACGTCTACATTGATTAAACTAATTAGGCGCCAAGAATCAATATACCTATGATCTTTTCCAGGTTTTTCAAGCAAAATAAAAATAATCTGTCTTTGGGAAGTAGAGAGCAAACCATTTCTATACCCGTCGTTCAGACAGTTGACCAAATCATGGCTTATTTCAAACCATAAAGAAACATACAATTCTTTCGTCAATCCGTCCATTCCTGGAGTTTTAGAAGGTCCCATTTGGTTAACACTATCAAAACACTTAAAAAGCCTATTTATTAAAGGCGCTGTGTCATGTTTTGCGCATGTCTGGACTCAGTGTTCGATTGGTGGCTCTTAATTGGCTTGAAGTACTGTTTAATAAACGAGCAGCAGTGTTTTATCGGGTTTAAATTACGAGGGCGCAGCCCGAGTCGTTTTAGACCCGATAAAACACGTGCCGCGAGTTTATTGAACTGCTTCAAAAACGTTATTTCTAAAAGATAATAATTTTCTGATATTTAGATGAAAAGTGAAGTTACTTGTTTATAGCTACGTTGTGCGTCAGTGAAATGCGCAGTTGGATTACGGAAAGTTAGGCTGGTTGCGTGTGAATAACTGTGAGCCAAGGGGCCTTTGTTTTCGAGCTCCTCGAGTCATTGCACTTAGACCGTTGGTTGAGCAACCCTGAGTCTTTTCTTATCAACTGAGATTTCCCTTAAGGATCTTTTCAAGGATTTTCACTGTACGAGTGGGGGTCTTTATAAAGATTCATGGTGAAGCCCTTGGTTTGATAAGGATTGACTAGGAGGGTCTTTATACAACTTTTCACTCTACAAGTTGTTAAACAAAGGAAAAAGGCACCAACCATGAAGTTTTATATAGGGCCACACTCGTACAGTGAAAAGTTGTATAAAGACCCTTTCGTTTTACCGGGTATAAAGGAGCATGCACGTGAGTGATTTGCTTCTGATACAAAATGTTCATTAATTATGCATGAGTTTTTGAAACAGTTATTATCCCATCCATTAATGCTTGATTGAAAGGATATGAAATATTTTCCTTTAAGACTAGATCTACGCACAGTTTGTTAGTCATTTTTGCACATTTACTTTGATTCATACATCCCACACGTGTGCTAGGATAGTCGGTTTATATGAAAACTACTGAAAATAATTTTGTTCTGGCCGGAACATAAAGGCGTGTGCCTCACCGTGACACAGCTCCTTTAAGGAACGATAATCTAAAATGAATTTAAGACTAACGAAATGTACGCCCAAGTACTATAATCAGAAGGTGTGTAATCCTCTAGCTTTCGCCGAAATTGTGCGAGGGAGGAGACACATCGAATTTCTCTAGGAAGAGAGTTCTATAGTACCACTATAGTACCACTCGTCGTTGGTTTGGGTGGAACGAGATTTATGTCTGCGTTTGCTAATTGATTGTTATGTTGATGTAATGTTTAAAAAAATCTTGAAGGTATTTTGGGTAGAGGCCGGTTCATAGTTTTAAACATACACTACAGAAGATGACAACGAGACGAATTTCGGCTCATTAAGGTACTTACAAAATGTACATCCACAAGAAATAGAGCAAACCCTTGCCACCTCCTGGGGAAAATTGACTCCACAACAAGAGAAGTCCTCGGGCTACTGTAGCCTCCTTGAAGTCATGGAAAACCCTGTAGAGAAGTTCGACGAAAGAAGTGAGAAGCTGGACAGAAAAACGTAGCAGCCGTTTGGGCAATTGTAAATTGTGAATTCAAAAGCTTATTCACTAAAGAGTGACCAGTTCGAACACGTACCCAGTTTCCACGCAACTGACCGTTCAGGGTAGAAATGCCTATCAGAAAATGATGTAGATCGTATAGGAAGTTTCTCAAAGAGAAAAGGGACAAAACAAGCTTAAGTGGACTGTGAGAAACCCCGAATCCGTTCACCAAGCTTCGATGGAACATCATCATCAATTCGAGGTCATTGCTGCTGGAGTGATTACATGAAGGCTAGTTACCTTGCTGCAAGTTTGCGTGGGTCCGCCCTGGCAGTACTAACTTCAATGCCCTCAAAACAGCATTGGAGAATCGGTTTGGGTCCTGTAACCAGGAGGAGATATTTCGAGCAAAGCAGAAGTCACACACAAGACAGACTGGTGAGTCACTGTCACAGCTCCCACAATACCTTCTACGGCTACACGTCAGGCATTTCCTGATGCATCCCCGGAATTTAGGGAAACAATGGCCAAGTACTTTATTGATGCACTTGGCAAGGCAGAGGTCCCTTGGAAGGTTCTTAAAAGCCGCCCCAAGACGCTCCACGATGCCCTTTCTGTGGCAATTTTTAACTGGTGACCAAAAAGGAAGTGGAACAGTTATGGGTGTACACTCATCGATGCAGAGGGATGGACTGACAACACACGTTTGAACAGTACATCAAAGGGGAACTACGAGAACAGAGTCATCAGAGGAGGGGCCAGGAGCAGGTTGGACAGTGGGGCAACCACCACAGACGCTGGACCTGTGGCTCAAGGGAGCATTTCAGATGGGACTGCCCAAATATTACAAGGGGGACTGGACAGTTCCTGGGAAACGGGATCTTGCCGAGTGTGTGGACTAGAACCCGGCAAAACAACCAGTAAAGCCCCCAATACCATCTGCAAAATCAGGAACACTATAAATGGAGAACAAAGATGCCATGTTTGTTACTGGACTTACACAAGGGGTTCCAGTCAAGTGTCTGATACTGGGGTAAACATAACCATACTCCGACGGGCCGGGACTGTTTGGGAAATATACCTGTTAGTGATTGGCCAGAACTCAAGCAGGTGTCCAGATATAGTGCTTATGGTTGGGAGTTGCCTACCGTTCATCTGCCAGGGTACATTCTCACTTCAAGTGGGGACAACTGAAGGGGTCATCAGGTATGGATAGCCGATATAGAGCTGAAGGTGATACTAGGGTTGGACTTCATCATAACCGTCAATGCCAGCTCGTCATACAGGAGGGTACGAGTTTATCTCTGTAGGAGCTGAGGCGGAACAACCACCCTGTCCCACCACGAAGCAAGGCTGTTGTACCTGGCAACATATTGGACTTTGATAACACCAATGGCACTGGGTTGCAGAACAAACTGCCTGCCTTGTCGAAAAAAATCTGCCTACTTCTGACAAGGACTCTGGTTGAAATGGACAATGAAATTGTGCAATTACGTGTTTTTAACTCAGAGCAATCCCTTACCACGAACTGAAGTAATTCACGATTGGTTTTACTTGAACCAATCACGAGGCAAGTAAACGCAGTCATCAACACTGTTGCTAAAACAAAACCTGATTGCGTGATTGCGTTTGGTTTTAGCTTAGAACTTGATTGGCTGATAACTGATAACCTAACCTCACAGCCAATAGAAAAGCTAAGCCAACGCAAAACCAAAGCAATCACTTGTTGCTTTCGACACTCAATCGAAAACTACTCTATACAATGGCTGTATGGTGAAAGCCTGTTAGTGAAGTTCTCTCCCAGCGGACTAGAAAGAGAAGATGGGTGTTAGTATGTGCCGTCCCACAAGCCAGCTTCCAGAGAAAGTCCACACCAATGGCAATAAGGTGGTTCCAGATTACTTTGAGGTTAGGGTTAGCTGTTGCAGCGCAGCTCGGAAACCTGGCGCCTGAGAAAGAGGAGATAGCTGCGTTGCTGTGTGAATACAGCAACATGTTCTTAAGGCACCCTGATGATATTGGAAGAACCGGGATGGCTCGGCATCAGATCCAAATCGGAATCTAGACCAGTTAGACAACAGGGCAGGCATCTTCCAATGCACAAGATACATGTAAGGGAAGCAGAGGAACACATTCAGCAATTGCTTGAGAAAGGACTTATAGAACAATCATACAGCCCATGGACATCACCAATTGTTCTGGTCAAAAAGAAAGATGGGTTGACGCAGTTTTGTGTCAATTACCGTAAGCTAGATGACATTACCATCAAGGAATCGTACCCTCTTCCAAGGAGTGATGACTCGCTTGACGCAGTAGTAGGGAGACTAGACCACGAAGGGCTGTAAATCAACCTGTTTGGACACATGATTAAAACATGGACTGATTACCAGAATTTTGTTTTGTTACTGGTTTATTATTGGCAATGAGAGCATGACCCTCTTCAGAGGAGGGGATAGTGTCACAGTATTGTTGTGTATCTAGAAAGCCACTAGGCTTGAACTACTCTATAAACTCGGATTCATGCACACACAGTACAGCTCGCTACTCGAGGCCTCTTAAATCTACCTCACGTGATACATGGTTTCCCGCACTAGGAAACTCTCCAGGATGTATAAATACTACATTTTCTCCTTTTCTCGTAACGCAATAAGGCGTATCTTAACAACCTAAACAAAACTATATGATTAACGAATGTCCCTCAAATACAATGAGCATGACTGTTTAACATCAAAGTCGGCTTGTAACATAGTCACTAAGGGTGTTCGGGGGTCAGGTTGTCCTACCTGATCTTCTTGGAATCTGCGGCTCCTGGTTTGCTCCTATTTGCTCCTTAGCATCTCTCTGAGTCTGTTCCCTTGGCACCGCTACAGGATCTATTAAACTAGGCACTATTGGTTCTGTGACGGGATTCATAAAACGCTTGGTGTGTTGTATGTTTCTCTTGTATTGTACACCTGAAATGACTTTAGTTGCATCTGATCACCATAGTATCACTTGGTATGGTTCACTCTCGTAGTGCGATGATAGCTTGTTCTCTTTCCTTTTCTCAAGTAATGCAAGATGTCTCTCTCAGCCGCCTGACGTTTCTTGTCAACATAGTCTGTACCAAGCTGTTTCTTCTTTGCATCACGATCTCTAACTTCTTGGTAGCCCGCCTCTCTTGACCCGCACAAATCATAAATCTCTGGTATAACAGCTCTGCTGGGCTCTTACCAGTTGTTGTTTGCACAGTAGAACGATATGCTAGGAGAAACTTGTTCAGCTCAGTTCTCCAGTTTCTTTTTTCAGCATGGGCAGCTCTCATAGCTTTCAAGAGTGATCGATTTTCTCTCTCAACTTCTCCATTTGCTCTTGGCCACAACGGTGTTGTTAACTTGTGCTTGATGCCCATTTCGTTCAGGTACATGTACCTCTCCATTTCCTTGGACACAAGGTTCGATCCATTATCTGTTCTCAGGGTAGCAGGTACTCCATGCCTGGGACATTGCACGTCTAAACACTTGACAATTACCTACTAAAATAGTCTACTAGGATCAGTAGGTACTCAGTAAGTCTAGTGCTAGGTACTGCCAAGGTCTCTCTGGAATTCTATTTGGTATGCTTTGCTTCGTCACTAGTTGACATCCGTAGCATTCACAGCATTTCCTTTCTGGATCCTTATATATGCCTGGCCACCATACTTTAGATCGTAAGCGTTCTTTCGTCTTGACAATGCCTTGATGGCCCTTGTGTGCAAGATCATTGACTCTTTCTCAGAGCTTGAGGAATGACAATTCTAATCCCTCGTAAAATGATTTGGCCAATGAACGTCAGTTCATTACATACCATCAGGTATGGCTTTGGGGCTCTCTCCCAGTTCTCACTGACAAGACAATCTCTTACTGCTTTCAGCTCTTTGTCTTTTGCTGACATGCTCTCTAGCTCTTAAATCTTGAGTGCTGCTTTCACTGCTTGCAAGGTAACCATGCGGACATGCTATTTGTTATGACGGCACTCCCTCGATGCTGGATCCTTGGTTAACCGAGAAAGTGCATCTGCTATGTTATCTCTTGAAGGGACGTAATATATTTTGTATTTGTGTGGCTGAAGTCTAACCACCCAGCGTTCTATGCGTGCCGATGGTTTGGATCCCCTGGAGTAGATCACTTTCAGGGCTTGGTGATCTGTTACCAAGTCGAATGTCTACAGTCCATATAGGTATATACAGACTGAATCTTTCACATGCCCAGACTAGTGCTAATGCCTCCTTTTCTGTTTGACTGTAGTGCCTCTCTACATTACTAAGGCTCCTACTGGCGTAGCATATGTCACGACTTTCCCCGTTCTTTCTTGAACTAATACTGCTCCCAGCCCAACTGGACTTGCATCAGCTATCACTCTTGTGTGCGCATCTTTAGTAGTTTCAACTCTTTGAATGACTCTTCTTCCTCTTTGCCCCCGGTACTCCGGTACTCCTTTCCTCGAGATTGCTCTAACAGGCTCTGCAATGGTTGCAAAGTTAGGAATGAAACGCGTGATGAATCATACCATTCCAAGAAAACTGACTTCTGCTGGGGTGGTTGGGCAGGTTGCCTCTAGTACAGCATGAACCTTTTCCTCTGTTGGACCAATGCCATATTTTGACAACAGAAGTCCCATAAATGCCACTTTGTCCATCCGAAACGCAATTTTTTCTGCATTGAGGGTCAGTTTCTACTCTTCTTGTCTCTATCACATTGTAGAGGTTCTTCGTTGTCCTTGCCATGAGCTATCAAATCATTTGCGATGTTCTGAACCACATTGATGTCTGAGACCACTTGTCTTATTATCTGCTGATACGTCTCTGGTGCTGAGCTGACGCCGAATATCAACCTCTTGTATCTGTTCATTGTGCGTCGCAAATGTGGTAATATTCTGTAATTCTATCTGATGGAAGCCCAGGCCCAGGTTTGACTTGGAAAACACAGTGCTGCCATTAAGGTTCTCGAGTACTTCATCAATAGTTGCCATTGGTATCCTTTCACGAACAATGGCTTCATTCGCCCTCCGCATGTCTACGCATAGTCGTATATCTCCACATGCCTTTGTTGCGACCACTACAGGGCTAACCGATATGCAGTAAGCCTAGAGCTGTTGAAGTTGAATGACCCAGTAAACACCTCCCACTTCTCATAACTACAAAACACGAGTTTATTTCCTTACTGTCACATACTGCTAGTTCATCTTCAAATTGACCTACCACCTCTAATTCATTTCCCCCATACACGTACAACTTCTTGTGACAGTCTTTTATGTCGACTTGTAATCCTTGTGTCTTGAGTTCTTTGAACTCTTTCATCCCAGTTAGGTTGCTGACCGAGCCAGAGTTAATAAGTACTTCTTTAGGAATGCCATTGATTCTCACTTTTATTATACAGCTTCCTCAGAGAAGGTTGCATTACATTTGATCTGTAACGGTGAATGCAAAAGCACTACTCGTGTCACTATTACTCGCCTCCTGACCTCCAGCATAATTGGTGTTGCGGTGGTAGGACTGCCAATAATATAAGGAGCTCCCCTCCGCTTGTCTCCATTGCCTATTTTTTCACGACAATCACTTTCTCCTCTACAGCATGCAGCACAATGTCCATATTTCCCACAATTCACACATTTCTTTCCCTTTGCTGGACAGTTTCTATCTCTTGCCAGATGACCTTCCCTGTCACAATTGAAGCACTTTCAACTTGTCTTCTCTCCTGCACCATTTCTTTTTCTTGACTGCATTGACATTCCCTTCCTCTCTCTGTTGTGGAGCAGTCATGTTCTCTGTTCGTCGACCGGTTGCTTCCGAAGCACTAGCCCCTGGTAACGTGATGTTTAGGGTTTCCAGCAGCTTTCTTTTCAGCTCAAAGTTCTTTAACTTCTCAATCAGTCGATCTCTTAAATTGTCTTCCAAACTTCCTTCAAAAGGCAAAATTGCAGTGTGGAGCTTGTTTTCTTAGTCGAACCATAAACTGGTCCAGTGGTCTCTCTGTCGTTCGGTGCCAGTTGTCGGAAAACGTGGCGTTCGTAAGGGCTGTTTTCCTCTGTCTTAAAATAGGAATCTAACTTCCGAATGGCTACTTTATAAGCGTTGTTGCCTTCTGCTGGGACTGGACCAGGATCCTGTAAGTCTTTGAATATATCCTGCACCTCCATTCTGGCGAAATGCAGTAACAGAGATGTTTTATTTTTAATGCTTTCCATTCCCTTTCCCTCGGCACACATTTAGCACTCGAATGCACACTTCCATTTACGCCACCGTTCAGCGACTTTTAAAGCACTTTTAAAGTGTCCAACGCAGGAAACGTCTGCTCCGTCATGTTATTAGTATAATAATAATAATTAGTATTTACTTATTTGCTGAGTTGCTTAGTTGCTTATTTGCTTATGGTCAACAAAGAATTACTGAATGCCTCCCGGAATAAATACGTCTTAAGTGATACTTTAAAATGATCGATCGAAGTAATGTTTCTAATTGTAGTAAGCAGACAGTTCCATAGTTTGGGTGCAGCTGCAACAAATGCCCTGTCACCCAAGGAGGCTAGAGTCTTAGTTGTATGGAGCTGGAGAAGAAGTTCACTGTTCGATCTGAGGTTATACTTAGATTTAGGTTTGACAGTAATAAGATCGGAAATATAACTAGGTGCAAGTCCATAGAGAGCTTTAAAAGTAATTAACATTGTTTTAAAATCAATGCGGAACTTTACTGGCAACCAATGCAGGTCTAACAACAGAGGTGTGATATGACAAAACCTAGGTGCACGGTAAACAAGCCTAGCAGCGGCGTTCTGAACTCTCTGAAGTTTACACAGTTGTGAACTAGGTAGTCCGTAGAGCAACCTGTTACAGTGATCAATGCGGCTAGTTACAAAGGCATGAATTAGTGTTTCTGTAAAGTCTCTAGTAAGATATTTCCTTATGCACCGGATGTTATGTAAGTTGTAAAATGCTGCTTTGCACATTTTAGTGATGTGCGAGACCATTGACATATTGCGATCGAACCAAGAGCCTAAGTTCCACACAAGCGCCATAGAATTCCATATGTTGGATCCTTGAAATTTTATGTTAAATATACCATAATTCGTTCTTGCTTTAGGAAGGTAATAACACTGTTTTGATGCAGATCTTGTATTATGGCTATGGATTCTATCAATTGGAGTAAAGATTTTTTTAAAGACTGATGGTAATAGTTGATGGTAAAATTTAAAAGATGCGATATGGAAGGTGACCAGATCGAACAACTTAATTATATTCAATGACTTAAATAAGGGACTTGAGTGTTCATCGAATTTAGAAAAAGTTATAATACGCATGGCTTTTATTTGCAGAATAAAAAGTGGTTGTAAAGTCGAGGGGTATGTATTACCCCAAATAATTATTCCATATGTTAGAAAGGGATAAATCAGAGCATAATAAAGATTAATTGAAAATTAATATGAACATAATACCGTAGTTTAGACAGGATACCAACACTTCTCTTAATTGTTTTTTGCAATACTTTCAATTTGGGATTTCCAGCTTAGGTTAGAGCCAATCAGGATGCCAAGGTATTTAATACAATAGCCTTGTTTTAGTATCTTATCATTTATGGTTAATTCAAAATTAATACTTATTTTCCGTTGAGGTGGATGGAAGAGAACAAAGTTAGATTTTTCTACATTGAGAGAAAGCTTATTTGCACTTAACCAAGTATTGACATTGTTTAATTCAGAATTTATATCTGATTGTAGGGTATTTATATTTTTATGTCTATATAATAAATTAGCATCAGCAACAAATAAGTGGAAGTCAAAAAGATCAGAGCATAGGTGGAAATCATTAATATATAGCAGAAAGAGTATGGGGCCAAGTACTGATCGTTAAGGCACACCACAGGAAATGTGTTTAGCCGATGATGTAATGTTATTAACTGTGACCGTTTGTTGACAGTTACTGAGATACGAGGTAAACCAAATTTTGGCCACACCCCTTATTCCATAGTACTCTAGTTTTTTTATTAAAATTTCATGATTAACCGTATCAAAGGCTTTACTAAAATCTAAAAATATTCCACAAGAAAAGTCTCGTTCGTCAATTGCTTTCTGGATTTTATCTATTATGCTAAGGACTGCATGGTCAGTGGAGTGTTTTGCACGAAATCCAAATTGGTTGTCAAACAGAATTGCTTTCTTTTGAAGAAAGTTAACCAATCTATTACACATGGGTTTCTCTAAGAGTTTATTGAAAATAGAAAGGAGAGAGATTGGGCGATAATTGCAAATACTAGGTTTAGATCCTTTTTTATAAATTGGTAGGACATTTGCTAATTTAAAATTGCTTGGGACTATCCCAGCTGAGAAAGAAGCATTGAATTAGCATTGAATTGCTGGTTTTCACTCAATCCCCAGAGATTCAAATGACAAAGAGCATGGCGGCCATGTTGGTGCCCCAACAAAAGAAGCTAACGAGGAATCTATTGTTTAAGGGTACCAACATGGCGGCTATGACGTCAAGTGAAAGCCAGCAATTAGGCCAAGACGAGTGCCGTTGTATCCAGTGCTCTAGCTTGTGCTAGCCAGCTCTAACTCCATTCATATATATATTATCGTAGGATTATTATCATAGATTTTTATCGTAGTTTCTATAAGATACTGTTGAAATTTCTCTTGAACCATTCTTCCATAGTTTCCCTTAATTAATTAATTAATGATGCTTTGTAGATTTATTGTAGCTTTTATTGTAGATACACGTACATTTTTGTAACGAGCCTTTTTAGGCTCAGTAATGTTACGTGGGTAAATAAAGCTTATCTTATTGAATAAAGTTTCCAGAGGCTTTGAGATTACAGTTTTAAGAATTTTAATGACTGAGACAGGAATACTGAAAGGACCAGTGGCCTTTCCAGTTTTTAAATTAGAAATTTCATTTTCAATTTCCTCAGTAGTAGCAGGAAAGATATAAAAGCTATTGAATGACGTACCATAGGCTATTGACATTAACTTTGTCTAATTGTGGCTCAGTGCCAATAATTAAAAATTCAATGTTCTCGTCATTAATCATGGCGGCAATTGCGGCAGATTGAGTGGCATTATCATCAGGCTTGAAAGCTAGGTAAAGCTGAGTATCATCGGCGTAGTGGTGTACCTCTGGCAAATGATGGCTAACTATTTCAAATAACTTTCTCGTATAAATAGAAAATAGAGGTGGACGAAGGCATGAAACTTGCAGAACGCCAAACTTCAAGTCAAACTTGTCAGAGCGAGCATTGTTAATTAAGACCTGCTGATGTCTTCCAGAAAGGTACGACGTGAACCAAGCTAACGCATTGCCAGAGAATCCAAGACTGGACTTGAGGCGCTGAAGCAATATCGCATGATCTATAGTATCAAATGCAGCACTTAAATCAAGGAAGACTAACAGAGTCACATCCTTGTATCCTTGTCGCCAATGTTGTGTATCTAGAAAAGCCACTAAGGCTTGAACTACTCTTTAAACTCGGGCTCATGCACACACAGTACAGCTCGCTACTCTAGACCTCTGAAATCTACCTATCACGTAATACATGGTTTCCCGCACTAGGAAACTCCCGGATGTATAAACACTACAAGTATGCAATAATTATTGTTAATAACATAAATTGTAACCACGTGACTTGGTTCACATGTGGGTTGAGGAGAAAAATGAAGAGGGAGTGACTTGTGCTGTTGTATGGAGGCTTTGTAAGAGAATCAAAGGATCTGTTGTGCTCCCTTGGCATCCAGACTCACCTCGTTACAATATGATTTAAAGTGGTTAAGATTCTGATTATTGATATCATTTTCTTTATCCGACTGTATTTGTTTCAGATATTGTCTCCCAAGTCGAGGTTTTAGTTTTTCCCATCTAAATCAACCCCCACCCCCTTTCCTAATAAAGCAAAGTTTTCCCTGGTTCAGTTTATTTACAAAAAGGACCACACCCCTCTTCTAGTCTCTAGTACATATCCTTTTTCATACTGACATCACAAGTCTCTGTTGTGTTTTAAAAACTGACTCTTTTCCTACCCAGGTTGGCATTTAAAGACCATTTTTTTACAAATACCAGTGCAGCAATGTATCCTAGATTATTATCGTAGTTCTTTCTTTTTTTGTCAGAAATGGCGTGGGATGCTTGTATCGCTGAATGAAGTTGGTATATGTGGTGGTTTACTGCTTGCCTACCTCGTTAACTTCCTCTTCATTAATGAGCCGTCTGGATGGTGAGTAACTGCGTGTTATGGGCTGGTCTAAATTGACTCTGGGTATTCATCCCCTTGATTTGTTTCAGGCGCTACATGTTTGGGTTGTCTGGTATTCCTGCTCTTGTCCAGGGTGTTGGAATGTTCTTCTTACCACACAGTCCACGTTGGTTAATAGTAAATGGACAAGATGACAAGGTACACATACATCAGTACAATCAAAATAATTTATGACATCGCATGTTCACTCTGAGTGGCTGCATAAGCCATGTATATATTTTGGTTTAGAGTTCAGGAAAAATAGGACCATCAGATCATAGATAAAGTCAGTTCTTTGATTGAAGACAATCCACTGACAGTTGTTTCTTCCAACAACTATTATCTTCATAATTATTTTTGTAATTTGACAAAGTAAAAGACTTGCTGCATGCCACAGGATTTTATATACATGTATTCTACATGTATATGAATGCACCATATATAATATGTCAACCTATTATCGGACAGTTTACTTTGATCACTTCCAATCTTATAACGAAGAGGGCTATTGCCAATGTTTTCTTCCTTCGTGATCTTTAGTCACGTGCATGTTCTTTTATACCTGATAAAATCTCACCATTCTAAAAAGCCCGCGGAGGGATTTGAATTCTGTCCCAGGGGGAAACGGGGCTTATGATTGAGACAATGGATACCTTGCAACTCTTGGATTTTCAGCTTTCTCATTGAATTACTAATTAGGATGAACGTTTTATATAAAGAATTCTAATGAACCTGAAATTTTATATAAAGTTTCATCCTAATTAAGAATTCACTGATAAAGATCCAAAGATAGCAGAAAGTACACGGAACATAAAGTACCTAGATAATAAATGTTGCACTAAATGTACTAATATCAGCAGACTACCGAGATACACAGATATAATTTTTTTAATGAAGTTATCCAACTACCATTACTTGTTTACCGAGCCACTGTTTAGTTCCAATTATTAAACCAAACTCAAAGCCGTAAAATAATAAAAACGTGCATTAAACTTACAAACATCCTCTTCATATTTTGTGCCGGAGTCAAAAATGTAGAGTCTGCCGTCATGTCAGTCACATCACTTTCCAAGTCTTGAACTTTATCGATGTCAGCCACGACA
The DNA here is from genome assembly GCA_030867875.1 of Actinernus sp. WN-2022. Taxonomy (NCBI): domain Eukaryota; kingdom Metazoa; phylum Cnidaria; class Anthozoa; order Actiniaria; family Actinernidae; genus Actinernus; species Actinernus sp. WN-2022. The sequence continues at coordinate 92,921,887 of JAOWCC010001589.1, forward strand.
CCAAATCCTTCAAGTGCAGCTTCTTGCCCAAGCTTGTTCTTTGCCACACAATGCTTTCAGCATTGCGAAACGCCGCTTCAAACAATATAGTATGGTAATTTCTTCATGTCATTCCCTTGAGATGCTCGTAATCGCAGGCGGTGATTACTCGAATATTTAGCATGGCGTTGTGAATACAAAGGTTCAATGTTTTTTCTTTCTTTTTTTTTGCTGTTTCTTGTGTTTATTTAGCAGTGCATCTGATAACTGACATACTCAATGTTACAATACAAACTGTTGTCTTTATCTCAGTCATTTGATGACCTATTTAACCGAATGGATCCATGCATCACCTTGTATAAGTCATGACATTCAAAACATTTTGCATTATTTAAAGACATACATTTTGAACAGTATATTTTAAACATCTTTTTATTTTATTTTATTTTATTTTATACAATATACAAAAAATCATTAAGTAACCATTATAAGTTTGTGAAGCCGTTTAATAAACTCGCAGCACGTGTTTTAATGTGGCTAAATGTAATTTAGGCAAAGTTAGAATCGAGACAATGCTGGCCAGCGGTCTTTATTCTAAGCATGATGCGGGGTGTCCAGGAGCCAGGACGGGCTTTTGGATCCCACGAGGTTCTTGTTGCGGATTGTAGCGGATCCAACTCGTGGCTGGTTTTGCCGTTTGCTGTTGCTGGTTTTAGCGGACCTTTTGAGCGGATTGTTGCGGATCCCTGCTACGTTATTGTGCTTTTCGCGTCATGGCTCGTCAGACAAGAAATAGCTTGGACAGCATGCGGTTTACGGCCGTGTCTACGACTTCGAGTGTTGTTGCTACATCGGCAGTGAATACAAACATGAGCGCCGGATCGTCTCAGAGTGGTCAGGGAATCGTTGTCCTCTCGCCAGAAATATTATCAGCGGTAACTCAGGTCGTTAAGGCAGCTTTGGCAGCCGAAAAAGAGTCTTCCTCGGTAGCTGCAAGTGCGTTGCCGACTCCAAGTGTGGGCACTACTAGCGTGGTTTCTGCGTCGACAATAGCGACAGGGCGAGGGCTTCAGAGCTTCTCGCTTCGGGGGCTGGTTTTGTGGTGCCCCAAGCTGCGACATCGTTGGGCCAGCAAGGTAGGTTACCTATTGTTGTGCCATCCTTTGTCAGTACATTTTCCCCTATAATTTCAGCGGGTTCGGCGACGGCTATCGCTAATCCCGCACATGCGATCTCTGTTCTTGGTGCGGAAACTCCAAACATTCCTCCGTTTCCGGCGATACCAACACTGGATTAACCCTTCGTGGTGGGCCCAGGGTACTCTCCCATTCCCGCGAAACTCGTCTCGCAAATAACGTCCGGCAAGTATGTGGATTTAAGTGATTTGCTTGCGGCATCTCGTACAATCTGAGCCAGAACCCCAGCTTTTGTTTGACGGGCGCATAGTTCTCACGTCTAGTGCAAAGAAGCAACGCCGCCACCTCGACGACATCGTGAGCTGGATTGAGGCATTTACGTTGTTTTGCATGGTGCTGACATCGTATTTCCCAAATCGTTGGCAGAATTTGACGGCATACAAGCTATTGATCCTGCGTACATATCGTCAGTTCAGTGGCCGCGTTTGGCTGGCATACGACCAAGCTTTCAGAGAGCATGCTGCGGCCACTAAGCTCACAGACTGGTCCACCATGAACGTGCAGATATATATTTTCCATGCTGCGGGGGCTTCTGTACGTAGTCTGCATGGAGGAGCAGTATCAGAGTCTGGGGCAGAACCTCATGGTTCCAGTTCATCCCATGTGTTCTGTAAGTCGTGGAACCGTGGCCGTTGCTCATCTCCGTTTGCCTCATGCCGGTACAGCCACAAGTGTAGCAGCTGCTCGGGTACTCATCGCGCTCAGGACTGCACCGGTTCGAACAGTAGGTTGAAGGAGGAGAACAGGCACAGATCTCGCTCACCAGTGCCTTCATCACACGAGAGCAGCAAACGCAGCAAGCGCTGATGACTAGAAACAATCATGGCATGACTAGATATTTAATATATCTAGTGATGGAACCCTATTGATGTATATAGATATAGATAGAGAGATGGAGAGATGGAGAGATGGAGGGATGGAGAGATGGAGAGATGGAGAGATGGAGAGATGGAGAGATGGAGAGAGTGAGTGAGTGAGTGAGTGAGTCACCTTTATTTTAATACGGTAATTTCAATAAGCTGAACCTCTTTACATGAAAGCCGTATATATAACAAACATGGTAGGTAGTTACTATATACACTGTACAATATAGATAAAAGGAATCTACTACTACCACTAAGTAAAAATGTAAAAATAATGCCTAATAAAATAGCAATATAAGCAATTGGCAATGTGTAACGACACACTAGTTCATCAGTACATAAATACAGCAATGAAAATCGATTTAAATACTAATTGACAATTTGTCTGCACTCGGTTAGCTTTTTCTTAAAAGTTGCTTTTGTTTGAGATACTTTAAGGTTTCGAGGAAGGGAATTCCATAATTTAGCTCCTCTGTATGCAAAACTTTCTTTATAGCATTCTGTCCTCGGTACACGGTCAATAATTAAATTATTATCACTTTGTCTAAGCCTAGATCTATAGGGATTATTTATTGAGATATTTGAAAAGTGTTTGCTAAGATAGTTAGGTACTCTTTGACCAATGGTGTCGTACATCATTACGCTCAAGTGTTTATCCCTTCTGAGGGCCAGATTATCCCAGTTTAATTAATTTAGTATATCGACAGACCTGACATCATATCCTTGCGAGGTAATGATGCGTGCTGCACGATTTTGTAATTTCTGTAATCTTCTGGTTAGGCCCTTATTAAGATTTCCCCATACTATGTCGCAATAGTCGAAAAGAGGCAGTATCAGGGCATTATAGATTATTTCTAACACCTCTTGAGATACAAAATTTCGTGCCTGTTTTAAACCACTAATAGCACGACATACTTTATTATCAAGGTATACACCAAGATATTTGGAGGATTGAACTCTCTTAATTGATTTGTCTCCAATAGAAATAGGTAATATTTTGCCTAAATTGGATAGTTTGAAATCTGTCCCAATGAACATATACTCAGTCTTGGTGACATTCAGACTAAGTTTGTTAGCCAATAGCCAATTTCTAATACTATTTAGGTCTGAGTTAACTTTCTCCTGTAATTCTGTTGTAGATCTGGCAGCAGTAGTAATAATTGTGTCATCAGCATACATACGTGACTTAGTTTGATGAAGACAAGTGGGAAGGTCGTTGATATATAACAGAAAAAAAATACTACCTTCAACAATAGATCGCTGCTGCCTATTTGATAAATAAGATGCAAACCAGTTGAGAGCCATTCCTCCAATAGCATAAAGTTCTAATAGATAGATAGAGAGAGAGAGAGTGAGTGAGTGAGTGAGTGAGTGACACTTTATTTATACTCGGAATTACATCAATATACAGTATATTGCTTTTCATGAAAGCCGAGTTTAAAAAGACTACAAACAGTCTTGATAATATAATATAGATAAATAGATAATTATTTTAAAAAATAAAATAAAAATATCTATATATAGATAAATAGATGGTTAAAATATAGAAAACCAGTTAAGGTTCAATGGATGACAGCTCCCGTTTAAAGGACGACAAACTTGTTTGCCGTCTCATGTAACTTGGTAATCCATTCCAGAGTTTAGCACCATCATATGCGAAAGCTCTTTTCAGATACTCAGTCCGAGGTTTTGGTAAGGATAACTGGTTTTCACCATTGCGAAGATTGTATGTTGTTTTATTTGATCTGAAAAGTTCTCTCAAGCACAAAGGGCCATTATTATTCTGAATTTTAAACATCGTGATAGCTTTGTGCTTTAAACGTCTTACAACAAGATTGTCCCAGTCGAGGCTGCAACGGATGTCATTGGATCTGATATCATAACCTTGTTTGGTTATGACGCGGGCTGCTCGATTTTGTAGCTTTTGAAGCCTTTCAGCCGATGTGGCTGGTAAGTTATCCCAAATCACATCGCAATAATCGAACCAAGGCTGTATTAATGAGTTATAGACCGTGATTGCGGTTTCCTTTGGGATAAAATCTCTAATTTGCCTTAGTCCCCCGATACCTGAAGAGACTTTTTTACAGATATAATCAGTGTGAGCCGCCCACGATAAACGTTCGTCAGCAAAGACGCCAAGAGTTTTACTAGAAGAAACTCTTTCAATTGGATTATTGTTTATATAAATGTTGAAATTATTGCTAATTTTTCTAAGATTATCATCAGATCCAATATACATTTGTTCTGTCTTTGTAACATTTAAACTTAATTTATTGGCTAAAAGCCAATTCTTTATATTTGATAGATCGGAATTTGCTGATTTTGTTATTTCTGACAATGATTTACCTGAAGTTGTAATATTAGTATCGTCAGCGTACATTCTAGGAGTTGAGAACTGTAAGCTGTTTGGTAAGTCATTGATATATATCAAAAATAACAAGGGACCAAGAATAGGCCCTGTGGGGAATACCGCATGTCAAACATTTAAGTGATGATAATTCTCCATTAACGTAACATCTCTGCTGACGATTTGTCAAATAAGATTTAAACCATTTAAGTGATTTCTCTGTAACACCATAAAGGGATAATTTTTGTAACAGAGTCGTATGGTCAACTGTGTCGAAGGCTTTTGAAAAATCTAAGAAAGCCACAGAATTTAGTAAACCTTTGTCCATATTTGATAACCATTCATTAGTAGCATCCAGCAAAGCAGTAGTTGTTGAGTTGTAAGGTCTAAAACCAGACTGGAATTTAGACAAAAGATAGTTTTGATTGAGATAGAGAGATAGAGAGATAGAGAGATAGAGAGATAGAGAGATAGAGGGAGATAGAGAGATAGAGAGATAGAGAGACAGACAGAGACAGACAGAGACAGAGACAGACAGAGACAGACAGAGACAGACAGAGACAGACAGAGACAGACAGACAGAGATATAAATATAGATACATATGTAAATATAAAACGAACATGTTACTGTTATTATCGTGTTAAGCTTAGCTGCTAGTCATGGTTCAGTCATGCTAGGTTGTTAGTCTTGAGACACGTACCCATTGTTATCTTTATGGTTTTAAGTTAGATATATATATTATATTCTCATACTGCTGTTGTGTCATGTCCTCAGTTAGTTGCCATGGAATTCTTATCCTTATTACTTCCTTTCAGCCCCCTATGGTTTACATCCAGTCGCTAGTGTCTCCCCGCTCAGAGTTGACCAATTTGCTTGGGAGCTGAGGAATTACCCTGATAAGCACCAGGCTGATGATGTACTCAACGGCCTTCGCTAATGCTTTAGGCTAGGTTTTGGTCTTTCTTCTAAACTGAAATCTGCGAAACGTAACAAGCCCTCTGCATACCAACATCCTTAAGTGATTGATGACTATTTGGCTAACGAAGTTTCTTTGGGGAGGGTTGCGGGTCCCTTCAAATCCCCCCGGTTCCTGATTTGCATGTTAGCAGTTTTGGTGTGATCCCTAAGAAAGCCCAACCAGGAAAATGGCGCCTGATTGTTGATTTGTCCTCCCCTGGAGGGTTCAGTGTGAATGAGGGAATTAATCAAAAGGAGTTCTCTCCAGTATATAAGGGTGGATGATATAATACGGTTGGTGAGCAAGTATGGCCATGGCGCGCTCGTGGCTAAATTTCATGTGGAGGCAGCTTATCGTAATATCCCAGTACATCCTGCAGATCGTTACCTATTGGGAATGAAATGGCGTGGGCAGTTTTTTGTTGATTTGACTTTCCCCTTTGGATTGCGTTCAGCTCCTTGTATTTTTAATTCAGTGGCTTCCATGGTCGAATGCATTTTAGTCAACAATTATAATGTTTCGGATTTGGTGCATTACCTCGATGATTTTATTTCAGCTGGTCCTGCAGGGTCTCCCGTGTGCAATCAGAATCTCAGCATTGCTTTAGAGGTGTGTGAGCTGCTGGGTTTTCCTCTTCATCCAAAAAAATGTGAGGGTCCAGCTACCTCACTGGTAGTCTTAGGTATCGAGTTAGATTCTGTCAATCAGATAGCTCGCCTCCCAACTGAGAAGCTGGCAGCATTACGCCAGCTCATCCAGTCGTGGGTGATGCGGCGATGGTGCAATAGACAGCAGTTGGAATCACTTATTGGGCACTTGCATTATGCAACCAAAGTTGTTTGGCCTGGCAGAGCATTTATTATACGGATGATAGACTTGCTCTGTTGCTTTCGGAAGAGGGATCACCCGATTCGCTTAAATGTAGAGTTCCAGCGGGACTTGCAGTGGTGGCAGTAAGCTTTTGGCTCTTCCCAGGAATGTCAGCAACTGCAGACTTAGAAGTGACATCCGATGCAGCAGGAGCAGTTGGCTATGGTGCCTATTACAACGATGAATGGTTCAATGGTGCATGGCATTAGTCTCAAGCACAGTTGTCCATTGCCTACAAGGAGCTTTTTCCAGTGGTGGTGGCAGCACATGTGTGGGGTTTTAAGTGGTCCAGGAAGCACGTCATGTTTAGATCGGACAATGAAGCAGTAGTTTGCATTTTGAATTCAAGAACATCTAAAGTTCCATGCATCATGCAACTCGTTCGGTGTCTATTGATGTTAGCAGCTCGCTGTGGCTTCACATTCTCAGCTCAGCACATTCCAGGCAGAAAAAATCCAGTAGCTGATACACTTTCTCGTTTCCATTGGCAGGAGTTCTGGCAGCTGGCACCCAAGGCACAGCCTTTTCCAGTTCAAGTTCCCCAGCAGCTGTTGGACGACTTGATCTCTCCACTTTAGAGCTTAAATGCAGGAGTTTCCTGGTTCAAGGCTTAGCCCCAGCTAGACGGCGGTCTTATGCTACGGGGCAGAATAAATTCTTTAACTTTTGTGTCCAACTTGGTAAATTGCATGTTAATGGTTCTCCATGTCCTGCAGAGGAGTGGACCCTGTGCCTTTTTGCAACTTTCTTAGCAGAATCTATCCAGCGTTCATCCATTAAAGTCTATCTGTCAGCAGTGAGAGCTCTCCACATTGAGCAAGGATGTGCAGATCCTTTAGTGAACTGCTTAAGACTTCAAAGGGTAGTACGTGGTATTAAATGTGTTCAAGGTTCGTCAATCTTGCCAATCAAAGATGATATTATGGTGATTATTGCTAAGTCCTTAGATATAAGCCTTTTTGATCGTTGCATGTTCTGGGCAGCATGCTCGCTAGGATATTTTGCCTTTCTCCGATCAGCAGAATTTACAGTCCCTAACCTAGCTACGTTTTCATCTGCATTCCATCTGGAGGTGAAGGATATAGCAGTTGATTCGTCATCAAGCCCCTGCTGTTTGCGTGTTAGGATTAAGGCGTCCAAAACAGATCCTTTTCGGAAGGGTTGTTTTATTCATATCGGGCGTGGTAGTTCTTCTTTATGTGCAGTGGAGGCAGTGCTGGCATATTTGGCTTATCGTGGGGATTCCGAAGGGCCTCTATTCGTGTTTCAAAATGGCCAACCACTGACCCGTTCTTCTTTGACAAGCTGGTTGAGACGCATCTTGATTAGCGCTGGGATTGCGGGCAACTATTCCAGTCACAGCTTTCGTATCGGTGCGGCCACAGTGGCAGCTCGCAATGGTAGCTCGCAATGGTGTGCCTGATCACCTGATTCAAACACTTGGTCGTTGGAATAGCAATGCCTATCAGCTCTATATTAGAACACCATCGGAAGCTCTGGCAAACCTGTCAAATCATCTGACATAACAGTGGACTCTGGGTATGTATTCTCTTTTCACTTTGTTGCTTGCATTGGAGTGGGGGTTGGTGCTTGGGGGATGTTTAGAAGGGAGGTTCCATGGTACCTTAGTACACAGATCCTCCTTTTCTCCAAGCACTTTGGAGTGGGGTTGGATGGTGGACTGTGTTGGTTACCATGGTTACCTTCTCTGTTGTGCTGGTATGCGCGCGCCAGCATGGCAGCCTCATGACACCTAATCCCAAGTTCATCTATTTGTGATGAGTTTAAATGTGGCTAAATGTAATTTAGGCAAAGTTAGAATCGAGACAATGCTGGCCAGCGGTCTCCCCCTTTATTCTAAGCATTATGCGGGGTGTCCAGGAGCCAGGGCAGGGGATTTTGGATCCCACGAGGTTCTTGTTGCGGATTGTAGCGGAACGAACTCGTGGCTGGTTTTGCCGTTTGCTGTTGCTGGTTTTAGCGGACCTTTGCTACCACCCTCCTCTCCCCAAAGGTAAGTATTAGGAAGGTAGGTATTCCACTGAATCGTCAGTGTGACTGGTGTCAGGTGGTGGACTGTGTTGATTACCATGGTTACCTCTTGTGCTGGCATGCGCGCGCCAGCATGGCAGCCTCATGACACCTAATCCCAAGCTCATCTATTGGTGATGAGTTTAATCAGGTCTAAAACTGATAAAACACTGCTGCTCGTTTATTAAATAGTACATAACCTGATTCCTTTCAATTTTACTATTCTCCCTGAAATCGACTGAAGATATCCATTGTTAACAAACCCTTTATTGCACAGATTAACTGATTATCTGACAAGCAATACCCATTATCGGACACTCGACGCTTTGTAATAATTGAAAAACCGTTAAAAAATATTTGCATTGAGGCTAGAGTTATTCAGCGACTATTTAGGCCTGTGAAACGTATTTCATTTCAGCAAGCGTGGCGGTAATAAGCGTTGTTGTTGCCTTGCTTCATGTAGTTGTTTTGTAGCTTCTACACTGTGCTATAAAGGGTACCTTGAGTTTTCACATTCTTATAATAAGCCATTGCTTTGTGATAATTTATCTTTCCTTTGCCTTTTTAACTATGAATTTGCTCTTTTACACTGGGCAAAAGGAATTCCTACCAAAAGGAATTCCCGCTGCAACTGTGCTTGGGTGCCAGTTTATCATGTTTCACCCACATGGTGTCCGATAGTAGGCGTGCGGAGTTACGCTGAGAATTTACTCTCTCTGCAGAGGAAAATTGCCACAGGATGTGATAAAGTATATTCACAAGATAAAGGTTGGCCAATAAAGTGTTTTGGTGGAGTTGTGCTGCTTTCGGGTGTGATTTTGGTCAAGTTTTTGGGAAATCTCGTGGTGTCTGCAATGATGTTTCTGCATGAGGAATGAACACCATTATTTTTTGCAACAGGTAAACAGAAAGTCTTATTTCACTAAATTTTGATAGTGAAGAAACATGATTATAGGGTTAATATATATATAAAGTAAACAGTCTCAGACAGAGAGATATGTATTTGTTTACATGCATTCCTGAGAATTCGTTCTGTCCGATAGTAGGTTGACTTACCTTATAAGTAAATACAATGTATGTCTAATATATATGTGTTACCTTGTGTGGATATGAAGGCTTGTGTTAGTATTCAACGCTTACAGTGGGCTGGGGAACCACGTGAGGAAGTGATGAAGATGAAGTCAGGACTCAGGACGGAATATGTAAGTCGTCAAATGCATCTCACTGTATGCATTTAGAGGAAACTTACAGACCTGTTCAGTAACATGGATAGCATGACCGAATAATGTTGCGAATTCTCTCATTTGGTTCTTTTTTTTTTACAGCGATATGGGTTGAGAGACCTGTTCAGTAACGTGGATAGTATGAGGAGAAGGATGGCTGTTGGTTGTGGTATAGTGTTTTTTCAGCAGGTTGGTGGCTTTTCTTGCTCCTATTCGTTATGAAGTATATTATTTGCATTACTTATTGATTTGTTTGTTCATTTTCTTATGTATTTATCTATATATGAGGGACTGGATTTGCTTCTTACTCCCCACATCTTTTCTTGATGGTCTAGTTTACAGGTCAGCCTACTGTTTTGTACTACGCTTCTACAATCTTTGAAGCCTTGGGGTTTCAGACTGGAGAAAACGCCACTCTTGCAACATTAGGAATAGGACTTGCCAAGGTTATAGCTTACTCAAATGTTGTTATTTTATTTTTAGACCTCATCTGCACAGGTCCACCATCGTATGAATTTGTATCAGTATCAAAGACTAACAGCAGTGCTGAAATACAAAAGAATACAGCATAATATGTTTACACCTGCTTTGTGTCGTATGATTTAACTAGTAGTATGAATTTCATCAAATTTTTATTCATGTCTTTATTATACACTCTATGATTAAATACAGCAATTTATTGTTTCAGCTAATGGCGACAACCATATCGTTATGCACCATTGACAAGGGAGGTTAGTAACCATGACTACGGTATACACTGTTTGTACAGTTCAATAATTGGTCGCCTATTGTCATATTCCATTTATGTATGAATTTAATTTTGTAATGCTATTTGTGATGCTATTTGTAATGCTATCATGAGGTGCTATCTGTGGGTATGTTCAGACTACTATCGTGCAGCTAGCTAGAGTCTTGAGATATCTGTCAGCAACTCCTACCTCGCAGCTAGTTAATAAATTTGTACTGTTCAGACCAAATTCTGGTATGCATAATCTGAGCACTTTAGAGATTTAGTTTGTTTACCCAGTACCATATGTGCCACGACTTACATTAGCTAACCTAGTTAAACTAGTAGGTTTTTCTTTTTGTTTTCCCTCTTCTGGTTTGTTTCTATCTCTTAAAGATAGAAATTTGGTCTATAACTGCCCTTGGTGCGAGTGTTTTGTAATCACAAATAATTGACCGCCAAAATGCTCAATTGAAATTTCAAGCAAAATATTAAAACTGTAGTTGTCGTGGTAAGAGAAATTACCTAACCAAACCCTAACCTAACCCTCGGAGCGAGTAGTGAACGTGGTCGTAGCGAGAGCTAGAAGAAAGTCGGCTAGATCGGATGATAACACTGACTTGACATTTGTGTACATTGCAAAACCTTAAAATAACTAAAATCTGTCATCGATGGGCTTTTAGCGCGCTAGATTATATTCAAGCCTCCTCGCTACGTGGCTTGGAACTTCAAAGTATTCCACCGACCACTAGCTAGCTAATCACCAAAGCGGACAAAAACTGTTCAGACTAGAGACGCTCGCTACCTCCTGTGGTTAGCTAGCTAGATTTACTAGTCTGAACATACCCTGTAATGCTATCATGATATGCTATTTATAAACAGTAATGCTCTTTGGGATTTTATCTGTAATTATATTTGTGGTGCTATTTGTGATGCTATCACGAGGTGCTATCTGTAAGTGATAGATACAGCATGAGTAGCCGTGCTTTATCTGATTTACAAACTCAAGCTGCAAGTGACTTATCAAATGTCTAGGTGTATAGATTCATGTTTTTGAGTTATTTTGGCGATACAACCTATTTCGGCCGAGAAAATCGAAGCAAAAGTTTATGTAAATCAGAACGAAATATATGTAATGCTATTTGTGATGCTATCTGTAATGCTATTGTGATGCTAGCTGTAATGATATTTGTAATGATATCTGTGATGCTATTTGTGATGCTATCTGTGATGCTACATGTATCTGTGATGCTACATGTATCTGTGATGCTATTTGTAATGCTATCTGTAATGCTATTTGTGATGCCATAGTTAATAGAGTGGAATGGTTAGGAAACCCCGCAAACTTCAAAGGAGCTAACAAAGGCGGTGCGATTTATGTTGGAAGGGGGTAAGAGAAAAGATTGTGCACGGTCATAGTTCATTAGCGTTCCCTGAACGACTGAACCCACACGTTTCTATTGGCTGATTCATTGGCATATTGGAATTTCTATTGTGTTTTGTGCACGGTAATGATTGAAAAAAGCAATGAAGGTCGTTGGGTTTCATAAACATTCCACTCTATTAACTATGGTGATGCTATCTGTAATGCTTATTTGTGATGCTATCTGTGATGCTATTTGTAATGCTATCTGTAATGCTATTTGTAATGCTATCTGTGATGCTATTTGTAATGCTATTTGTAATGCTATTTGTCATGCTATCTGTAATGCTATTTGTGATGCTATCTGTGATGCTATATTTAATGTTAGTACAAATTTACCCAAATGAAAATATAAAATACTTATGTCGGCATTTCCAAATGATACTAGATCACTGCATTCCTAGAGAGATTCCTTGCAGAGCCTGAGGAGAGCAAGGTCCAAATTACTAGCAAACTCTACTTACGTGTTGCCTTTATGTTTTATATGATAAAAATAAGTGCCTGGATGAAAGCTAAAATCCTCGGATACCCAGGGGCAGTTAGTGGGCAACGGGCAAAAAGGGGACGGAGGAGGAAGAAATAGGGGAAGGGGAAAAAAGAGCCCCTGGGGACACTCTGTAAAGTGGATTACACGCATGAGTAAGTGCGTGACATTCAACCACAAACGAAGCTCAATGACACTACAAATATCACGGGCGATTTTATTTCAATTTTTGAAAAGGTTTTACAAATAAAAAGCTGAGTGAGAAAGCTGGAATAGATTACCTTCCTGTGTCTGCAATACCTCCCGGCGTAGTCAGTCCAACGATATCGAACGGAATTTCAATCGAACGCAATCGAACTCAATCCATCGACAAGGCTTATGAGCGGTTTAAAAAAAAAAAAGACTCCGACATTGTAAAAGAAATGCGAATTATTTGCTGCAGCGAATGCGGGAATTGATCAGTATCTCTCCATCGATTTAGGAAATCAAGTGGGAATCAAGACGTCACCAATTCAAAGTCAAAGAATTTAATACGAAACCAGTTGGACCACAAAAGCTACCGGTTCGCTATTGTCATCTCCAATCATTTATACCTGTTGGCAAAAAAAGTACTTATAAAGAACACTCAGCGGCTACAGACTGTCTGAACACGTGATTTAACCAATGCTCTCCAATAGATAGAAACAAAAAACGATAACAAAGGCAAATATCTCCAAAAAGGATTCAATCCAATGCTGCTCTTCTTTCGAGAACCATTAACTCACCGTAGAACATAATACCGGACATATTGATGATACTCTTGGAAACGTCACATCGGCCAAATAGCAACAAAAATATCCAAATCTGTTGGTATAATTTACTGGTCCAAAATCTGTATCTTTGTTTCACACTAATTTATCCATATATTACTTATTGTAACATGCTGAGTAACGCGCCCATTCTGCACCGCTTTTTTCTCATCGTTGACAATCATTAGTTCATTGAAAAGAGTCTTCTGCAATATCTAATTATCAACCAATGCCAAATGCAAACCAGTTCTTAATTTCTAATATTACTTGCAATTGAAAGTTAATAACGCACTTAAATATCAGAATTATGATTAATAGCATTTTTCGCTATTGACAATTTGAAAGAAATACGAGTACGAGGAGATGGACCCTTCTCTGGCACTCTTAACCACTCTTCCTTTTTCTCTTTATAAGCTTGTAAGCTTAACTTAATAAATTAAATGTAATTTTACCCATCTAGTATGTAACTTTTATGTACTGTATTAAGTTCTATATGGTGAAGTAATCTGTTGTATGTTTAGGGCGCCGTCGATTCCTGTTAGTCGGTGTCTCCATAATGACTCTGAGTATTATGACCCTTGGTATAGTTTCCCACTATCAGACATTGGGACCACCAACAAGAAAATGTCACTACTTGAAGGGTACACAACAAACCACTAACAACATTCACGCCTACCATGTAAATGAATCAAATACAAGTACAGTTCATAATGGTACTACATCCAGCTCGCCTTCTATGAATAATACCAGGACAGCTACTACATCAGGCTATGTGGCATTGACTAGTCTTATGTTGTTCGTTGGAGGCTATTCCTTTGGATTCGGGCCAGGTAATGTAACTTACAAAGGATCTTTCTAGTATCATTGAGAACAACTGCTGTTGTATAGACAACAGAGCTTATTTGATTCTCCTTCATTTATTCTTATCATTATTCAGCAGTAGGGTGTTTCTGTCGAGGTATTGACGTCTGAAGATTGTTGCGGATATCTGGTGTTGCTCGTATTAGCTAGCTTTGGACACTATTGTTTTATTATACACGTATTTACATTGTGTATATGCATTCTATATATGCATTGTATTCACAACACTATCACTAGAGGTACTTACCATTTACATTAAACCATCTGGTCGGAAATTAAAAAAATAAAATAAAATGGGAAATAAAACAAAATATATAAATGGTACGCACGTCCGCCCTATTATTACCGTATTATTACCGTATTATTACCGTATTATTACCGGATTATTAACGGATTATTACGGGATTATTACGGGATTATTACCGGATTATTACCGGACTAGCAGGGACCCGTGGGAACTCACAGGAAATCAACAAATATGATAAATTATAGTAACATAGTCTAGTCGGCTGACTGACTCCTGGCACAATGTTTTTAGCGTGTTGATGTTTTGAAGGTTGTATTTTGATTTTTTTTAAAGGGAATAATATCTTACGGATCTCAGTTGCAGCTCGAGACATGAATTCGTGTGACGAAAACAAATCTGGCCGCCGAAACAGTTGGTTTTATATCTAAGAACACAGGAAACTGGAAACAGAAAACAGACATGGACAAAATATCTTACTATTAGACACATCATAGAGTTGTAAGATAAATAACAGCCTTTTCCACGGACAACATTTCTAACTGTGTTTGAATACCTGGTCTTACCTCGTTCGGTCGTTTGACTTCGGCCGCTTCGCTTGGCGATAGGTTTTCCCTAAACTCTAACTAAAACATTCGCGTAAACTCGATGGCTTGCTCGCCCAGGTTTTCCCTAAAACAGATTCCCGTAAGCTCGATGGCTCGCTCGCCCAAGTAAGTGTAGAACTTGAGAAAACTCATTTCTTTTTAACATTCTTTCCTCAAATGCAACCAAGACCAAGACAGAAAGCAACTTTTCGCATGATTCGTCCTCGAATACCTGTGGCCGTCACTTTTTGGCGCCATTTTCGGACGCGAGCGCGCGCGCGTCCTCCATATTAGGAAACCGATCGAGGGACCCTGGGAAAGAGCGTTACACACACACTGACTGACACACACACACTTAGCGTATTATTATATAAGATTATTACTGGTTTATTACTGGATTATTATCGGTATCCAAAACATTCTTAACAACGCGCACTGGAATTCTGTGTAAATGGTAAAGCACCCTAGGACATGTATTTCATTATCATAATACAATAGATTCATACATCATAGTTTCTACATCAGATACATGCCTTAGAAATAATAGATTAGTATACAATAGGTATTACAATTAGTAATAGTAATAGCGTGGTTTGTAGTAGTATTTGGCATAAATACCACGCGAGAGATTTCAAAATTCCTTGTAATTTCATGTTTATAATACGAGCTAAGAAATTTTCTGGGGCAATCCCCTTACTGCCTGATCGTGCTCCGTCAAAAAACCAACGAACTCATGGAGTCATGCTCAGACTTTAAAGTCATAACAATATAAAAAGATCTGAAAGAATAGAAAACTTACGCATTTATGTGGTCCATTTCCTTGTATTTTTTTAAGTTCTTCATCAAGTTAAGGAGTATCAGTATTCTTGTGTGATTCCTTACTGGGGATCCCGCTGTGCTGGGGATTTTCTGATCAAACTTCGGCTTGTTCGAGGACCCGAAAACTAAACTGCTCGAGTCTTTACAACAGATATCTTAACAACATGATTCTAACTTTTGTAAATTGTCAGTTCTGCATATTTGCTTGTTTTAAGCTTGCTTTTCCAAGATTTTCCCTTCGCACTTTCGGGTAAACATGTCCGCCATTTTTCTAGCCTGATTTTCAGACGGTACGAGGTCCTCCGCTCACTTCCTCCCCCTCCCCGTCTGATGGACTTTGACAGAAACCGTGTTCTGGCCATTGTTTCATTTCGACCAATCAGAGCGAAGGTTTCATTTTTAGAGAACTGAGGTATGCGTGGAATGTCTAGTGGAGCCTGCATGAAGGAGAAGCCAAATGGCGGACGATACAAACGGACTTGATATGGCTTTGGAGAAAGCGTGCGAAACTTTCGGCATTTCTGAGTTATTTCCCGAACAGAGAAAGGCATTATTATCCTTCGTTTCCCGGAAGGATCTAGGATACCACAGCTGCATCTATAAGCCGATGGCCAGGTAGAGAATCGAGAGAGGAGAAATTATGTAGCCTTCTACAACTTCTACAGATCGCCAGAATCACGGGCTCTTTCATGCACTGCAGAATATGTTCTACAGTTTCAAACTTATAGAAACAGAACGTAGAGAAACATGTGGCATTTAGAAGACCAAATCTTTCATGAAATGTAATGATTTTTTTACAGCAGTGAAAACACATACTGAGTATGTCATGGTAATAGTTTCACGACATTTGGGCAATTATTTATGTTTGCAGAATTTATTTTGACAATTTTGCTGTCCTAAAAGCTGAAATATCTTAGCTTTTTCGCCTTAAGAAGACTATTTTTTTTATGGAATGGCATGAAATTTCTACAGGAGTGAACACATATAGTGAATATGTCATTATAAAAGTTGGATTACATTTGCCTAAATATTTATGTTTTCAAAATTTTGAACAGTCTTGATTTTGACAATTTGTAAAGTACAACAAATCCGGTCGTTAGATCAGTGTTGTGACCATGCGCTTGAAATGCTGTACGAAAAATCCTGTTTAAAAAGTTCCTGCTGCCCAAAAAACTAGAGCAGCTCAAACAGGATATGGTTGGGGTTATTCTGAGAAATCGACATAAGTTTGAAGCTGTAAAACATAAGAATTCTGCAGTGCAGGAAAGTGCGTGATTCTGGCGAGCTGTAGAAGCTAGATACATAATTTCTCCTCTCTCGATTCTCTACCTGGTCGTCGCCTATAGATGCAGCTGTGATGGCCAAGGTCCTTCCGGGAAACGAGAGGTAATATTGCCTTTCTCTGTTCGGGAAATAATTCAGAAATGCCGAAAGTTTCGCACGCTTTCTCCAAAGCCATATCAAGTCCGTTTGTATCGTTCGCCATTTGGCTTCTCCTTCTTGAACGCTCCACTAGACATTCCACGCATACCTCAGTTCTCCAAAAATAAAACCTTCGCTCTGATTGGTCAAAATGAAATGACGTCAGGAACACGGTTTCTGCCAAAGTCTATCAGACGGGGAGGTGGGAGGAAGTGAGCGGACGACCTTGTACCGTCTGAGGCTACCATTTTTCAAGACAAGATAAAAAGACACTGGTTGCGTGTTTTCCAAATATTGCAAGAGCTACAATATATGGGTTTGTAATACCTACATGTTACGCTGAAATACCACTGCTCTCAACTAATCAAATGCCAGAAATGTCTTAGCTTGTATATATTATACACACTTTTATATCAACACTTTCTTTCTTTCTTTCTTTCTTTTATAATATATAATATGTGACATAAACAATCGATTTTGAGGGTTCACGTATGAGACCAGAGATCTTTACTTTTGTAGTGTCATGGCTTCTCCTCAGCGAGATCTTCCCTGCTGCCATCAAAGGACGAGCTTTTTCGTTTGCCACAGTTCTGAACTGGGGGACGAATCTCATAGTGTCTCTCACATTCCTCGATCTCTTCAGTGAGTATTTTGCTCTAATGCACATTTTCCTCGATGAAGTGTGATGGTTTTTCAAGACTCAGATAAGTAGGGATGGAATTATCCTGTTTTTTAGGGCGCTATGCTAATTTTTAGGGCGCTATGCTAATTTTTAGGGCGTATGCATTAATTGCGATGACGTCACAGTCCTATTCTCCATTGAATTAATTAGGGAATTATTTTTAGGGCGTACGCCTTATTTTTAGGGCGTATGCATTAATTCGGATGACGTCACAGTCCTATTGTCCATTGAATTAATTAAGGAATGATTTTTAGGGCGTACGCCTCATTTTAGGGCGTATGTATTAATTCGGATGGCGTCACAGTGCTATTGTCCATTGAATTAATTAAGGAATGATTTTTAGGGCGTACGCCCATTTTTAGGGCGTATGCATTAATTCGGATGGCGTCACAGTGCTATTGTCCATTGAATTAATTAAGGAATGATTTTTAGGGCGTACGCCCATTTTTAGGGCGTACGCCCATTTTTAGGGCGTATGCATTAATTCGGATGGCGTCACAGTGCTATTGTCCATTGAATTAATTAAGGAATGATTTTTAGGGCGTACGCCCATTTTTAGGGCGTATGCATTAATTCGGATGACGTCACAGTCCTATTGTCCATTGAATTAATTAAGGAATGCGCTGCAGCTCATTATTATTCCGCCGTAAGGGGGCTGTGTCTATTCATTGAATTAATTAAGGGATTAATGATCTATTGAAACCGTTTCGTGTGAGTGCTATCTTTATTTGATCATCTGTTCAGACTACATTCAGTGCATCTTTATTAGCTCGCGTATTTTTATTCAACTCTGACATGGAAGGCGTTCAAGGAAAAACGATCACCGTGGATGAAGTAGAACACGTCGAAAGAAACAGAGCATTTCACAGGATACCAAGTATTATACATTTGGTGTATGCTGCACTCTGTGAAGAACCAATCTATGTCGAGAGAGAAAGACAATGTTGTGGCTGTGAAACAAATCACCCAAGTCAAAGACAGCACGATTAATAATAATAATAATAAACTTTATTTAAGTGTCAATATGAACATAGCTGACTATACAGTCTACTAATTGGGGACACTATTTATACCTATAAGAATAATAAATAATATAATATCCTAACTATTATCATATAGATTGTAAAATATGCTATACTAATTAAAAATGCTATGATCCTATAATATACAATAATAAAGAATTTAATGTAAGCAAGAAAACGTCTGTAACTCTAAGTTAAACTTATATATTATATAAAATGTACGGAGTAATGGAATAATTAATGTGTGCTAAAATGGGATAATTAATATGTACTAAATGTATATTACCAATCTAGTTTGAACATAGAAAGCACTTGTCACAGTTATCTGTCAGGAGGTCAGCGATGTCAATTTTCCTAATACATTTACGAAAGTTCTTAAGTCTAGGTAATGTCCTGACACTGGTGCTAAGTTTTGACCATAACATAGTTCCTAAGTAGCTTATGGTATGTTTACCATATGATACAGTGTTGAATCTGGGAATTGTAAAATCTGCATTTCTTAGGCTATAGTTACTATTACTAGTTGTGAATAAATCCTGAATATACTTAGGACATAAATTGTTCTTGACTTTATACATTAAAATTCCAATGTCTTGTAATCTCCTATTATAAAGAGTAGGAAGACCAGCAGTTTGTAATAATGTGAAGTAGTCCATTGTCTTATTGCAGTAGACAGCACGCAGTGCTCGTTCCTGCACTCTCTAGTTTTCTGCGGTCTGATGCCCGGCAAAAATGCCAGCAGTATGACAATAAGTGAGGTGTGGGAGAATGGCTGAAATGTATAATCGTAGCTTAGCCTGTGTGGGTATCATATTACGTAAACGCATGATAACACCCACTTGTTTGCTAGATTTCTTACAAACATTACTAATATGGGTTTTAAAATTTAACTGATCATCTATGATTACGCCCAATAATTTAAGTTCGGACGAGGTGTTAACTTTCCTATCCATAATAACAACATCAATATCCTTGTTCTTATTTGATGGTCCAATAGTTAGAGCCTGGTACTTATCGAAGTTTTCCATCAATAAATTATCCTGGTACCACCTAGATATGTCCTCACCTTCCCTATTAAGTGTTATTTCAACCTCTTGTATGGAGTTGTTTATTGTGTATAGCTGATGGTCGTCAGCATACATAGTGAGGTTGCAATTTTTAACGTTATATGATAGATCATTCTGGAAGATGTTTCACATCAAGGGACCTAGGGTAGAACCTGTGGACAACCTCGTTTGACTTCTTTCCACGTACTGGTGATAGATGATCCTAGCCTCACTCTATTCAAACGTTGATTGAAATATGATCGAAAGAGTTCCAGTGTATTATCTGATAATCCATAAGCCTTCAGCTTTCTAATTAATAATGGTGGATGGAGTGAATCGAACGCTTTACTCCTATCAGTTGATAGTACGCCAACAAAGTTCTTCTTATCAACAGCCCATTTCCAGTTTTCAACAAGTTTCAACAGACTTGTCTCACAACTATGTTGTTTACGATAAGCCGTTAAATTATGACTTAGATCAGGATCAAGCTGTTCTGTGAGTTGAGTACTAAGTAACTGTTCATAGATCTTGTCGACTGTAATTAGGACTGTTATGGGTCTGTAATTCTTATCTTCCAGATGATCGTCTTTTTTAAATACTGGTGTCCAGTCACCTTTCTTCCACTCAGAAGGCCAGTAGCTTCGCCTTATGCTTTCATTGTAGATATTTGTCAATGATGGTGCGAGTTCGTCAGCTGCTTCTTTTAGAATTTTGTTAGGAATCTGATCATGTCCAGTACTTTTATAAGGATTAAGCTTCATGAGAGCTGTTCGAACCTCCTCTGGTGTTACATCTTTAAATTCGAATGGGTTAATATCTACTTTGTTTACGTTGGAACATATGCCTTGTACGCTTGTATGCTTATCATAGTTGTTTTCTGTTTGGTTTTGCACTTCTCCTCCAATATCCATTGCCATATTTGCAAAATAATTAGCAAAATGTTCTGCAACCTTCCGTTGATCCTTCTCAATCCTATCATTTAGATTAAGATTTATTACACTATCATCAGTTCCTTTACTCTTTGTATTAAGGAATGGCTTAAAAGTCTTATAGAATTCCCTTGGTTTCGACTTTAATGCATCTCATTCCAGTACTGTTTTATGGCTTTACGTCTGAGTCTTGTTGCCTCATTTCTCCATTTATTCTTCAGCTCACGATTCTCGTGTGTTGGTTCCTTATTAAATCTCCTAGCATATTTACGCTTAGCTCTGATGGCATTTTTCCATTCTGTGGTCATATATGCTACATCTTTTGCTCTCACCCTCATCTTCTTTAAGGGAACATGGTCATCTAATACAGTATTCAACAGACAATTCCAGTAGTGGTATTGATCATCTAGTGTATCAAATATTATCTCCAACATGCCAAGGGGCTGTCACAAGATCCCTCTTGAGATCATTCATATTTACATTCTTGTAACTTCTAAAGTTAATTGTTTTACTCCTGTATTGAATAGCTTTCAGTCTCATAATTCCGTAAATTAATTTATGATCACTAATTCCTGGATCGTATGCACCGCATTTCTTGAACACCTCGGGTTTGTTTGTGAGTATCACATCTAAGAGAGTGCTATGTATTTCTTCCAAATCTATTAGTATTTTCCCTTCTCTTTCATTTGGTTTGTGTCTGTCAAGGTTAAGGTCACCTAGGACTATTACAAACTGTTTCTGGAGAGTTGCCCAAGTACAAATAGAATTTAGTTCTTGTTCAACTTTGAGAAGGTAGTCTTGTGCTTTACCCTTGGGAGATCTATATATACCCAGGAATAATACATCATGGCTGCCGATTCTACTCTCAACAGCTAAGGGCTCCAGGGTTTTGTAGGTGGTTGGGAGTTTTAGCTTCTTGGATGGTAGGGAGGACTCTATGAAGGCCATGACGCCTCCACCGCCTTTACGCCGATCATTCCGGTAGATTTTATACCCGTCTATTTTATATTGGCTATTTGGATAGGAGGAGTCTATCTTTGTCTCAGTTACAAATGCAACATGTGCTTTCAGATCTTCAGTGATTGTGGATTTGAGTTCCTCAAACTTGTTCTGGATTCCATTTATATTCAGGTGAAGGAGTAGTAAATCTCTGAAGTTTTTCTTTCTGGCCTCCACAACCTCCGGGTTTATAGTATGTGTCATATCTAGGTCAGTTGAACTGTTATTTAGCATTGTCTCTGAATCTGAAATGCTAGTATCATAGAAGGGTAACTCCGATAGTAAGCAGGCAGGTCTGGATAATACACAGACAGGACAGGTCCAGAGTACGTTGTCTGCCAGTTGCATTTGTTTGTATTCGTTGGGCTTGACTTTACCACATTTGATGTGGCACCGGAGGTCACACGAGTTGCAGCCAAGTGATATACGGGAGGAAAAATCTCTAATATCTTTCAAGAATAAAATTAACTGCTACGACTTCACAAATACGCCATTGTAATTAATTTAGATCACACGGCGCTCATGTAAAACAGGAATTAGTATAATAGGGATTATAGAGTTGTAGAGTAGAATTATAATTATTTTATATAGTAGTATTTTTAGCATACCAATATTAGTATATATATATTTTTTTTATAAGTAATATTTTAGTATACCAATAATATTAGTTTCATAATGTTAGTAGTAGTTTATATCACTATAATTAATATAATTATTATATCTTTTACTCCAAATGTTATACCTGATGAGCCACACCGTGTCTAAATAAAGATTGATTGATTGATTGATTGAGCTTACAAACCGGTGATTACGAGCAACTGTTTTGGCACAAACTGCACATTTTTCAGGTCCAGGATTCATACAGACATCTCCGCTAATTACTAGCTAGAAGCTAGAAGTAGAGTTAGAATAGCGGTTAACTCTGGAGGCGAAGTAGCCTTTGCCACGAAGTCGAGCTGAACCAACATGGCGGCTTTCTTCCCACGGCGGGTTTGCAGTTCGTAAGTGGGGCATAGCATCCATTTCGTATCCTTTAGACTGTTCAAATTCATTTCCAGCATGTTTAGGCCCTTTTTCGTAGTGGTTAAGGCCAATTTTCTTTAGATACAGGGTATAAATCAAAAGTAGAAGTCCGAATATACAGGAGCGAGAAGTAACACGACTACCTGCCATGATGACCGCTGACCGATCTTTTTGATTGCTTGGTGTTATCCGAAGAGGAATCGTGGAATTTGTTCTACGACAATGCAAAAGACGAAGTCAAACCAGAGAGAGTGTGGGAGATTGTGAACGCTGTTTGCTACATGTTGAACATTGAAATTCATCGCTCATGGAAAGTTTATTACTCGGGCTGCCTGTTGCAGCACCGAGTCTTAAAATGCAAGCCGTAATTTTTTTTTTTTTTTTTTTTTGTTTCATGTAGCAAAATTTCTGCACATGCGTTAAAGGTCAAATTCACACCAATCAGATTGCATTGTGCTGGTCACGCAACAATGGCCAGGTTAATTTATTTACATAATTAAATACAGTAAATCAAGATGGTGGACGACGGCGCGAGGAATTTTCTCTCAAATTTGGAGTCCCATCTCTCAAATGTAAGCAGTTTAATGTTTTATTTAAGTTCACTCGTGCGAAAGCCTTCCAACAGGCTCAGGATATTTCAACTGGCGCTCTTGTTTGAGGTACGTTTAGAATATGATGACCGAAGCAGTTATTCAACTCTCACGGTAAACAAGACTCCTCACGGCCGAGATTTTGGTTCGAGAAATTAAAGGCTTCCAACAGTTCCCTTTATAGTTCTGTAATATAATGAGCAGACTGCAGTTTTGGGAAGGAGGGCAAAAGCTTTTAAATAGAGATAAACAAAACGGGCATTTCAGTTAATAATGTTTAGTCCAACAAATACCGATATGGACGCGATCAAAGAGCCGCAGGGTAGAAAGAACAGTAGAGAAATACAGTGATAGCTCCATCATAGGTGGACAGGATACAACTTATAATATGGGACAAATATAAACATACATTTGAGACACTCATCTATTAGTACTCTGAACCTGCAGAACAGCAGACTAAATTAGGACCGAATTCGTATTTTTTTCGATTAAAAAAAAGAATCAATGCCTTCAGCTGCTTCAGTAAGATTCCTAGTCATATCAGTAATGGTGACTATACCAAAGCATTGTTGCTGGGGGAGATGTAAGAGTGACTCTAGATGTGAAAAACCTTCATAAATCCGGCGCTCAAAGAGACATGTCTCGGAGAATGAAGCATCGATCGGTACACCGCTAGTAGATCAGGTTTCTCATCTTTTCTCGGCCTTTTTGATCACTCACAGGAGGAGCTTTTCTGTTCCAAAACCTTTACAGCAAATTCAGTGAGAAATGTCAGCATTGGATAAATGTTTGTACAAGAGACCTTAAAAGCACAGAACAACGAGACTAGGTCTGGCAATGAAACGTAAGTGGCTATAAATTACTGAAACCCTGACTATGTATCCACCAGTAAACAATGAGAAGGAACTACTGTTCAACCATTAAGTTTACTTGAATTTATCAGTGGATTCTAAATAAATTTTGGAAGCAAAGCCTCGTCTACAGTACATCTACAATGCTTTGATTTATTTTCTGAGCACAAATGAAGTTAATTTCTTTCGGAGCTGCAGGTATTAAATTTGAAAACTCGATAAATGCAAACAATAACATAATGGTTTGAAAGAGCACACCAACATAAGCAAGATTGCCGAATTTTAGGATGCTATCAGTTCATAGTTTTAATGTATATGCTCTTCCAGCCATAACAGCTTTGGTCTCCGATGAGTTTCATTGAAGAAGATGATTGCACTCGGCATGCGGCTACATTTTTTGTTTTTGCCTTAATACAGGAAAACCTGACCTTTGTAACTTTTCAATGTTTAGGTGAACTCTTACAACGATATTGCATGGGAAAAGTTTAAATAGGACTTGACAGTCTATATAGTAAGCATGTCTCGTTGGTTGGCCAGCGAAGATGCAAAACTCGCTTGACAAGATCGACGTTTGTCGCTTTGTTTCAATCCTCTGTAATTCAGCCAAAGTTTAAGCTGTTCGACAGTATAATCATCAGGTTCTCTTTCAAAATATGGTCCAGGAAAGCAGTCATTTCTGGTAGAATAGACAGAGGACGAACTGAAGTGCTAGTCAATTCTTGTAAGTTGATACAAGAAAACCGGTTTGTTTGTCTGAGTCTTGGCGGGGGGTCTAGACTTGTGACGTAATTACCGCTCTCCGCTATAAGCGTGCGTAACATGAACATGAATAAGTAGAGGTCAACTTCTTTAATTTACATACACGAGAAAAACAAAAATATTAAATTACATATATATACTAGGGGAGCAGAGAATGAATGTCACCGCGCTACCAGCCACTCCTAAAGACTGCTAAATTCAGCTAATAATTCTTCCCTTCGGTTATTACTAGAGGATTTCAAATGAAAGTGTAATTTCATCTTCAATCTCATGTGGCCCGAGTGAAAGCCCAGATGGGCTCTTGTCTATCTGAACTTTACAAATTACCCTGGACCACAGTGTATCTTCTAAATATTCAGTTCAGTAACAACGGATCTTCTATCATTGATCAAGTGCTTGAAGTAGTGAGACGTGAAATACATCCACTGAATGACAATGAACAACACGGCTTTGCCTCAAGATATTCTGTGTCTGTTCCAGAACATTTTTTTAGAAAATACGAAGAACTTATGCAGATTGATTGACTTTGTAATTACTTTAACTTTTAAATCAATAAAGTTCACTTCTGTTGGTTGAACAGGTTTTTGTTATGAACAACAATACACTAGGTAGTCTAGGTAGTCTAGTCTAGTCTAGTCTAAATACTCTACTTTAGCTATCATTTTCTAGTCTAGTCTAGAAATTGTATTTTTTTCTAGTCTAGCCGTTCTAGACTACAAAGTATCTAGTCTAGAAACTCAAGAAAGTTTAGCTAAACTAGACACAACGCCCGCAACGCCCGCAACAACGCCCGCCGCCGCCTCCTCCCTCCTCCTCCTCCCTCCTCCTCCTCCTCCCTCATCGCTACCCCAAGGCTTCCTTATGTTACACTTTCGGTTCTCCAGATATTTTCTGTAACATAAGGAAGCCTTGGGGTAGCGATGAGGGAGGAGGAGGAGGGAGGAGGAGGAGGCGGCGGGCGTTGTTGCAGGCGTTGTGTCTAGTTTAGCTAGACTTTCTTGGGTTTCTAGACTAGATACTTTATAGTCTAGAACGGCTAGACTAGAAAATAATACAATTTCTAGACTAGACTAGAAAATGGTAGCTAAAGTAGTCTTTAGACTAGACTAGACTAGACTACCTAGGTCATTAATTTTCCTCTCCTCGGTAAAAACACAACTGTCTGTAGCATTTGTCAACAAGATAAAAATCAATGAAACATAAATCAGTGTAATCTTGTAACACGGTACATTATATCAACCCAAGAACTGAGAAATAAGAAAGTTATCAACTCCGCGACTATAAGGAAAACGAACTGTCAATTGGTGTGTTTTTGAGATTGAATAAACTTTGTTTAATTTATCTGGTGGATTTGCTTTTATTCGTATGGTAATTATAGTTCAGTTTTAGAGAAGAATTTGCCTCTGAAGAGTTTTCCTCAAAACAATAGGACTATTGTTTCTATCAAACTGTACTGATGGCTCTTCAGTTATCGCTAATCCCTAAGGACAATAGCAAAGTTGCTCTTATGAGTCACAGTGGATTAACTGTTAAGGTTTATAAATATTCTGATCTCAGAATTACGTTACGAGTGATAGTTGTGAATGATATCATAAATATCGTTGGGTTAATATAGAGCAGATTACCGAAACAATAGTGTTTGTTGTTCATAACAAAAACCTGTTCAACCAACAGAAGTGAACTTTATTGATTTAAAAGTTAAAGTAATTACAAAGTCAATCAATCTGCATAAGTTCTTCGTATTTTCTAAAAAAAAATTCTGGAACAGACACAGAATATCTTGAGGCAAAGCCGTGTTGTTCATTGTCATTCAGTGGATGTATTTCACGTCTCACTACTTCAAGCACTTGATCAATGATAGAAGATCCGTTGTTACTGAACTGAATATTTAGAAGATACACTGTGGTCCAGGGTAATTTGTAAAGTTCAGATAGATAAACTTTCCATGAGCGATGAATTTCAATGTTCAACATGTAGCAAACAGCGTTCACAATCTCCCACACTCTCTCTGGTTTGACTTCGTCTTTTGCATTGTCGTAGAACAAATTCCACGATTCCTCTTCGGATAACACCAAGCAATCGTGCTGTCTTTGACTTGGGTGATTTGTTTCACAGCCACAACATTGTCTTTCTCTCTCGACATAGATTGGTTCTTCACAGAGTGTAGCATACACCAAATGTATAATACTTGATATCCTGTGAAATGCTCTGTTTCTTTCGACGTGTTCTACTTCATCCACGGTGATCGTTTTTCCTTGAACGCCTTCCATGTCAGAGTTGAATAAAAATACGCGAGCTAATAAAGATGCACTGAACGGAGTCTGAACAGATGATCAAATAAAGATAGCACCCACACCAAGCGGTTTCTATAGATCGTTAATCCCTTAATTAATTCAATGAATAGACACACTCCCTTGCAGCGGAATAATAATGAGCTGCAGCGCATTCCTTAATAAATTCAATGGACAATAGGACTGTGACGTCATCCGAATTAATGCATACGCCCTAAAAATGGGCGTACGCCCTAAAAATCATTCCTTAATTAATTCAATGGACAATAGCACTGTGACGCCATCCGAATTAATGCATACGCCCTAAAAATGAGGCGTACGCCCTAAAAATCATTCCTTGATTAATTCAATGGACAATAGGACTGTGACGTCATCCGAATTAATGCATACGCTCTAAAAATAAGGCGTACGCCCTGAAAAATAATTCCTTAATTAATTCAATGGACAATAGGACTGTGACGTCATCCAAATTAATGCATACGCCCTAAAAATGAGGCGTACGCCCTAAAAATCATTCCTTGATTAATTCAATGGACAATAGGACTGTGACGTCATCCCAATTAATGCATACGCCCTAAAAATTAGCATAGCGCCCTAAAAAACAGGATAATTCCATCCCTCTCCTACTACTCAGATATTAGCTTAACATCGCTTTCTGTAGCAATATTGTTAGCTGTAGGTCTAGTAATTAGTTCTAACTTGTAAGTTAGATTAGATTTGTATAAAAATGTTTTAGAAACTATCAAAGTATTCGTTTGGTTTTTCATAAATTTATCTATCTTTTTGTTTGGTGTTGTTTTAGGTTCTATTGGTGTATCCTGGACATTTCTGCTTTACTCCATCGTTTGTGTTGTATCAGTCGTGTTCATCTACAAATATGTGCCAGAGACGAAGAACAAAACTTTGGAGCAAATTTCTGCTGAATTCAATTCAAGGTAAGCACTCATGCAACAAATCCGACATTAAGGTTGCTTGTCAACACAAGTTTTGTTCCATTGGATATTCTATAATGTCTATAATTCTATAATGTAATGCTATAATGTCATGATCTTCAGGTTAAAAAAATGCACGTCCCACTTGTATAACATCTAACTGTTACATACCACGTGAATATCCACTTAGAGTAACTCTTCAAACTCTTACTTGATAAGTGGAACGGCTCGCTTGCTAATACCGGCTGCATAATACCGGCAAGCTTCATTTTCGCAGTGTTGTGAGAGTTGTTTTACAGCTCACTGTAATGACAGACTCGAGAACAACTCGTGACGGTCTTCCTTCCCTGAGGCCTATTTTTCTGGGGTAGTGAAAGGGAACCAAACATTTGTTCCCCACTCGTTATCGTGTCAGTACCTTGAATCAGATAACAGCTGTCGATATTTGTTTTGTACTTTATCAGGAAGACAAAGAATATCTGCCCAGCGTTCGTGAACAGACGTATTCACCGTTCGTCTGGCCATAGAAGACGACCGTCTAACACCGGCTCTGCCTGTGATATGCTGCTGGCAGCCAACCAAGTGCAAATATAACGAATGAGCTTTTTTTTGTTAGCATTTTTTTTTTTTTAACGTAAATAACCTAAATAAGACGCCACACTGTATGGCGTCTTTGAAAGGCTAGGAAATAATGTTAAACAATAAATCTTTGTGACGTTGGTGTGAGTTTTGCCCTACATATTGTGATAAGTGATATTTATAAAATGAGTGGCCGTGTTATATATACAGAATTCGTGTCCGAATTCTCACCTCCGGTTCGAGTTTGTAAATCCGATAAAACATGGACACGAATTCTGTGTATGGCTTATCAAACGTGTAACGATGTAACGAGTCTTGTTTTTCAGTTATTTTGGCGATGCGACCTATTTACTCGGGCCAGGCCTTTGGCCGGCTCGAGTCAGAAATCGCAAGTTTAATTTTTTTTATTTTCCATGTCGAGGAATTTCGCCCCCAACCAATCAGATTGCGCCTTCTTTGGAAGTTCTTTTTGCCACCGTACCAATCACATAGCACTGTGCTGGTCACGTGGACAGTGGACAACAATTCCATGTTTTTCAAGATGGCGGCGAGTGGGAGTTTTGACTTGGCAAAACCTTTAATATCAGCTGTTTTTTGTGTAAACCAAAGGTTCCTTCAAGTGCAATACCAATATTTTTGTCTTTCCTAAAGCTGAGAGGTGTTTCACGGGCTTTGGACGGGAATTTATCTCACATTATGCGACATGCTTTAAGATACACTCGTAAGAAGTGACAGTCCGCTCTGCGATCAACACTGACTATATATAAAGACAACACCTTGTAAATGTAAGTAGCCACTAATCTGAACATGATAACCTTTATACCAATTGACTGTCGTTGTGTTGTTATTTAG
Organism: Actinernus sp. WN-2022; assembly: GCA_030867875.1. Lineage (NCBI taxonomy): Eukaryota > Metazoa > Cnidaria > Anthozoa > Actiniaria > Actinernidae > Actinernus > Actinernus sp. WN-2022. The sequence goes on from JAOWCC010001589.1 coordinate 92,951,265, forward strand.
TGTTATTAACCTCTCGAAAGTGTAGTAGAAATGACCCGATTTCTCAGTTCTCAGACTGACAGGGGCCTTTTAAAAGAATTACAGTCGTTTCGCCCCCCATGCACATGTATTTAATGTTTATAAATTCGGGAACGAAAATCCAGCATGCAGTGAGTGAGTATAAACTGAGTAATTAATCCGTAATGAAGGTTTTTTCAAACGAACGATAAATGACTCAAGTGGAAATCGCATATTTATCTGTGGCGTGTTATTGACACTGGTTTTATTTTGTTCTATTTCCCGGGTCTATTTGCATCTGGCCTGTACCTCTTTGTATTGATTATTATCTCTTGGTTTAGGCATTCTACAGTGTATTTAATGTTTTTTTTTTAGAACTGACATAATGATATTATGTATAGAGTAGTGTATTTATCATTATTGCAAGTTTATAACATAACATAACTAAATTTGGTCCAGAACTGAGAGTATACTTACATGCAAGTGGCACTCTTTCTTTCCCTTCCCCTTTCTTGGTACCGTTATATATCCATGCAAGCTAGATCTTGTTTCAGTGTTTCCCATCTGAGGTGGTCCTGGCTTAAGATAACCCTAAGGTTACCTTAAGGACCTACCTTCTCATCATTGTATTTCTTATTATGCCTTATTACTCGTAAACATTTCCATCATCTTACGAGAAAATAAATGTAATTGTTGTTGTTGTTCCTCAGTTCTTGACGTCAGCATTGTCACTTTCACTTGGTCATGATCAGGAGTACGAGTACTTTTACGAATTATTTGGGAATGAAAATTAATCTTGCGACCCCAATGATATAAAAAGAGTGGACATTGCATGTTTATTTGTGGGCTGCCATTATAAGTTTCATTCTCCTTCAAGATGTAGAAAATGAGCACTAGCACAGTGGCAGCTCACTAATACTAGAAAATGGTGGTCTGTAGTTTATGATCTCAATCGAAAATATTGTATTGAGAATTTAGCCTGAATGTCAGCCGTCTCCACTGGTTTGTTAATAATTGAGAATTAAAAATAGATGACTTTATTTCACATGTAGAATGACATTACCTAACTATTCGCAATGAATAGCAACATTATGTGGAATTTGTTATTCTAAATTGCTTGATTTCTCATAGTTGTACTGCACCTGATATAATTAAAATTCATCAAATTTGAGTGACTCCATATCGTGCAGACTACTCAAATAACCATTGCACTTCAATCAACAACACCCATACCAAGTTTTTTTGTAATTCTAACGACCCTCAAGGAACAATAATATTGAAAAGAAAGTAATATTAAACTACAGAATTGAGGGAAATTGTGGCTGAAATGTACATGCACAGCATGTATGTGTGTGTTTGTTGTGTGTGTATTATGGCTCTATCATTTCCAACCCCCTCCCCCCCCCCCCCCCTCAGGCATCCCCTAACCTAACCCCCTCCGCCCCGGAATACGTGGGCCATTTGCACATTGACATTTGACAGACAAGAGCATCAGTAGAGAACCAATTATCTGGCTACTCTAGCACAAATGATGTTGACACAATTATGCTAGAACTCCATGCAGTACATGCTATAGATGGCCCGAGTTAAGGCCACTCAGGGCCTCTTGTTCAGCTGAGAAAATCAAAGCAACCGTTTCTGTAAATCAGGACGAATCGTACATTATCCTTCCTGCGTATCATTAGCATTAAGGAATGGCTAGTCACCCCTAACTACGCATCTCCCGATGGCTAAGCCTTCCCCCTTTCATCAGCCCCAACCTTATCTTTAACTCCAAATTTCCAACCCTTATCTGTAATCATTCGCTGTTAGCGGAATTTTATTGGCAGAATATTCATCAAAAGCTTGAGTAAAGCCAAGCAAATCATTCTGCTTGTGATAAATCTCTCCCAAATCCAACGGCACACTAACTAAAATGTCACTCGCTCCCCCAAGAGCCATGACCTGACTCGGTTTCGTGTAGTGTTGGGCGGTAGCTGAGGTCTTCCAGCCAATGTGGGTCATAATGGCCTTCAACTCACCGCCTACCGAGGCAAAATCGAAATTGCACATCTACTACGTAAGCTGTGCAGCGTCACTTGGTGATTCTTGAATATATGCGGGAGTTGCTGAGCGTGGGAGGATAACCGTGCTTGGGCCGCACTAGAGTCCAACGGGCCCAGGGAGAGGATGTCCCCCGACTTGTTTGTTGGTCTGAACAGAAAACCTTGCCTGACGGGCAAATGTATGCTACTATGGCTGTTACTGGATATAAAGAGGAATCCCTATACCGTTTTAAATCAAACAGGTTTCGAGGTTCCGTTCCGCAGAGACTTCGTAAGTGTGTGATTGAAAAGTAAACCTTGGGGAAATCTAATAATTCCTGTGTTTTCACCCGACCTAAATCCCCTCCCCTGTCTTCCGTAAAGAACTGTACTTTAAAGTAGGCCTGATCCCTAGAGAGAGTAAATAACTGTAGCGAGGAGTTGGCATTACATTTAAGGTGCGTGACACTCGGCCGCTATTGCCACGAAATCCTGAATAAAGAACTGTTATGCCTGCGTCGAGACAACTCTTGCGTGCAATTGTTCCTTTCGTACTAACGTCACATACGATTTCATTGTACGAGAAACCGCCGCCGGATATCCATAACCCGAGTAGTATATAAACTAGCGGTTCTGGCGCACATTCCTGAAATTCCTAAAATGCCATTTAACATTGTTACATTTTGTTGCTTTTTTCATCTAATGGACTATCCTCACTTCGTTCGGGGGGTCCATTAAATGAAAAAAGCAACAAAATGTAACAATGTTAAATGGAATTTTAGGAATTTCAGGAATGTGCGCCAGAACACGACTAGTTTAGATTCTACTAGAGTTTATTTATTGTATTTATACATTATATTAAGAGATCGGTTTCTACCGCTTTTTTCCGGATTAAAGCAGTTTTGTTGTACTATTTTTTAATCGTATTTTTTACATTTCAACGTCCTATTAGAGAAACGTGCTTACAAGGTATTATTTACTACTATAGTTCATTCATGGTATTTATACATCACATTAAAGGATTGTAGTTATAGGTATTATATCAGGATACATGGTACTAACGTATATTCTCTATTTCTCGATATTAACGTATGCTACCATCTTAGTACGCATTAATACCACACAGATTAGACAAGTGCATGTGATTGAAGAATCTCAACGCAGACGTCACAACTAAGATACCAATTAGACACAACATATAGGTATATCACACTATGTCTGAGATAATAACTTGCGATTGGTTGATGCGAGGAAAGAACAGTAAATGTATAAGGAAGCGCTCAAAGACCTCGGAGTATTGTTCTCAACATAACTTCCAGATACAAAGAGGGAGTGCCATATTCGTTCCATGTTCGAGGTGTGGTAGAGGATGTCGTACGGATTATGGGCTTTGTTCAAAATGTGGTACAATCCAACTCAGTCTCGCTAACGAGAAGAAGCGCATCGATATGAAACGCGCTAAGACGTTGATGGAATCTGAGAAACAAGAGGCAAAACTCCAAGCTAATGATCCAAATAATGTGGTGGACATTTACGAACTCGATAAGATATTGGAGGATCTACATGTGGTAGAATCGGAGGATAAGTAGAAATCACAATACAAAAAAAAGACAAAAATGAAGAGAAATTGTTATGCAACCTCTCTTCATTTTTTTTTTTTTTTTTAACAAACAATTAAACAATTGACAGGCATATGGTATACAACTAGTATGGACGAGCTTATTAGATTACTTGGTTCAGGAATTCGTACTAGCCTACATATTAACACTGGTGGAACATGTCCCGAATGTCTATGTCCGATGGAAAATCAAGGAACGGAATTCATATGTTCCACTTGTGGTCTTGTTTCTGAGATCGATTCATACGAAGAAGCACCTATCAATGTTGCTACTCGGTTGCGTATAGTAGGTACGGATAGCTTTCTATATCAACATGATCTAGACCGCTCAATCCCAAAACAAAGTGATAACAAAGAATTGCAACGACGTACGATCATGCGAGAACTACAGGCATACAACACTATTTATAACCAAAATTATTCCCTCTCGTTTCCCACAAATGTATTAGTAATCGTAGCCGATGCATTCATTCAAGTACAGAAAGTTTGTATCAAACGTAGCTATGCTAAGAGAACTATTTTAGCTGCTATACTTTATCAAGCATGTATACAATGTGGGTTCGTTCGATCTAAAGGTGAGGTCGCTAATTTTATGCAACTAAACAACAAATGCATATGTCGCGGAAATGAATTTATACGTTCTCTACATGATGATGATAAGATCGATATAGATTTAAATTCCGATCGCATAACTCCTTACATCGCAACGACTTTTGTTAAAATCAACCCCAAGGGAGTACCTAAGAATATCCAACAAATAGTCAATGAGATTGTTAGTATGGCAATAGAAAGCAATATAGGTACCAGTTCCATACTTCGAACTAAAGTTATTGGAGCAAGTTATGAGGTACTACGTCGTTCTGGATCTCATACATCTCTTACCGATGTTGTTAAACGATGTGGTACACATAAGGGTTCGATCATACGTTCTGTTAAGGAGTTGATTGCTTACCATTCCTACTTTGAGCCCATCTATAAAAAACACGGTCTAACTAGTGATAGGGTTTGATTTCGTAAAGTGAAAATAAGAGCCACATTCGATTCTTATCCCACTAGACTGCCAAGTTTTTCTCGCATTTCCTTTTGCACTTCTTGTTTGAGTTCCATTCGAATCTGTTCCACGTTTTTTTCACCACCCAAAGTCTTATAACGAATTTCAGACCTCATAATCTCGTATTTATCTGCTTCATCGAGGATTAGACTGTATTCAGAGTCGGATATATTTTCATCACGCAAGGCTTTCGATACTAGATCACGAATCGTATTAATTTTTGCTTTTGCTAACATAGTGGTTTTCTCATGTTTAGATACTTTTATTCCTAATTTTTTAGCTCCAATGGTCGTAGATGCTGAAATTAATCCGCATAAGCCACCAATAACACCAAGTGGTAAACCAATCACTATTCCAAAACCAGTTAAAGCTACTCCCAATCCAGATCCAGATAAAATCACAGATAGACCTCCTGTTACCACTGCGATACCATGAACTATTCCTTGAGAACGTGCATATTTCTTACGCATACCTTCATAGTGTTTTTCTTGAGTTTCGATATCCGAAAGCGTATCTCGGATTGTTTTCAGTCGAAAATTCTTTCCAGTGAGCGATGGATAGATCTTTGGTGCTGATGGAAAAAGTGGTTGAATTGAATCGCCGTCCATTGTATATGTGATATACGTATGATTTACTCAAGCTTCAATACGAAACGTAGAGGCTGCTTGTTGAAGTCTATGATATTGCCTTTCTCATTGCAAACTGTGAGGTGAATGTAGTTCCGCATCGTTCCTAGTGCTCGAATGGGTATGAGGGTTGGTGGAAAGTAAGTTGTTTCAGAAAAACTGTGGGATGTCGGATTAAAAGTATGTAGGATTTTAGATGGCTTTCCCTCGAGAAGCGAGAAATCGGAATCCACCACATCACAGTAGATATATATGTGATTAATATCGTTTGGTATCAGGACGTATTTTCCAACTTTAAGTAACACCACATCAACCTCTTGTGAAGTACCCTTGATACTAAACAAATCGCAGAGATTATTACTGAACAGGATCGGTTTCTTAACCTCTAGAATCCAATATTTCCTAAATGGATGGTCTATGAATTTCAAGAAACCAGCATCGACCGCAGAATCGAAGTAGGGTATCAAGAGTTCTATCGTATAATGCCCCGCCTCAATAGTATTTTTTATCACGCTATTGGCAAACAACCAGAACTTGGCCTTACTTTCTAGGTTCCACCAATTATGACTAAGAGTGACCTCAACTAGCGAAATATTGTTGATAAGAATAGGGTTATCGAAGTAGACAGTATGGTCAGCCGTAGGACATGTGACATTTAATATAACCATTATGTATTAAAGGTATAAATTGTATGGTGTATATCTTCAATATGACAGAGACGTGGAAACAGTTCAAGTATCTATTTCCTGAGGCAGTACTTGGTTGGTTTGAATCCACTTCTGATAATGTCAATTTCGATGATCGTGGGATGTCTCACCGAGTGTTCACAGATGAAGGCCCTACTACGAAGACAGGTGGAGGTAAGTTGATGGGGTGGATTGGTACAACAGGTAAGGCGCTTAGTATAGCACTTGGTGACAAAACAGTTTATGAGAGAGTACTATTCGCACGAAATCACGAAGGTCTTTCCAAACATGATTGGATAGAAGAAAATGAAAAGGTCGCAACATTGAATGCCGATCTATTAGCGAAGTTCAAGAAAAGATACCCACATGCAGATTTTCACCAGTTCTATGCATCCACGGATATAGATGGTCCCGGCAAATATTCGACGAGTATTTGGTTTCGAGATGGGAATCATGGTTATGTGGTTTATGGTGATGATATCTCCAAACTACCTGCTACTATTCAAAAACGCATCGATAAAGCGTTGTGGGGGATGGTTGATGGTTACCCATTTGCGTTGACACTAAATAAAAGTGTGAAATATCCCATCGCAGCAGTTCCTTTTCACGAAAAAGCACAAGATATCGATATAACTAATCTATGGATATACGTCACACCAACAAAAAAGTTCAATGCGGTCTTTCGTAACATATTCAAAGAGACCACCATAAAGCATGTGACAGTAAAAGAGTCTCATCATTGGTTATCAGGTCCAGATTTCAAATATTGGCCTCAACAATTGAATTTCGCAACGTGGTGTGCAACTTCAGGATGTGGAGTGTCGTTATTCGATCCTATTTTCAAAACATATCCACCAATTATTCAAGGGTTCTTACGATTTCACGTTTATTTCACAATACGAAGAATTCTCCATGAACTTGGTGGTGCTCATGGAGTTCCTCTACCTAATGACTCTGTTTTCAAGCAAATGGATAACCTCTATAGCAAAAATGCTCTTGAGAAGTTATGCACCGAATTTGGTTTATCTCAAACGCCAGACTTTCGATGGGATGGAGGCAATAATCATGGTTTAGGAGACGTCTACATATACATTCATGGAAAAACGGTGAACGCTACACAGAAGTACGCACATAATACCTCATACTCTACGAAATGGCCAGGTGGCGACTTTAAGTTTCTTGAGGAGAGTCGTACGGACTATCAGTTTCCTTTATCGTTCGTTAGCGACAATAATGGGAAACAATACAATTGGTTTACACCACCAATCGGTAAGGGTTTGACAGAAGCTGGATTAGGTAGATTGAATCGATCTGTTGAGGCTTTTGGATGGTGCATTCTAGGTGCGCAAAACGAGATTAACGAATCCATCATAGATAGTTTCAATGTCAAAACCAAATTTAAGAGCTTGGTCGAAGGCGCTATTATCGAAAACGATTTAAAGATAAGCTATAAAAACTATCTTACAGCTATACTACACACACATAAGAAATTAGATCTAGCAATAGCTCTAAAGGTACGATTACTACCAAGCAATCTTGAGTACTACCTCGGTAAGAAGGATGGCTATAAAAATCCAATCCAGAAAGCCACGGAAGGTATTGTGTTAGGTAAAAACGATATTAATGTAGACGTTCTCGAAAACAAATCCCCACCAGATATGGAAGGGGAGAAACAAAAGAAACAATTACCACATAGCGCAAATCCACATCCTACTCCACAACGAGTTCCACATAGTCCTACTCCACAACGTCCTACTCCACAACATGAGACCAATCTAGTGATGGTACTATTGTAGGGGCTGGAATCGCATGGACGTTATTTCGCTAACGTCGTTTGTATTGCTCTATTGTGATCACCACTATAGCTACGATAAATAACCAAACGTTCTCTGCTAATACTCCTAGAGCTTGACCGGCCATAGTAAATATGAAATTCGCAATTGATCCAATCATTCCAGGTAGTATCTGTCCAAGTTTCTTTCCCATTTCCTTTAACAAATCACCCACCGTTTTTAATCCCTTCTTTACTGTATCTGCCACTTTGTCGATACCATCTTTTACTGGTTTCGGTACGGCTTTCGATAACTGGGAAACTATTACACTAACGATAACACCAATAGCAGTTGTCACCGCAAGAACAGTCATTCCATACTTTTTGAAAATGTATTTGATCCTCTCACGTAGCGATATACGTTCTAGTATAGCTTCTTCTTGACGTTCAAGTACTTCTCTTGCCCTACGGATAGACATTAACTCTTTATTAGCTATTTCTTTCTGAGCGTCGGTAGATTCGGAGTCTCCAAGAATAGATTCGTTATTTACTTCCCGCTCGGCGAGTTGTCGTTCTGCAAATAATACTTCATTGGTAGCTTCTTCATTATTTGGACCTAAAGCATCTTTGAGATCTTTCCTCATCTTCACACGTAATTTCTTATTTTTCTCCTTACCGGCGAATAGACGCGTATAGTCTTCGTTGCTTCCAAGTTCGCGAACGTTGAGTTGTCCATTATTTAAGTAGATTTCTATATTATGCCGAACACCAGCATCCGGATAATGCTCCTTTACATCATCAACCAGCCTTTCCTTTACCGAATCTGAAAAGGTTTGTTCGAATGTGAATCCTCGAAGTGGGTCATCACCATGCAAAACATCCATGGTAATTGTCTCACTACCTCCAGCTTCATCTTGATTATCACCTAATAAGCTAGCTATGTATCTTTCAGTTGCTTCTCGTTGTCGTCGATCTTCTTCATCTCGTTCTCGTCGATTTTCTTCATATCGTCGTTCTTCGTATCTATCGGTATTATCCTCGGGTCTCACATCAACGTCGACCCTATCTTCCATATTGAACATAACTATATATCTTGGTATATTCAACATGATATCGACGAAGTTAATTCCTACAGAAGCACTAAGAGTGCCACTTGCACTCAAAGCTCAACGAACACTATATAGAAAAACTTTCACTCCATCATCTGCTAATCCAGGTGAGACTCTCTATGTGGAAGTACCAACGATAGGAGAAGATATAGTATTAGTACCTGGTAGTTTAGCATTATTGGGTGATATCGTATTGTCTGGTGGACATGCTAATAATCGAGTCGTTGCAAATGTTGGACGTTGCTTAGTTATACATCGAGTTTGTAAGATGGGAGCTGAAATAGTAGAAGACATTGCTCGATCGGATCTATTACAAACATATTCCGATATATATCTATCTACGAAGGAGAGAGAATCGAGAATCGAGAAGGTATCCAATCAGATAACACAAATAAGCTACGATCTCAGGCCACTGATGCAGGTACTTCGAATGCTGGTGAGAATGCATTGTTAGCTGCATATGGTTCCAAATATAGAATTCCATTAGACGTTGATATTCTTACACAACATGGAGTTCTATATCCACATGCATTAGAAGACACTATTTCATTCGAATTAACTCTAGCCCGCGCTATCGATATAATCGTTGGATCAGATTCGACAAAGATAGGTACGTACAAGCTTACCAACATCCAGTTAGAATACGAAGCAATCAAGAATGAAACACTAGCTAGACACGCATTTAACGCATATGAAAAAGGTACTGCATTCCTATACGATCACGCAGTTCACTTCAAGTTAGTACCTATCGCTAAGGCATCAGATACTTTGATATCTCAAAACATCAATGTTCCACGACGATCATTTGCTGGATTACTTTTTCTATTCGTAGATCCACCTACCGCTGGTTCACGAGATAGTGAAGCATTCGTAAATCCTGATATTTCGAAGATAGAGATAGACGTCAATGGAGTTCCAAATAGATTCTTTCCTGGAGGTATGTTACCACCAGATTTTTGGCAATCCGCAAAAGGATGGTTTTCTACATCTGAGACCTATATGACTCCCACAAAGTTTTACAACAATAGATTCGCTATTATAGTCGATTGTCGCACAGCAAAAGATTCCTCTGCTCATGGCGATGGAATGGCACAAACTGGTGGTGGAAAAGATATCGATATTCGTATACATAGAACTGCGAGCAAAATCGTTAGCACTGTAAACATGCATATCTATGTCCTTGCGGATGCTCAGCTTAAGATATTAAACAGATCTTTACATAGTATAACATACTGATGGATTCTCTCACAGCACACATTCCATTTAATGCACTCATAGAGGTCCAACGAATTGTGGAAAGACTGCATTTCTCATAGAACAACTTCGTGGACCATTTCGTGGTAAGTTCGATTATATAGTATTAATTTGTCCTACGTATGCTCACAACAAAACATATCATGGATTTGCCAATCGAGATCCGCATTTTTATGTTATATCTCCACCTCAGAATGCTATCGATACCACATTAAATATTTGTGCAACCTTTTGGTCAGGTACCAATACATTATTGATTCTTGATGATTGTGCCGCATCAAAAGATGTAAAACGAAGAACTGACAAACTAGTAGATTTAGCATTCTCTGCTCGACATATAGGACTATCTATTTGGGTACTATCCCAACAATTAACTAGTATATGTAAACCTTTTCGTGAGAACGTAGCTATCGTAGTAGCATTTCATACGGCATCGGTTATAGATGGTAAAAAGATATTTGAAGATTACGGAGGCTCACAAGAATGTAATGAATTACGAACGATACTTCGATCTCACAAGTTTGCTCGCATATGTTTCTGTTTGCGACATCCTTTTTCAGTAGTATTAGAGCTACCTGCACCTATAACATATTATCATGGATGAATACATCAAAGAACTGGAAGATGGATGTGCTATTACTTGTCCTACGACCAAATTGGAATTGGAGGATATCGAAGAATGTCGGGAAGAACTTAAGACCTTAGCTGTACTGGGTACGACGAAAAAATATCTAGGACAGAATTTCTCCCTAACAGATATAACTAAACTATCTGAGAAGGACGTAAAACATTTACATAGTAGATACCAGGCCGTAGTAGCACAGCAAATAACAGGACAATTAGCAGATGGTGTACTACGTCAAGCTACTCGCGCAGTCGCATTCGTAGCTACACTAGATGACCAACAAGCACTGTTTAAGGATCTACAAGAAAACCAATTAGCCCGCCATGAGATATCTATGACGGCTGGTCGATTAGTACTTAAACACGGTCGATTTGTAGCTCTAGCTAGTGTTTTGTTCAACGTAGCTGATCACATAGTCATTCCTGGTACTCCTATTGAACCTTCGCAAGTAATTACTATATCGAATCAAGATGGAGGAACAGACGGATCAGATAACTGCGAATCCACCAACGACTGCACCAACTAAAGTAAAAGATCCAAAGAGAGTTGCTGCTGGGAAAGCATTAGCACTAAGTAATAAACTTGCTAGAGAGGCTCAAAAGAGAGAGATTTCGCGTGAAAGTGAATTACCTAAAGAAATCAACGTAGATGAAAGTTGGATGAAAAATGTGTCTATCAATACTACTATCGCAGTTATTGGTACGGGTGCTGCATTAGTTGGTGTATACTATCAATACAGAAGATATATAGATGACACTTCTAAGAACGTTAGTACGATACGACCCTCAAGTCCGATAAAGACTATGGTGCCAGATATGGAGTAACAGTTAAAGACTAGAAACTATGTGATATATGTTTGAATGGATCAAGAATTACTGAAAAAAGCAGCAACCGATGCTGCCATGATAACTGGAATCGCTACTGGTATTGGATGGATAGTAAAAAAGACTACCAAGGAATCTATGCTTAACGATCCTTCTATTTCTATTATAAATTACGTGAAGTGGACTGCCGTGATAGCTGGTAGCATATATGCAAAACGATATCTCGAGACACAAAAGCCCAAACCAAAGGATTAGTAGTATAGTATGGCGACAGCATTTGTAATGATGTTCTTAGGAGCGATTTTGAACGCAACGGCATTCACTGGTAGTCAAGTGCTTGCTAAGATGTTAGGTGGGACAGATAAAGAACGAGAAAGACATAATAGGGAAATGGAAAAATTTGATGCTGCTAGGGAGGCACATATCGAAGAACGACAAAAATTGTTTGATTGAATACATAACCAGGAAGTCATTGAGCGCAATATATACAACACTAGAAACGATGTCAACAAAGATTTCGTGCAATCCGATAAATTACGTCAGGCACTGAAACGACTCGAAGCAATGAAAGAACCTCGTTTCTCTGACTACTATCAACCATCTAACACACAGAAAACTGGTGAGTTGATCTATGTTGGTGGTGGAATGCTAGTTGGTGGATATGCTGTTAGTCGATATGCTTTTTAAAAAAACGAGAATTTTTACGTTCAACGAGATACTAAAAAATAAAAAAATAAAAAACTAGTTGGTTAGATAAGTTCTTATTCCTTTTTTTCTTTTTTTTTTCTTCTTGTTAAAGGTTAGAATACATAGATATATAATGGATGCTAAACTTGCGAATATCTTCTATGGTCCTATTGGCTATTGGAAAGGTCATGCTGCAATTGGTAAGTTATCGGTGGCTGCAAAGGTATCGGAAGATGTAACTAAGAGTTGGTTGGAGAAACAAGCCATGTGGCAAATATATCTATCACCACCACGCTATATTCCACGACCACATTGGACTGTATCGAAACCTAATGAAGTTCATCAAGCTGATTTGATATTTCTACCTCATGATAGGCCTAGTCGTGGAAGGAAACTATATAAGTATGCTTTAGTGGTAATCGATGTAGCTTCTAGATATAAAGAGGCTGAACCTTTAGCGTCGAAAGATAGTGGTGAAGTTGCTACTGCATTCGAACGAATCTACAAACGTAGTCCACTAGAATGGCCAAAAACATTGCAAGTTGATCCTGATAGAGAATTCATGGGACGTATGTCTGAAACATTAGAACTACATGGTACTAAAGTCCAACGAGGTGAAGCTGGTAATCATAGGGCACAAAGTTTTGTCGAACGAGCAAATAGAACGATAGCTGAAAGATTATTTGGATATCAATATGCAAAAGAGATGGTACTTACATCTGAAGGATCGGATGCACGTAGTAGAGAATGGGTATTGAGGCTTCCTGATGTTATCAAGGCTATGAACAATGAAGTTACTCGACTTACTGGTAAAGAGCCTTCAAATTCTATAGAGACACAACAAGTAAACATAAAGACTCCTATATATTCTCGAACTATTGGATTGGATGAAAAGCGACTACCATTCGACGTTTTAGTTCGATATCTCTATGCATCTGGAGAATTGGAAGGTGGAACTAAACGAGCGACTGATCCTGTAGAGTGAGGAGCTCGGTCTTGAGCTCCTGCTCTGACTAGTTTTATGTGTGGCCATTTGGCTAGAATTTATTATGTAGTGGCCCTGCTTGTGTTCCTAAGTTGTAGTATGGCAGACCTGGATAAGATAAAAAAACTTTTGAGGAACGAAATGGCACCCATCCACGCCAAGCTCGATGCGTTGGAAGGAAACTTTAAGCAATTGACAACTTCGTTTGAGTTTCTCTCTAAAAGATATGACCAGCTTCTTGAACAGACCAAAACCGCTAACGAGAAAATTACTGGGCTAACTAAATCAACAAAAACTAGCCAGGCGGACATCAAAACCAACAGGAATTTGGTTCTTGAAACAAAAGACGAAGCCGATGAACTGGCGCAGTACATGCGACGAGACTGCCTGGAAATCTCAGGAGTGAAACCGAATCCCGATTACAGTAGCGAAGACATCGTGGCTAGCGTTGGCAAGGCATTGAACGTCCATATGAAAGAAAGCGATATCTCTATCGCCCATCCCTTACCCTCGTTTAACAAAGATGCTCTACCTAAAATTATTGTGAAATTCACACGTCGGAATGTTCGCAACGAGTTCTACGCGAAAAGGAAAGCACTCGCAGGTAAAAATCTCTTGGAGGATCCTGATATCAGAAACTTCCTTGTCGGAGACAATATCTATATCTCGGAATCACTAACTCCACGAAGGAAAAAGCTCTATGGCGACATCAACAAGCTTAGAAAGAAGCTAAAGTGGAAGTTTATTTGGTCACACAATGGAAGAATTTACATAAAGAAGAATGAGACCGCTACACAACACCATGCATTCGATAACGAAAGCGACCTCGCGAAGTTCCAAGAAACCTTCCAGTCAAATGGATAAAAACGGACCCGAAATGGCCTCCAGGTATTCAATTTCTAATTACATTACTGCACATAATGCTAACAGAATTGCAAAAGCTACGGAGTATTTTAAGACATTCTCCCATTTTCTATTAACTGTATTACATTTGCATGTAAACCTTGAACAATGCTGTTGTTATGATGTTTAGTGAGCTTCCATTTTACAATCTTACTAGTGAAGAACTTGTAAAAGAAACAGGAGCCTGGGTTCACAATTCAGCTAATCTAATACTTGACTCTAGAGATCTGTTCAAAAACATTATCGAAAGTCCAGAAAAGGCAAATGATTGTAATGAAAATTTTGTTCATGATTTCACAGAATCTAAATATCATACTATAAAGCAATCTGGCTCTAGGTTTTCCAATATTAAGCATAAAGGATTCTCAATATTACATTGCAATATCCGCAGTTTACCGAAAAAATTGACTTTATTAAGTGATGTCTTGCTAACAGTAAAAGAGTTACCGAATATCATAGCTATTACTGAAACAAAGCTTACTGAAAATAGTCAACACAATATCTCGATTCCAGGTTATAATTTCTTAGGAGTGAACTCTAAAACCTTAGCGGGAGGTGTAGGGCTCTATGTATTGGAAGGCATTAATTTCAGAAGAAGAAACGACTTAGACCTTGGTCTTTCTGAGGGTCTTGAAAATTGTTGGATCGAAATTCCAAGAACGAAACAAAAGAGCATCGTCATTGGCTGTATTTATAGGCACCCATCGCAAAATCGCGAGCGCTTCCACGAAGCTCTTAAATGTAAATTAGAAATGTTAAACAGTGAAGGATGTGAAGCTTATATAACCGGTGATATAAATATTGATTTTTTTAAATATAACTCAGACAACCAAACATCAGATTACCTTGATATGCTACTAAATCTAGGTTATTTGCCATTGATTACTAAAGCAACCAGAGTCACTAACCATACTGCTACGCTCATTGACCATATCTATACAAACTTTCCGCAAAACGTCATGAAATCTGGAATTTGCCTTGCTGATATATCCGATCACTTGCCTGTTTTTTGTACTATAGCAAATAAACTTCCGATAGTAAAGGAGAGCAGATATTATAGAGATTTTTCCAGTTTCAGCAATGAACTATTTATTGATGATCTTAATAGCATAAATTTTAGTAATCTTGTTAGCTCAGATGTTAATCAGAGTATGAATACGATTGTTGATACTTTAAAAGAAATTACTGATAAACATGCCCCCATAAAGAAAACCTCTAACGCACAACAACGGCTGTTGAGAAAGCCCTGGATATCAAAGTGCTTGTTAATTTCAATAAAAAAAAAGACAAAAAATGTTTAAATCTCACTTCCTCAGTAAGGATCTAGACAAAGTAAAACAATATAAGATATATAATAACAAACTAAACAAACTTAAAGAATCAGCGAAAAAAATATATTTCACATCTCAATTTAACCTACATAAAGAAAATATAAAAGCAACCTGGAGCTTGATAGGCATGCTAATCAACAGGAAAAAGAAGTCTTGCATTTCTATAAATAAATTGTTCTATAATAACAGGTGTTATACGGATAAGAAAGACGTTTGCGAACAACTTAATTCTCACTTTATTAATATTGGTCCCAACCTAGCTGCGCAAATACCAACTTACGATAATTCTAACCCTACTCGATATATTAAAAGGTCATTTAGAAATAGTTTGATGTTCCGTGCTATACATGTTCATGAAGTGTGGGATGCAGTTCAGGGTCTAAAAACCAATAAATCAACTATTGGTGTTCCACGAAAATGTATCAAATTGGCTGTGGACCACATCAGCGAAGCCCTGACAGCAGTCTTTAATCTCTCTCTCGAACAAGGTATAATGCCAGATATCCTTAAAATATCCCGAGTAACCCCAGTAGACAAAGGTGGCGAAATAACGGATCCATCTAACTTTCGCCCCATTTCTACGCTCTCCTCCTTTACACAAATCTTTGAAAAGCTAGTCTACTCACAAATTATAAATTACTTGGAAAAGCATGAAATACTAAGCAAATTCCAATTTGGTTTTCGGAAGGGTAGATCAACGGAACAGGCTATAGTGGAAATAACCGATAATCTTAAAAAAGCAATTGATAATAATCTTTTTACGTGTGGGGTATTTCTAGACTTCTCAAAGGCATTTGATACGGTAAACCACAAAATCTTGCTGAAGAAATTAGAGGCGTACGGCATAAGAGGAACCCCTTTACAATGGTTTATTAGCTACCTCTCAAATAGGCAACAATATGTATATTTAAATAATATGGAATCACCAAAACAAACAATGGTATGTGGCATCCCACAGGGAAGCTCTTTAGGTCCGCTTTTATTCCTAATCTATATTAATGACATTTCAAACTGCTCGGATAAATTATCCTTTCGAATATTTGCTGACGACACCAACGTATTTGCATCGTCTCCCTCCATCAGCGATCTTGAAACACTTGTTAATGAAGAGCTTGCCAACATAAAAAAATGGTGCGATATAAATAAATTATCTATAAACATTAAGAAAACGAATTTTATGATAATTAAATCTCCCAGGAAAAAAGGAATTGAAAACATAAATATCAAATTAACAAATAAAGATGGAACATATAAGTCTCTAGAAAAAAGGGACCATATTAAATATCTGGGAGTGTTAATTGACGACAAGCTCACATGGAAATACCATATAGCTTATACTTGCTCCAGAATTGCCCGAAATATTGGCATCTTTTATAAATTAAGGCATTACATGTCTCTAGCCCAACTAAAACAACTATACTATAGCCTTATCTACCCCTACATTTCATATGCTATCCTCGCATGGGGAAGTGCCTATAAAACACAAATTAAAAAAGTTCAAACGAAACAAAATATAGTGATAAGAGTTATGTTTTTTGCTGTTACCCATGGGCCTAACACAGAAAGTGCTCTACCCCTTATGAATCTGTTAAATATTCTCTCCGTTAATGCTATTTACAATTTACAAGCCCTCAAATTTGCTCATAAGTGGCATAGAAATGAGTTACCTAATATATTTCAAAACTATTTTCAGTATGCTAGTGAAGTCCATTCTTATAGTACGCGATATGCCACCAACAAAAATTTCTATAAATCACGCACAAGAACCAACATTGGAAAACAATCTGTATCATCAGCAACAGTCGATCTCTGGCAAGAACTTCCCAGTCATTTAAAAAATCTCACCAATTTCACATTTCCTAAAAAAGTAAAACAATTTCTAATTCAAAAGCAATTTAAATCAAACCTTTAACTGCCAATGTTTGTTATTGTATGTGTCTGTATTTTCTTGTTCGTATTTTGTTTTATTTGTGTCACTACATTAATAAATGTATCTTTACATGGCTAGGAGCTAACTAGAAAACCTTTGTTTATTTAGCCCCTAGACACCTTTAATATGTATATTGTACCTTTGTCATTGACTTTTTCATATTTTGCTACTTTTTTTCTTTCAAACAAGGAACTGTAAATATAATAATAGGTGTGAAATAAAAGGATTTGTTGTTGTTGTTGTATGGAGTTTACAGACATATTATATTTCTCGAAGTGTGGTATCATCAAATCAACCAGTTCTATACTATTTAGGAAAAGATGCACCAAAGCGAGGGTTTGTTCGTGAAGAGATACAAGTGATACCACCAGATACAGAACTACCACCAAAAGGTATTCTAAGATAGAAGCAACTCACAAATAAAGTCATCCATATCTTCATCCTCTGTAACGATGTTTTTACTGTTGTAGGATAGTGTATCAACTACGTTTGATAGTATATTGCTAATAAAACCATCTAATTCTTCATCCTCTGGAAAAACGTCTCCATGACCATAGGCTGTTGTATCTATTCCGTTTGCTGAAATCCATCTCTTACTATCGAATGGTGATAGAGATACTTTGTTCATATGCATGCCATACATCTTATGACCTTCACTTCGAAGCATATTCATTCCATGTTTGAATACTTTCTTATCCATCAAGCACTCTTTATATTGATCATGACGAATACGATGTTTCACTACTGCCTTCTTGGTACCTTTAGCTCTACGAATCTCATCACCACCTACTTTTAATATAGAATAGAGCTTAGATCGTAGTCCAACATATTCGACTATAGGAATACCTTTACATTCGTCTTTCATTTTACCAAGTACTTTCTCGTTGTTGATACTATACAGCGGATGGTCTTTGCTGTAGTTACTAGTATCATATAGATGTTTATGAATTGTCATATCTACATAGATGTCTTCAGTTTTAATGTGTAGTAATAGACTGTCGGTATCGGTATAAAGTAGATTACAGCGTTGCCCATATTGCTTCTTGATCTCGTTGTAGTAGAAGTCATACATCAGATGCTTTGATAGATCTAGAATTGACATTCCAACATATATGGGGCGGTTCAGCAATAGCTTACTTTTGTAGTTATGTACCGCGGCAAGATCATCATCAAAAATTGTGGATCGAGCATAACTAGGTTTATTCAATAGACGTTGTAGTTTGTTTCCTTCTGATGCACGCACTAATTGGATATCTACACGTTTACGTAGATTCTCCATTGTTTTTCCAAATACGCTATTGTTCATCAGTTTGTATAGATCCTGCTTGAAGATGCTCTTCGCTTGTTTTCGTAACTCTGTATTCATTTGTATATATGGTTCCATCCATGGTGATTGATCAAATCGTAATGCCCTGTGGATCTTTTTCAAACGCATACCAAGAGATATATACAATTGTAGGTTACGGTAGTGGAGCACATATCGTTCTTTGTTATATAGATTAGGTACAAGTTTTTCTACTTTCAAAGATCCATTACCTTTATATAGTTCCTCAAATAGATTGGTCTGATACTCTGAGAACAAATCTTTATTCACCTGAATTCTCTCGGGAGCTAATGGATAGTCGTTGTGTGCATCGTGAAGTTCTCGAGGATATTCAAGATCAACTTCAAGGATATAACCCTTATCTGAATCCATTTCGTGATTGGTTATTTGTTCTTCTGTTGGTGTATACCACTCAAATCCTCCTGTTGGTAGATATTGACTCATTGCCCAACCATATAGATTATTAGCATCAAGATATAGTATGTAGCTATATGGCTTATTAGGATCGCAATCGGGTATACTTTGGTTGTTTGCTTTGGCATAACGTTGTGATACCATGGATATGCCGCCACGTAGACCTCTCTCAATGAATAGATACATGTCATAGTCAGTTAATAGTTCGAGTTTCACTCCAGTTATCTTTAATAAAGCGTCCCATGAAAGTCCTGGACTCGTATAATAATGTGCGGGATCTAATCCATAGTTTTGCATACATGTTGTACGAAAGTCCTCGAACACATCTGCTAGAAGAAGTACATCAGTTTGTAGATAAAGATCATGATAATCACCTAATGTCTTACAATCAAATACATTCCAAACTTTTATTGCATGTTCGTAATCTTCATCGGATATGTCCTCTAGAGTTAGTTTACTATAGAACGCATCTTTCGGTGGTAGAGAAGTCTCTGCAAATCTATCCCACGAATCCATGTACTCATGGATATACTCCTTTACGAGTTAATAGATTGGCTTTCTCTTGATTAGATGTATATTTTACGATTTGTTGGAAAGTGTCTGATTCTGAGCTCGATACCAATGTACTAAGAGATGATGGTAGAAATTGAAAGCTATCAATGAATCTTAGGTTACCAAGTGAGAATGAAATGTATTTCTCCATATTGTTTGGAATACAAGATATCTTACCTAATGTTATGGATATGGATTGCATTATTAGGTGAGCATCATATCCACGAAGATTATGGAATACGACTGGGATAGTAGGAAAAGCACGTAATTTTAGATTACAGGTATTGTGTGCTGCACCTCGAAACTCACCTGTGATGTGACAATGATCACGTACTCTATCACCAACCAATGGCTTCTGACAGATATGACAAATTGTTGTGCTATTATAAGCCTTATAGTTTTTCCATGACATGCATAGTGGTTTAGCCTTTTGGGCTTTGATCTTCGCCTCTTCCTCTTGCATACATCGTAGAAAGTGTTCGATTGCATCCCTGCCTCTATATAGTACTGGTGGTTCGCTATAACCATCGGAACGTACGACTATATAGCAAAATCCACATGGAATATGTTCTTCTGTTTTAAGCGTGTTGCTCTTCTTTGGGTCTTGAACAGGTCCTTCGATCTTAGTGGTTAATGCCTCGAAATCTGCATAGATAATATAGGTTACTTTGAGCTGCTTGTGTATATTCTGGAATGAGACTTTGTCGTTCTTATTGGTAGGCATTTCAATGCGTATGGCTCTGTCATTGATACCATTACACTCTGGAATGTGCTTCGTAAGAAGATCTTCGTTGGAATATCCATGTAGACATCGTTCGCAGAAGTGTTTCCTATGTTCATACTTTGTCTGATCGAATAGGAGTTTGTTGAAGTCCTTCATCCAGCAATAGTGTTGTTTACCACTCTTTGGGTCTTCTATAAGTAGTAGATGGATGTACTTCGAAAAAGTCTTCTTTGAGATATGATATATGATTAAACACTTTTCTTTTGGATCCCATCCATATACATTAATAGAAATGTTGTTTTGCTTCTCTAGAAGTGGTATTTGTGAGATTGGTGTTGGTGAGTCCACCCCATTGGATTTCACCATATCTATTTGATACTTTGATATCCTTTGAGGATCTTTTTTAACTGGAAACATTGCTGCACATATCGACCAAAGTGCACAGTGATCATCTTTGTTGTTTACGTTGATCACAGCTTTCTTGTTCGCTATTTCTTCAGGTAGTGGTAAATATGAACCTCCACGTTGTGGTTGATATCGGGCGATGTTTAACCATAGAATATTGACTATATCTATGACCCAATTTGATCCACGACTGATCCACTTCTCAATTTGGTTGTATATCTGAGCATGTGCTTCTACTATTACCCCATGGATCCCAGCGATGTTGGCCAGAACAGATTGTGTGCTATAAAAGGTGGCTGTCTCGTATATGTAACCATCAGGTTTATCAAGTACGAAAGTTATGTTTAAAGATAATTGGGCCTTAAAGGTATTGTGGTTTTGTAGTTCTTCCTTAAACTTTTCGGTAGTTTGTTTACGTACACCAGCAAGGAAAACAGCTGGATCCGCTCCCATAGGATTATCATCAGGAATATCCATCTTCCATCCACGTAAATAGTTCTTTAAAGGACGTACTCGAACAAATGTTAGTATATGCTCATGCAGCCATGATATAATAAACTTATAGCCACACTCCTCTAATAGGGTGGTGAAATGTAATACTTCGATCTAATATGGTATAGAAATATGGTGAATGGACTATAGTAGTAAATAATGATTACGACAATATATGTTATAATACCTAGTAATCACACTCCTCTAATAGGGTTTTGAAATGTAATACCTTGATCTAATATGGTGTAGAAATATGAGGGATGGACTATAATAGTAAATAATGATTATGACAATATATGTTATAATACCTAATAGCAACACTCCTCTAATAGGGTGTTAGAATACAATGAATTCACTATGAACCAAGTGTTCGAACGAACGTTAATGTATGCTTAGCCCTGATATAATACCTATAACTACAATCCTTTAATGTGATGTATAAATACCATGAATGAACTATAGTAGTAAATAATACCTTGTAAACACGTTTCTCTAATAGGGTGTTGAAATGTAAAAAAATACAATTAAAAACATTGTACAACAAAACTGCTTTAATCCGGAAAGAAGCGGTAGAAACCGATCTCTTAATATAATGTATAAATACAATAAATAAACTCTAGTAGAATCTAAACTAGTCGTGTTCTGGCGCACATTCCTGAAATTCCTAAAATTCCATTTAACATTGTTACATTTTGTTGCTTTTTTCATCTAATGGACTATCCTCACTTCGTTCGGGGGGTCCATTAAATGAAAAAAGC
This sequence comes from Actinernus sp. WN-2022, assembly GCA_030867875.1. NCBI lineage: Eukaryota > Metazoa > Cnidaria > Anthozoa > Actiniaria > Actinernidae > Actinernus > Actinernus sp. WN-2022. Next base: position 92,973,355 of record JAOWCC010001589.1, read on the forward strand.
AACAAAATGTAACAATGTTAAATGGAATTTTAGGAATTTCAGGAATGTGCGCCAGAACCGCTAGTTTATATACTACTACCCGGGAGCAGAACGTCATCTAACGTTCTACCTCACTGGGCGAGGATGGACCTTAACTTCCCGATAGTAGAGTCTAGTGTGCCACCAAGCGTCACTACTGCGTGTCCCAGCCATGCGAAGATAACATTGCATCGGATCTAAACGACTGGCGTGAAAACCAATCAGCCGGATTCGCCTTTGACAGGACATACGACATTGTCAGCATAAGCTTCCTTTCCGTAACCAGGCTGAATATAAGACTGACAACCCCTAATAGTCTGGACGACCGCGGTACACGACCTTGCCACGCGTTAAGAGTTACTTGATTATCAACTTGCACATCTACTCTAAGGCCTTCAATTCCGCATACGTCCGCATATCAATTCCGCATAAGTCTCCTTTATGTTGATGTACTCATCTTTAAGATCATCGATCCAGTAATCGCCAATGGAGACATCCTCGGTCTGGAGGTGAATCGTAGCCGCCCAGCGGAACGCAAAGGCGTCTGTCGACAGAGACAGCGACGTGTTTTCCCGTCTCCATGGAATTTAGCTTTGCTTGACGTGCGCGTCATATGAGAGCAAGTTAGCCACGTCTTATCTAGACGCAATAGACGATAAACGCCAGAACTCCATTTCCTGTCTGAGCGCCTCGGAAAGCGCCACCTCTCCACGCCGCGACCATTTCCCTATTGTAAAACTTTGCCCCTGGGAAAGCTAAGGAAAACGACATGCACTTGCCCATCAACTTCTGCATAGACTTCAAAGGTACGGTTGACTGGCGAGTGAGAACTGATTCCCGCAGTTTTGCAAACTTAGCTCTCTTCTCTGGAATCGAAACGCCCTGGGCACAAGGATCAACAAGCATCCCCAGCTAGATGATCCGGGTGGTGAGTAAGAGGATGCATGTATTGAGGTCTAAACAGTACCCTAAGTGAATCAAGACTGGGGATGCATATTGGCACAGTGGTAAAACACGCCTCTCGCCGATGCGGTTCCGGATTCGATTCTCGCCTCGGGCACCATATGTGAGTTCGTGGTAAACATCTCTCCGATCAATCGATCAGCAATGCACAATGGAGCCCGTGATTACCAAATCCCCGGAAACTCGTTGGGTCCAAACAAACTGTTTGATAATATATGGCGAGTTTTTTTCAGCCAACAGGTAGAGTAGTTCCCACTAGCCACTAGCCATGCCATTTCACTCCGAAATATGCTTGGGATTCGACGGATAACATGATGTGGTCGTATCCCGACTTGTCATAACTTTTCGTTAAATGGGAATTAGGGTAGACAAAATTGGGGGTATATGCCAATGTCTCAAATGAGAATGGCGTATTTCTCATCCATAATTTTAAGAACCTGGTATCCAAACACAACTTTGGCTATTGGGTTCCATAGTGTAAGAACGAGCCGCTAGGCTGGAGCATTTCTACTACTTTACCCAAACACACACCGCCCCATTGCACACGCGCTGTACCAGAGACGCGGTGCCAGATCATTTTGGGTTAGCCTCTAAAATAATATCCAACATGGGAATGTGGTTGCGTGCTGGGGTTTTATTACGCCTTCCTTCTCTCCAGCAACGATCCTATTAACCTCTGCCATCACGCTTTGTGCATCGGTCATTTCCGCCGGGCTCGAGTGTTCTTGTGATGTTACCCACAACATTTTCCTTTCGCGAGGCTCCTTTTCCACTTCCCAAGGAGCAAATATATCGCGTTCACCGCTGTCGCGATGGAGAATAAATTAGAACAAATAGGAACATTTTAGGTGAGGAAACCCGAGCCCAGGGAAAATGACCACAATAGCTCGATAAGTTGAGCTCAAGAGTATGCCCTATAGGACAAAACGCTTGTCGGGTCATTTCTCTTCACTCGAAAAATTTTAACACGCGGAGAAAATACAAGGCACGAAATAACATACGAAAGGTTGCCTTTATTAATACTGCCATTACCGCTTATTCGGGCATCGACGTGCATAGTAGCCGGCTTGGCCACAAATCCAGTACTTCAACTGGGTACGAGACCTCCCCTCGCCCCCAGGCCGGTATAGGGTCCCGCGCGTCCGGCCAGTGGATTGAAACTCTCGTCTCGGCACAAAATTCGGACCCTCTTTGAGGGCGGCAATGGCTTTTGCCACGTCTGCCTCTTCCTTAAAACTCCACCAGGATGCATGCCTTGAAGAGCAATACTTCCAATAACGGACGACAGTACTACACGACTCAAAGTTCAGATCCTATACGATCTGCGAAGCCCTACACGGCTCAAAGTTCAGATCCTATACGATCTGCGAAGCCCTACACGGCTCAAAATTCAGATCCTATACGATCTGCGAAGCCCTACACGGCTCAAAGTTCAGATCCTATACGATCTGCGAAGCCCTACACGGCTCAAACTTAAGTGTGAAGTCCTACACGGCTCAAAATTCAGGACCTTTGCAACCGCAGGTATAAAATACAAACAAAACAAATTCCTAATTATCAATGCGGCGTGTTAATACAAGATTACAAATATATACCTTGCCTAACAGTAAACCTAAATTAAAAGAAATTGCGAATACACCAAAAGCGACGCCTACCCGTTCTACATACCAACATGCCAAACACAAACGAGACAACAAAACCGAAATGGTAACTTATCCCTAGCTCTGCCGAAACTAGCTAAATACCGTTGAACCCGAAAACAAACGGCCTTATTCCATTTGTGATAAACTTCCAAGGTAGAGGATGAAAGGCCGGGCGAACACACAAAGTCCGAACCCGTTGTGAAGAGCCAAGGCTGAATGCTTTAACTGGGCAATGTGCTCGTTCAAACGAATGATAAATAGCGACTATAAAAGCAAAATACTGTAAGCGAAATTTCGGGACCAACTAACGAACTAACACCACTACGACTAACCTATGCCGCCTGTGAAATTTAAACAAGCTTATCAGTTTTGTCTGCTGATTCAAGAGTGTTCGAACTCGACACATGTAGCAGGGCTAGAGTAGGTGCCGGGTTTTCCATATTCTGGGGAGCCCCAGCCGCTCCAGCCGTTGTTGAAGGACCCGCTGGTTGTTTTTCCAAAGTAGCTATTGCTGGTTTGCACTCAATGGCGGCCATGTTGGTGCCCCAACAAAAGAAGCTAACGAGGAATCTATTGTTTAAGAGCACCAACATGGCGGCTATGATGTCAAGTGAAAGCCAGCAATAATGTTAGAAACTTCCGAAACGCTGAACGGACGCGCCATGCCGCCGACTTCGCGTCCCTTGCCAATCTTTGCGCCAACTGACACAGATGCAAAATTAACTTGTTATTAAATAATACTAATGACGTCACCAGGAATGCTTTATCTAGACCCTAGAGTTAGGGTTAGCATTCTTGGACCGCTCTTCTTCCTATTATTCATCAATGACTTACCTTTATGCCTCCCCCCTGACTTAAACCTTACTATGTTCGCTGATGATACCATACTGTTAATATCTGGCTCAGCTGTCCCTGACATCAGTTCTCAACTAAACATTGTTGCTTCGGGCGTATCTACTTTGGGCTAATCATAACAAAATGGCACTTAATACTACCAAAACGAAGTCTATCCTCATTACTACACCCCAGAAACTCAGATTTTTGCCAGATACTTCTCTTAATGTTACTATTAACGGCACGCAAATCGAGCAAGTTGAACATGCTAAGGTTCTTGGTATTATTCTTGACAATCACTTCACTTGGGATAAGCACATTGACCGTGTGTGCTCAATTATTAGCAGCAGACTGTCTCTACTTCGCCGGATAAAGCCTTTTCTCTCTCATGACTGCCTTTTGCGCTATTACAATTCCTGTGTGCATAACCACTTCATTTACTGTTCGTCCGCTTCAAAAACGCGTGGCGCGCATAATCCTAAATGCTGACTTTTCTCAATCTTCTGAAAGTCTTTTCGCTAAGCTCCAGTGGTTGCCAATTTCCGACTTGATAAAAATGAGAAAGCTCCTTATGTTATTTTGCCATCTTAATCAATCCTGATGCTCCTCTTTGCTTCAAAAATATGCTTAACTTTCTCTCTACTACTCGTTCAGCTGGACCCTCCACCCGTGCGTGCTCGCTTGACCTCAAGATACCTTACCCACGATCTAATTGGTAAGCGCACTTTCTCCCATAGTGTCACTATTCCTTTCAATGCTCTTCCATCCGAACTTAAGCAGATGACAACTACTTCTGTTCCATCCATAAATGATATTTCTGCAAGGCTTACTACCTTTAAGAAAAAAACTTCGTAAGTTATTTTGTCAATTTCTCTGCTCTGTTGATCACCTGGAAGAACTATTTTGCCACCAATGCCGCTTCCTGCTTTACTGTAACTGCACCACCAGATAAATATATTAAGTTATTGCCATATTGCCTTAGTCATATAGTGTGTCAATATTATATAATATAGGTTACCAATTTATCAATTGTAATTTTAGCTTTAATATATTAGTGCTTTATTTTTATTGTTTTGTAATTTAATTAGTGGGGACCGTATGTTAGATAACTGTAAGGTTAATACGTCTTTCCTTTATAAATAAAGTTTATTGTATTGTATTGTAATGACTTTGAATATGTTTCAGATTTACAGATCGCTCATTACACATTTCCTTTGTTTTTAAACATGACTTATTCATGAGTTAGAAAACTGCATTTCTTAATGAGTTCAATAGCCAATCAGGTCATGCCATTTTGGTCAGGTGTATGTACCTTGATACACGATGAAACTCCACATGAAGATCTGAGGAGGTATCTTGATCTATCAAATGACAGATGAATCTTGATCTCCTATCAAATGACAGATCAAGGTTGCTCCGATTAGTTCAAACACTAATCAAGTATTTTAATAAGCGTTACATCACAGGAATGGCGAGAAGTAAAGGAAAAGAAGGAAATAAAAACCCACGTCTGTAGTGTGACTCGGACATCGCTTGCAATCGGCTGCTTGTACTCTGTCTTGCCCACTACACTATCAGTTTGTTTGTTGAAACGACCATGAGAAAATAACCACAATGCATAATACCCCGTTCCACATAATGGATGTGTTTGATGACGTGGATGATAAGCTTTTTGCATTTGAATCGCTTTACAGTGACATTGTGAACGAGCATGCACCTATGAAACAAGTATACGTGAGAGGACAACAAGTCCCGTACATGACTGAACAATGGCGCAAAGCCATTCGTCATAGAAACAAGTTGTGGAAGAAATTCATCTGTGAACGAACTGACGATAATTACAATAAATATAAAATACAAAGGAATATATGTACTTCACTAAGGCGTAAAGCAGTCAAGGATTACTTTCTAAAGAAAACAGAAGCCGAAAACCCAAGGGAATTTTGGGATGCATATCGCCCAGTTTTGCATTCTAAGAAAAGTAAACAAGCAAATGATATAATACTTAAGGAAAACAATGTTGTTATAACAGACAAAAAATATATAGCTGAGTTATTTAATGAATATTTCATTCATATTGTGGATGGCGTAGCCGAAGTCAGTGAAACGGATTATGGCACGGACTTTAATGAGCATCCCAGCATTAAAGCGATTAATGAGAATAATTGGGAAAGGGGCATGCCAAATTACTTGGACTTTCATTATACTAACACGAAAGAAGTCGAACAGCTTTTATCAAGTATCAACACGCGTAAAGCCTGTGGACACGACTTTATATCTCCACGGCTAATTAAGGAATCCACCTCTGCAATTGCAGGTCCGCTTACAACGATAATGAATGATTCAATAAGACAATGCACATACCCTGCTCGCTGGAAAATGGGACAAGTGACGCCTCTTTTTAAGAAACACGATGAATTAAGTAAAGTCAGCTACAGGCCTGTAACTGTTCTCCCGGTTCTGAACAATATTTTTGAGAAGCTATTGTCAACCCAGCTCCAAGATTTTTACGTTCAGATATTGTCAGATTTTATATCTGCCTACAGACGGTACTATAGCTGCGAAACAACACTACTCAGATTAACAGAAGACTGGAGGCGTAGTTTAGACAACAAGGAAACGATAGCCGTGGTGTCAATGGATCTATCGAAGGCATTTGACACCATTCCGCACGCGTTATTACTTGCGAAGCTGAAGGCGAATGGGGTCAGCGATAGTAGTTGTGCTCTTAAGGATTATCTATCCGGCAGAATGCAACGAGTCAAGATAGGAGATACTTTCTCGAAGTGGGATGTGGTGAAGAGAGGCGTGCCTCAGAGAAGCGTTCTAGGACCAACATTTTTTAACATATTTATCAACGACTTATTTTTTCACATTAAATTAGTGAAACTGAATGTTTATGCGGATGACGGACAACTGTACTACTCTGATAAGAACCTAACTGAAATTAACAGTCGCATGCAGCATGATGTTCACATAGCAAACTCTTGGTATCAAAAAAATGGAATGATCGCTAACCCAACTAAGCATCAAGCAATGGTGTTGGGCAGTTCTCAGCTTGACTTTTCCTTTCCAGTGAAAGACAAACTGGATCTTCTAGGCATGACATTGGATAATGAACTGAGCTTCAAGGAGTACATCACAACCATATGTAAAAAAGTAAACAACCAATTTAATGTTATGATTAGGTTCCGTAAACTTATTCCAAACAGTACCATGTTACGGCTGTATAAGGCCTTCTTACTACCTCACTTTTATTATTGTTCTATGGTATGGCATTTCTGTGGTAGTCGCAATTCCGACAAACTAGAGGCATTAAATAGACGCATTCTTAGGTTTATTTTTAAGGATAAGGACTCCGATTATAATCAGCTGCTTAAGAAAGCAGGAACTACCTCTATATACAATAGGCGTATTCAGAATATGCTGCTCACACTTTTTAAATGTCTGCATTTTGAAAATTACCCTGGATATTTAAAAGATATGTTCAACTTAAGATCAGTAGCTTATTCTCTGAGAGGCAGTAATATTCTCAGCCTTCCTAAACCATCTACAACTTCGTATGGCCTTCACTCATTTCGATATTTTGCAGCTAAAGTTTGGAACTCACTTCCCGACAACTATAGAGTTCTGAATACTTATAATGACTTTAACCGTCTGATTAGGCAATATGACTTTGCTACCATGTAAATGTAATTTGTTATTAATTCCAATTATTATTCAATTACTCGTGTACAAATTCGCTTTATCATGTATATATTAATATGAATAACATTTGTTTATTTAGTTATTTTCTCGAAGATATTAGCTTATTTCAGCTACTCTGTAAATTTGAGGATAAATAAAGTGTATGTATGTATATGTATGTATCGTTGGACAAACGTATAACTCAGATTCGTAAATCGGCTTTTTTTTCAATCAGAAACATCTCGTGCATTAGGAAATTTTTAAGTTTCGAGACCGACGATTTTGCCTGGTTCATGCCTTTGTGACAACTAAATTAGATAATTGTAACGCCTTATTATTTGGCCTAACGAAACATCTTTTTCAGAGGCTGCAGCATGTACAAAATACTGCTGCGAGGCTGGTTACATTATCACGCAAATCCCAGCATATTACACCTATCTTAATCCAGTTGCATTGGTTGCCTGTTGAGCAGCGTATTGAATTTAAAATTCTTCTTTTCACGTATAAAGTAATTAAAGGTATAGAACCAAAGTATCTCAATGATCTACTCGAGCCTTACGTCCCTCAGCGTTGCTTGAGATCTGGCTCTAAGATGTTACTTAAAGCACCAAACTATAATCTCAAGTCTTATGGCTACCGTGCTTTCTCTATATGTGCGCCATCAGGGACGTAGCCAGGGTCCCGTTTTAGTATAGGCACGAGCAACCGAGCGAAGGGGTCATGGGGGCATGGTCCCCCTGAAAAAAAAGATTTTTTGGGTGGTGTAGGTAGGTGCCTTTTTGCCTAAAGTCAGCTGCGCCACTGGCCATTATTATGGATTCACTTCCACTGCAAATCAAATGGAGTGCCTCTGAACGTTTTTTAAGAATAATTTTAAAACATCTATTTCGGAAAGCGTTTTATTGATTGCGGTTTTTAACATATGACATTCTTGTATTTTTATGTACTATTTACAATATGAGTGGCGATGTTGTATCGGATATATATTGCCACGAATGTAATGTACTTATGATATGCTCCACATAAAATGTTAAGCTTTGATTTTTCCCATGTTAGTATCCTGTATCATTCCTTAGAACATGGTCACACCCACTCGACCAATCAGCGTTCCCCATTTCAGCTGTCTAAATCCCATAGTTAAGTAATTAGTAATCTCTATATAGAGAATACTAATTACTCTCCTAGACTAGACCCTGTATATTATTTCGAAATGTTCAGAGTTTCTTACAGTAGTTGCCAATAATGAACACTCGAGTTCTATGTGTAGCGCGCTCGTGGTTTTCTATCTAAAATGCGAGGCACTCTAAATCACATGGAACTCTCGTGCCATCATCTAACCCTTACATACATGATTCTAGTTCGCTTATAGTCAGTACTCGGTATCATTTGATACAGAATACTAATAGGCTAACTTGAATTTTGTATGGAGTTTACAGTGTATCCACGTGATCCGAATGCTGGGTCTGGATTGGCTAGTTGAATTATTAATGAGTTGTACAATGATTTTTAGATTGGCTTTATTGGATTTTATCAGCTTTTCTTTTCCCTATTATTCTTTAGACGTTATTGTATATGTAATTAGTTTTTTTCTGTAATTATCATATAATTGTCAAGCGCCTTTGGACATATTTTAGGAAAGGGCGCTATAGAAATTATTATTCTTTTTTCTAATGCCAGATAGTTCAAACTTGGACAGGCATGGCATTGGGTCCCCACAAATCACATAGTGGCGATGACGTCATCGGTCACGTGATTTTAAGTACATGCCCATATCTCTCTTATTTCTAATGCCAGCCGGCTGAAACCTGGACAGACATGGTAGTGGGTTCCTATGAATCACCTAGTGGTGATGACATAACGATGACATCATCTATCACATGATTTTAGGTACATGCCCATATCGCCCTAATTTCTAATGCCAGACAGTTCAAACTTGGACAGGCATGGTATTGGGTTCCTGCAAATCACTTAGTGGTGTTGACATACCGATGACGTCATCGGTCACGTGATTGTAAGTACATGCCCATATCTCCCTCATGTCGAGGTATTTGTCTGACTTATTCATAGCTATTCCTATGAGAAATCAATTCTTTGACCTTCTTTATCGTAGATAAAGCCCTATGAATAACAAAGAAAACCGAGCCGATCATGCAATAAGGCCTGATATTTGTTTATGGACATTATCTGATCCTCGAAGCTCAGTTTCCCCCGAGCTTCGCTCTCGGGAAATGTTCTCTTCGCGGTACAGATAATATCCGCGGCCGAAACAATCCGGGCATATTTCGACGCCACAAATAGGTTATTACTCGGGCCAGGCCTTTGGCCGTCACGAGTCATAAATCGCGTGTTTGTTTTATTTTCCATGTTGCGAGTTGGAGCAACACGTGAGTAGTTTAAGGGCTCACTATATGGCAAATACCGCCTCCTGATTGGTCGAGAGAAATCGATGACGTCACAGAAATGGATGACATCACAAGGGAGGCCCCGCCTCCGCTGAAACTTTTATAGGGCAAACACGGGGCGCTGATTGGTCGGAATTATAGGACAAATACGGGGCGCTGATTGACCGACGTTATAGGGCAAATACCGCCTCCTGAGTGGCGGACCGGGGAACTCACAGGGAGTATAAAAAGTGAACCTCCGTTGTAAGTTTAGTGTGAACGATGCCACCTACTTGCTTTTGTGGGTGCTACGCTAAAGTCGTAAAAGGATTAGCCGGAACGCCAGAGTGTGTGTACAAGTGTGGACAAACGGCTAATTACAAGTCGCAACCGCAAGTTTTACCGTGCAGTTTTTATTTTACGGAGCAGGAAATTCCTTTGGTGAAAGCGGCTATCCCGTACGAAGTGTGCGTTTCCTCTTGGATTTATGTGGGCTGGCCCTCCCGCACAACCTGTTGTGGACGGACCCTCACCCCCCAAGAAAACACAATTCTACGCTTCACCATGGACACCACATGCCCCCCAAGACCCACCACCCGTAGCTTGGTCCAGTCCCACCTCCACTATGCCGCTTACGGGGCCGCCCGCGGAGACGCCCCCGACAGGGACCCCCCTGACACCCTCCGGACCCCCTACTGCTACAATGGTCGTGGGTCCCCCGCTACCCCCACCCCCTATAAACATCCCGACAGCGTCCTGGACACCCTGGAACAACAACCAGGGGCAAGCGGTGTAATGCCCGGGAGCCAAGAAGACCCAGATTTGGTGGACATTCCGGACACCCGGGATGAGGACACCATAAAAGCCGGGTGGGCTTTGTACAAAACACTCTACGTCGTGGTGTGTGTCCGGGAATGCATGCGACAACGTGGACGGACCTGTGAGGGGTGTATTTATAGTACACAGGGTCAACAGGATGAGCGTTACCATTCCTGTTTATGGTCATTTACCGAGGAAAGTTTTAACACACGTGTGGCGGAGGTCCGGGAACATATTACCCTAGAGGCTCTACGGGCTACGGGCGTACGGGCTTCGCAGAGTTTGCACCTCGCGGGGATTATTGCTCCCCTTACTTATACCGTGTTTGAACGGCTGCAAAAATTAAAAGAGGCAGAGATTTACAAGTATTATAAATTGTATTATTTTGAAGAATGCGAAGACCCTCTCATTACTTACAAGAATCGAATTTGGCACGCGTTGGGACAAGCTTCGATCTACGAAGACAATTCCCAGGATTATATTAAAACTGGTGTGTCTACCCTTTTGGCTTTATTTTAGTCAGCCAATTATATGTAAGACAGGAACCCCGAGACAATAAAAGAGACTTGTGTTTGGTAACAACAACTTTGTTTTCAATAAATAAATAAATAAATTTACATATAACATTCCAAAATAAAATAAATAAATAAAATTAATAGGACATTCTAAAAATAATTACACAAAGTTTAAAAACTATTTACAATGGTGTGGGCCCTATTTCGGGCACCACAGAGTGAGAGTTAATGTTTACAAAAAAATTAATCGCTCTAATATTATTTGAAAATGTACATCAAGATGAGCCATCGCTCTATTTTTTGAAAAATTACATTAAGATGAGCCATCGCTCTAATATTATTTGAAAAATTTCATGAGACAACGCTCTAATAGTAATCGGAAAAGTATAAAAATAGAAAGGTGGAAATTGCCATGGAGAAAAATGTTTATCATAACATATGATAGTGGTTTCTGTAGCATTTTTGTATTGGACAAGTTATAATTCCAAACGTATCTAAATGGTTAAATAAGGTAACAGTGCCCGCCTTTAGAAAAAAAGAATGTTTAATCTCGGTTAAACAGCAGTAACAGAGGGGGGTCCTGTCATACTTAAGGGCCCGGGCGACAAATTTGATGAAGCAGTGGGTGCAGACCGTCTCTCCACAACAGGGCAGTGGAGGCAATTGTTTTTCGGGGAGGTCCTCGCACCAAAGACACTAAAAAAAAAAAAGATGGATAGGATAATACATTTTTCTCTATGGCAATGGAAATCCCCCACTTCTGATTCGAGACTTCAGTGGAAAAAACGTTCATGCGTGACGTAACAATAATATTTTTTGGTAAGTGGCAAATGGAAACTTGCTAAAGTTACACAATGTAAGAAAACAATTATGCTCCCTTCCCGTATAAAAAAATGGTGTTTTATTTTCTTTGAACACATTAGGCATCGTGGATTCCGGTCTGAACGTAAGGCATCGGTAATTATAATTACGAAACAGGAGGCACAAAAGGTGCCCCCGCAACAGGGCATGGGAGGTAATTGCCTATCCGGCAGCTCATCACACAGTAAACACTAAAAAAAAAAAATGAAAAAAATTGGGGTTTATAGGTAACTATAATGGTCCTTGTATTGTTCCATTAGCGGTAAACGTAAAATGGTTAAGGTAAAAAAATGGAGGTACACGACAATGGTGCCCTGTCTCAAAAAAAAAAATTGGGTCTAGATCTTGGAGGCAGCAAATGCAAGTTGGTTGAATCTGCAGGCGGACCACCCAGGACATATCATTTACAAAACAAGATCCGCACACCGTCCCTCCGCAACAAGGCAACGGGGACAATTGTTTTAACGGCCGGTTGCCAAACTGGGAACACTAAACAAAAATTATTGTTGAACATGAAAATAAAGTTTTTTTCCACTGAAAGCGTCCCCACCCTTCCCAGTCGTTTAGAGGGATATAGACTGGGTGGTGGGGCATCGGAAGTAGACGATCCCTGTAGCACAATGCATTTTACAAATGGTTTTGTTACAAAAACAATAGGGGCACCACCTAAATCTGAATTCTGTTACGGGTTCCACACTCAGGGCGCCGGCAACCCCAGTGGTGAACAAAAAAATTCTATTGAAATCCATCGGCTGGCCACTATTATTCCACGAGTAGTTGCCTTTGATGTTTGTCTTGACATGGCGGAGTAGGAAGAGTATCGGCATGAAATGTGCCTGGTGGTCTTTTTTTTTCTTATCCATTCGCTGCTGAGTACAAACGTACTCTCCGATCTTTGCCAATAGCTCGATGGGGAGGCCCAGGGGTCGTAGTACCATAGCGTGTGCAACATAAAAGTGTTTGCTATCAAAGGTCTGTTTGGGAAAAAATAAAAATAAAATAAAAAGAGGAACGGCATGAATAATGTTTTAGAGGAATCTCTCTCTGTGGCGCCCACGATAAGCCATACTACTCGCTCTTGTGCTTTCTTGTTCTTTTGAGCTGTAGAAATAAAAAGGAAACCAAAAAGCGTGTTGAATTTCAAGAGAGAAATTCGTGTCCTCTTACCTGGTTGAGTGTTTTGGTTCAAAGGCGCCGAAGTTCATTCAACCGTCAGTATTTATGGGGCAAATGCTGGGCTCTGATTGGGGCACTTTCTCGGCCTGGGATTGGTCCGCTAAAAACGGAGCGCTCTGTGAGTGGTAGCTTTCGATCCTGTTTTGGCGTTTTAGTGCAAACTTTTTTCTGGAGCGACTAAGAAGCTCAAATTCTACCCCAAAACCTAGGGGAAATTTTCTAAAATTTTCTGGAGGTCTTCTTTCGATGGCCATCTTAGTTTTCCACGTTTTTTCCCCTTCGCTCGACTCGGGAAAGGTGTCCTTGGAGGACCGAAAGTCCTTGTGACCTTCGGGAAGCCAGTTGAAAGTTACCTGTTTTTATTGACCCTAACCCACCAATCACGAGGCGAGGCTCATACGTAGTCAATGTGCGAAAATACTAATACCGCTGACCGCTCGCCTTTACCTTGCTCTGGGTCAACTTTATTTATTTAGTTTCGGAGGGTCAGTTTTGGGAACGCTTTTTCGATAATTTCCTTGGCGCGAAAGAGAGGGAGGTTTGAAGAGGACTGTAGAGGGAGGTCTCCCGGGAGAGGCCCCGCAAAAATTCGGAATAATAAGCGTGGGGGGAGAGGGTTAATTATTTTACAAAAAATAATAAAGAGAGTGGAGCTAGAGCTAAAAACGGATCGAAATCCACTAATCCCGAGGCGTGTTCATTCTAGGGGGACCAATCAGAGAGAAGTGAAAAAAAATTAAAAGTGAGAGACGATTTTTTTTTGGATTAGTTTCACTACGATGGCCACCTTGAATTACCTAGATGAAGAAGGCGATGAAGTCACTGTAACAGTCGAGGAAGAAAAAGAAGACAACCCTTATGCCTTATCCCCGCAGGCACCGCTCAACCTCTCCCCCGGGGAGCCGGAGGAAATTCTCCCGCCAACCGCTTTGGCTACCGTGGAGGAAATTTATGCAGAAGAAAACGAGGCACTAACTTACGAAAAAGACATTTCTTGGTACAACGAGGGCGGCTTCTACGCGTTCCTGGAAGGCACGAATTTCCTCCCGGGGGTGGACTACTCTTTGTCTCAAGAGACGTTTACTATTCCCGAGGGGGAGTCGCTAGTGGGGGACGAAATAACCGAAGAAGATGTAGAGAGTCTAGTCGCTGCGTTGACCCTCCCCACTGTGCTACCAGAAATTAACGACCAAGACCTTGCCGAAGTTTTTCCCGAGGACATGGGGGACGACGACGACGACGACGACGATGACACTTGGGATACGAACGCTTGGTTGAACGAGATGTTTCCCTCCCCCGTGCCCCAAACAAAACGGAAACGCGTAGTAGAACAACAAGGGGGCGGAAACTAAAAGAAAAAGACGAAGAGGGGGAAGAAAAAATCGAACTGGTCCAAACAAGTACAAGAGCCTGCAAAAAATTCAAGACAACGTGCAAGGACTACGAATTAAAAATTAAGACAAGATCCCGCGCGACTCTGGCTGAGGTAAGTCGAAAGTATGACTACACTAATTTTGATGTGACGTCACGCCCGCGCGCGGTGGCGCGTGCGTTTAACGTCCCTGTTCAGAATTGCAAAGGAACGGGGTGGGTTCGAATCCCCGCGCGTGGAAGGCATTTTTTTTTGTACAAATGTTCAAAAAAAAATTTGGTAAACATTTTTCACCTTTTTTTATTTTAATTTTTAATTAATTAATTAATTTATTGACAGGCTCTTCAAGACGTAACCATCGCCATAGAGAGAGTCCTGGACACCACCCTAGGGTCTGCGAACCCTCAAGACCGTGTGAGAATTACCTTAGATGCTCCCCACTTGGAGGTAAAATTCCACGGGCGACCCGGACAAGAGGGCCGATTTGGGGGCGTGTTCCTACCAATAGCCTCGTTCTTCGACCGCTTGAGCCAATTCCTTTCCGGAAAAAATAAAATGGTTGTTGTAGCCACCCAGCATGTGTGGCAGGGGCGGTTTGCCCATTCCTGCTACCGTGGCCATGGTTTTCAATAATCGTCGTCAAAGATATCTCTTTCGACACGTGCACGCTTGACGGGCGTTGAGGGAATGAGAGGGGGAGACTGTTTTTTCTTTCTTTTCTTCTTGTTGGCCGCCGGCTACTTCGTCTTTTTATTTTTCGGCGCCATCCCGGCTAATCTTTTCCAGACCTTGGATCAACTTTTTACTGGTTTTCTTGCCGAGCACGCGGGCCGCCCCGCGACTCGTGTCCTTCGCGATTCGCTTCACCACCCTCTTGCCAAATTTCTTTTTCAGACGATCGAGAATCTTTTTTCCTCCTTTTTTAGCCACCGCCCCCGCAACGGTGCCGGCCAGCGCTTTACCCGCCATAACGGCCAAGGGGGCTAGCGCTAAGGGCAATAGCCCACCCTTTTGATTTGTGACCGGTTCGTAACGGCCGAGTTCATTCCAACGGATAGGGAGGAGTCCGCCGCCCTCTTGCTGCCCTCGGCCCCCCTGGAAGACAGGAATTGAGGTGGGCGTGCGTTGAGGGTTGGAGGTGTGGGCGGGGAGCGCATGGAACACAGGTATCGAAGACCCTCCGCCAACCACATCCCCCATAGATGGCAACGGTGACATAGAAGTCGTAGACGGTCCATTCATCCTTTCCTTTTCAGAGCGCGCTTCACAAATTCCAATGTCGCCACCACGGTTGCTGTTGAGGCGAATGAGATGCGTTGGCCTGTCTCGTCGGTTATAAGGATTTCCAGCGTGTCAAACACCGGTTTGGCGAGCGGAAAGTACCGCATGACCGGAAAGTATCCTTCCACCACCTTGTTGTAAGGGACCTGGGCCGACACGACCCTCAGCAAGGGCGCTTTCACATCCCCCACGATATGCGGTTCAATCAGATCGCAGTACACGTACAAACTGCGCACGGGTTGGTGTTTAAAATCACGGTTGAGCAGGTAGGCTTTGTCTGACAAGAATTTCTGGCCGGAGTAATAGGTGGACCAACACTCGGGCTGGTACCCCATCAGGGTGCGGGGATTCTTATCTTCGTTCTCGTTCTCCGAAAAGATTTGGGGCGTGTGCCCGTCGCCAAACCCCAACAGCTTGGCCAGCCAAGGGCTCATGACAACATGGGTCCCCTCATGGACGACTTGAAGGGTCAGCATTAAGGTCCCTTTGGCAGGTTTGGGGTTCGAAAACCATATCACATGAGGGTAGTTGGCCGGAATGGCTGCTTCGATAGCTTTGGCGTTCGCGTAGTTCCCGGTCGGTAACACAAAGGTGGTTTTGATCTCGTGATGCTTGTGAAACATGATAGAGCTGGCGCCCGTGGTCGCGGTACTCAGGTAGTACAAGGTTCGGTCTTTCTCCGAGACCGACGCCGGGATCAGAATGGCTTTGTCCGCGATCACATGTCTGCATTTTGAAAATTACCCTGGATATTTAAAAGATATGTTCAACTTAAGATCAGTAGCTTATTCTCTGAGAGGCAGTAATATTCTCAGCCTTCCTCAACCATCTACAACTTCGTATGGCCTTCACTCATTTCGATATTTTGCAGCTAAAGTTTGGAACTCACTTCCCGACAACTATAGAGTTCTGAATACTTATAATGACTTTAACCGTCTGATTAGGCAATATGACTTTGCTACCATTTAAATGTAATTTGTTATTAATTCCAATTATTATTCAATTACTCGTGTACAAATTAGCTTTATCATGTATATATTAATATAAATAACATTTGTTTATTTAGTTATTTTCTCGAAGATATTAGCTTATTTCAGCTACTCTGTAAATTCGAGGATAAATAAAGTGTATGTATGTATGTATGTATGTATGTATGTACGAAACTGGACATCAACGGGGTGGAGGGGCCCGATTTTTTCACCATACCGACGGGATGGGCAGTGGACTTTTTGGGATCGTCCTCCAAGCCGATCATGTAGGCCAGTTGAGGGGGGAGAGCTAAAACGTACCCGTCCGTTGAGGATTGATTCAATTCCAGGGCCGTCTTGGCCCTTGTTTTATCGTTGAATTCCGGCCAGACGTCCAATGTTTTGAGGACCGCTTGGAACCCTCCTTGCTCCAAAGCCCGGCGCAGGGCATGGACCAGTTCTGTGACCGTTTCGAAAGACTGGGAAGCAAAGGTGAGGGTGGTTGAGGTATCTTCTTCTTGGCGAAGTTTTTCGTGGATCAGCGAGAATTGCCGGTCTTGCGTTTTAGGGAACAATTCATCCCAGGCGCGCGGAAATTGCAGGTGGCAAAGAGACATCTCCCACCGCCGGTCCAAGACCATCATCTCCGGCAGATGGATACGAAAATGGGACCCTGTGTTGTTGTGAAAGGTATCCCGGCTGGCCACGCTAGGCAACGTCATCCAGATGCGGTCGGGGTCCATGCTTTTTCGGAAATGCAAGGTCACTTCCACCTTAGCGGTTTGTGGAAATGAAACAAGTTTCCCGTGCTCGTCGGTTATAAGGATTTCGAAATCCCCAAACACCGTCTTGGCCAACCGCCTGTAGTACAGGGTGGTAAAGTTGCATTCTTGGATCGGTGCGTCGCAGGTCCCTGAAAAAAGGATTCTCAACAAGGCGGCTTTGGTATCCCCCACAATGCTGGGTTCCACCAAATCACAGTACATGTAAATTGTTGCTGGCTGCTGGAGGCAGGGGAAGACCAGAGAGGCGACCGCCATTTCCCAGGCCGGAGACAACTCGTACAGTTGCGGGAGGTGGATACGGAACCGGGCCGGGGCATTGGTGTAGACGTTCGCGCTCACCCCATGGGTTAAGGTAATGTAAAATTCCTCTTCCTCCATCCTCTCTCTCTCTCTTTCTCACCCCTTATACGCTGTTAAATGTGGTGGGGTACCCTTGCCATTTCACCAAAACTTCTTCCTGGTTCTTCTTGCCGCGGCGTTGCAACACCTTTTCGATGATAAAGATACTTTCTTTTGCCACGGCCACAGGCGTCATCTCGCTTTCGTAAAAGGTCCCCTGCAACCCTTCCCCGCTCAGGTCCTCCAACCGGTTGAACCGCTCGGCAATCTGTGCTTTGGTCTCGTTGTACGTGACGAAAAAGGCAACGTCATTCTTTTTTTAAAAGGCCTGGAACTTACGGTTGGTAAATTCTGTCCCGGCATCGGTCTGCAACCGTAACGGTTTTCGTTCGCGGAACACTTGGGTAAAGGCGCGCACCAATTCCTCCCCGGTCTAGTTCTTAAGGGGGACCGCCCAGGCGTACTTGGACAACACATCGATAATGGTCAAAATGTGTTTGTAGCCCTTGTTGAAGGGACTCGTGGCTTGCATGTCCACCAGGTCCGCCTGCCATTGTTCGTCGAGGGCCAGCACGCGCACGCGCCCTCGCAGAATTTGTTTTCGAAAAGGCCGGTGCAAGGTAAACGCCAATTGCTTTTTCATTGCTTTTTCATTGCTTTTTCAGCCATGCTAAAGTGGTGGTGCGTGTCAGACCCACTTCTTTAGCCGCCCTCACCAGGCGGGCAGCACCCCCAAAGGCAGCAGGGCGGCCGATTGCTTGATCATGCAGATCCCATGGTTTAGATCCAAGTGGATCTTCTTCAAGGCCTTCTCCAACAACCCTGGCGCGAACAGCCTTGTCAACTTCTTATTCTTGTCTTCCGCCCGCTCCTCGAACAGGTCACACGCAAAACTGTGAGCCATAGTGTTGAGGTAAGGGAAGAGTCCATCCGCCACTTGAGTCGACTCTCGCACCAGGGTTTCCATTGTTTGCGAGGGGTACCTGTCGTGAATTTGAGTGACGGAATGCATACCAAAACGTCTCACTTTGTTGCTGAACATGCGCACGGAAGGTTGTTTCCAGGATCACTAACCAAGTCGCCTTCCCTTGTTCTGTTTCCATGAACAAGTCGTCCAGGGTCGCCGTACTTCCATGGGTCAGCGTAAAATGAGGTTTAAAATAGTCGACCCCGCGCATCTGCAGCATATGGAAGGTCAACCGGTCCACAAAGTAACGCACGGCCGTCACGAACCAGGACATATTTTCTTTTGGCCTCTTCATCTTTCTCTTCTCGGCCAGCCTCTCTTCAGCCTCCTCCTCTTCTTCCTTCTTCTTCTCCTTCTTCTCCCTCTTCTCGTTCTTAGTGGTGTCGTCTTCCTCCATGTTGTCGTCGTCATCGTCGTCACTCTCGATCATCTTGGCCACCCTCTTTTCGGAAACTTTTTCTTCTTCTTCAACCTCTTCCTCCTCTTTCCTCACTTCCTCTTCGTACTTCGCTAGGGCTGTATTCATGTGACCCCTTAAGGCATTGAAACGGTTCTGCACAGAGGTCAGTTGGGCATCCCCTTCCCCCTTCGTCACAGAAATGTCACAAGCATGAGCTTGACGATAGATCATACTCGAGGTGACCATACTGTAGCCGAAGTGGTAGGCGAGACGGTACAACCGTTCGCTTTGCCAGGACTTGGTCCGCAATTCCTGAACGTAGTCGTACAACTCAAACTCCGAGTAGTCGTAGAGTTGCTGCCACACCAGGCCGGTGTAACGTCCCAAGATAGGCAGCAGAAGGTCAAACTGTTCTTTCAGGATCTGGTTCGTGAAGTGGGGGAGTAAATGCTTGATGGCGTTCTCGTGGTACTGTTTCACCTGGAACTTGCTTTCGTTAAAGCACAGACCGGTAACGAAATAGTCGTCCCAACTCATGGTGGCCTGGGAGTACCGCGCACACAAATGGAAGTACAGGTAACTTAGGAAGTGTTCGTACTCTGTTATGATGGCTCGCTCTCTCTCGTACCGGGGATCTTGCACTGCTGTGAAGTGGGGGTCCGGGGGTAGGTGGTCTTTGTCAAAATGGGCACGGGCCGCCGAATATATGTTCATGTAGTGGGAACAGATAAGGTTTCCTACTACCCTCCCCTCCGCATTCAAGGTTTCGGCGTGGTACCAATACTCGCGGGGATGGATACGTTGGGTACGGCAACGGTGCAAGTATCCCTGCGTTCCCCAGCCCAAGTCCTCACGCATCCGCGTCTCGCATACCTCATACCACATTAGTCCCAGGTGCTGCTTCAGGGGAAGCCAGCGGAACAAGAACCTCGCCATCTCCCTCAGGAAATTGTGGCGCAAGGACTTGCGGGGCCAATCGGAGGCCTCATTCAAATGATGTTCCAGGGCCATCGCATCCATTTTCGCGAATTCTCAAGCATCATCGCTTCCACCTCTAGCCGCTCTTTGGGGAGCACATCTAGGGAGAGCCAATACGACAAACAGCCCATCATCATGCCCTGCAGTTCCGTCGAATATCTCTCCTCTAACGAGCTCTTCAAGTCAGGGAACTCCATCTTCACTACCTGGGATAGTTTCAACCGGTTCCAGGTCTCCCGTTCGGCCACCAGGTCTCGGTAGAGGTATCCCAAAAGGTACACACATACACACACACACCTCATATCCTCCTTGTACTTGAAAATGATCTTGTTGTTGTTGTCGTGCTTAAGCACCCACGCGTCCTCCTCGTTATAGCCGGAAGTCTTCAAGGTCAAGGCTTTACGTTTTCCCACCCGTGGAGTGGATAAATGCACCCTCTGGAAACAATCCCCGTTCGCGTAGGACACTACCGCCGTGTACAGGGCAGATAAAGTGAGGTGCATTGGACTCATGGGAGGGAGGGAGGTATGCCTCAGCTCGGTGTTCATTAGTTTCACCCTCTGTAGAAACCCCCCAAACAAACGCGCCATGTCGTTCGTCTCCTTTTCCCACAGTTTGCCTTGCCACGTTTGCAAAATACCGTACGCTTGGTCGGTAGAGAGTTGTTTTAGGCTGATCAACGTTTCATCCCTCATCTCTGACGTCACGGCCAACGTACACATTTGTCCAAAAAAGGCAGGAATTCGTCCAGGTGTTCCACCGCAAAACCTTCGCGAGCGATCTCCCAAGCCTCGGCGAACCCCTCTTTCGGTCGAAGTCGTTTCCATTGGGGCAAGTCTGCGGTCACCAAAACCACATACAAATGTTGGACCAATGTTTTAAATTGGAGGCGGCTCGCTTTCTCCACCTCGTCTGCCTCTAAGAATTTCACGGTGTTGATCATCTTCCCAAAGAGTCCACACTTTTCGGTACTCCCGATGGAGCATAGAGACAACGGCAAAGAACCAAAACAACATGAATGCCTCCTCCCCAAAGGTTCACTTTTTTATACTCCCTAAGAGGTTCCCCGGTCCACCACTCAGGAGGCGGTATTTGCCCTATAACGGTAGCCAATCAGCGCCCCGTATTTGCCCTATAATTCCGACCAATCAGCGCCCCGTATTTGCCCTATAAAGGTTTCGGCCAATCAGCTCCCCGTATTTGCCCTATAAAAGTTTCAGCGGAGGCGGGGCCTCCCTTGTGACGTCATCCATTTCTGTGACGTCATCGATTTCTCTCGACCAATCAGGAGGCGGTATTTGCCATATAGTGAGCCCTTAAACTACTCACGTAACAGGGTCAACCAATCAGATTCGATATCGCTCGGGACACTGCGGGACTTTGAGGGTCACCTAATTTATTTACATAACTTAACACAGTTAAAATAAGATGGCGGAGACCCGGGAGAGAGAGAAAACGTTCGTGGCGGAGGAAATTTCTCAAATTTGGAGTCCCATCTCTCAGATGTAAACAGCTTAATGTTTAATAGGAGATATTGTAGTTGAGTCTACGAATAGCAGTTTCAGCGGTATTGACCCAAACGCCTCACTTCAATGTAATGAAGCGCCATTGAAACTGTGTATCTAAATTAGTCGTGCTTGTTTAGGAGGGTGTTGGTGTCGTGTAAGAATGATGGTTTCAATGGCGCTTCATTACATTGAAGTGAGGCGTTCGGGTCAATACCGCTGAAACTGCTATTCGTAGACTCAACTACAATATCTCCTATTTAACTTCATTTCTGGGAAAGCCTTCCAACAGGCTCAGGATATTTCAACTGGCGCCCTTGTCGGAGCCGAAGGACGTTTTCTACCCAGACTGGCCAGAGATTGATCATTCGACACGACGAACACCACACAAGTACAGTTTTACTGAAACCAAAGGTTTCTTTGATGGAAATGGCAAGATATGTTGAGGTTTTCTAGGACTTTGGATGGAAATTTCTCACATTTTACAAAAAGATTAGGGATACATACATACATATCTTTAATATAAGTTCCCAGAAGGGCTTTTCAACATATATTTACAAATAGATTAAAATAAGTTAAACTAGGAGAAACTATAAATTTGTTAAAATACTTATCGATAAAATTGCGTAAAAACTATCATATCTAAGATTAAGGCTTATTGAAATTACATTGAATTCAGTCGTAATAAGAAGCTAGTAACTTAGAGTTAAGAGCTCTCTTAAATTGAGGAACTGAAGTTGACGCTTTAAGTGTGCTATCTAAGGCATTCCAGATCTTAACACCTCTGTAACTAAAGGACTTCTGACCGGATGCTGAGTTACATTTAGGAATGTTAAGGTCACCGCAATTTCGAGTATTGCGCTAGTGTATACTGGATCTCTTGCAAAACTTATCCGATAAGTAGGATGGGGAAAGCCCATTTAAGCATTTAAAGGTCAATAACGTGTCTCTGAAATTAACAGTTTCTTTAACCGGTAGCCATTGAAGGTGGCGCAATATAGGTGTGATATGGTCACATTTGCGTGCGCCACTTATTATTCTGGCTGAGAAATTCTGCACAAGTTGCAGTTTCTTGAAGTTCTTATCGGAGGTATTAGCCCAAACCGATGAACAATAAAATAGTTTGCTTAGAACAAGGGCATTAACAATCGTATTTAGAGTTTCGGAATTGAATAAGTGTTTTACTCTGTTGATTTGACACAAACTCGCCATACATGATGAGACAATTTTTGTGACATGGGCATCATAAGTTAGATTGGTGTCAATAATCACGCCTAAGTGGATTAGCTGGCGCTCCTAACGCACGTGGCCTGAAGTGATACAATTGTAAGTAAAACACATAAAACTTACCAGATTGCATTGTTGTTATTTCATATTCGTTTCTGTTAAAAGTAAGGGCATCAAATATAGCAGTAAATGGCCCGATTCCTGTTGTTCTAGGCCAGCGTCGGCATCCCAGTGATCGAAAAAAAACGAGTGGAAATCACAATGTTACGTTATAAATTTCAGCGTCCTTCAAGGTGTAGAAAATGAACACTAGCACTAATATTTGAAAAGTCACCACTCTACTCAAAAATAAAACTGCATGCAGATCTAGATAGATGACTTTATTTCACATTTAGAACGACACATCCCTAAATATTTAGCTATAGGGATATAGCTATTAGCTAAATGAAAAGTTACAGATAATACTAGAAGTAATCATAGATTATTAAAGTGCGTTCGACATGTTTTTTGTAAGAGAAAGGACTGGGCTTCCTGTGGTAACACAAAAGACTGAAAGATTGCTGCAATGATGTGGGTGTACATGTAAATAATTCTGATCAAAAATGCTTGTTTTTAACTAGTGAACATTTTGAATGTCTTGACTTATAAATTAATATACAAGGGGATGCATATGGGTATAAAACTTTAAATATTTATATTGTGTTACATTAAATCATTGGATGCATGTGGTGCTTATACATGTGGTTTATATGGTTATCATTCATTTGAGCATTTGTAGCACATTTTGCTGTGTGGTATACAGTGTAAAGCAATAATTGGAGTTAGTGTGGAACACAATCAACCCTTTAGCTACAATAGCTACGGCTATTCAGATGTGTATAAACTGCGTTCCAGTTCCTAGTATTCACAATATTAAGTACACTCCAGTGTAGAACATAAACTATATATGCATGTCTATAAAGTACACCCCAGTTCCTTCAGAGCATTGAAATTATTTTTTAAGTGAGAACATGGTGGTTGGCTGCAGAATATTGAGTGGCGTTGTTAGTTGCAGAATATTTTATGATCAATGTTGGTAGCTGGGTCCGGACTTTTATCAGCCTCTTATGGTTGTTTCAGGTTCCGTTAGAAATTCAGTGGAGATTAATTGATTAGGGAATTGAACACAGCAATGAACTCAGTACTTTGATCATGAATTTCCCTCACCTTGTACTGTGTTGGTATTTAAGTTTCTTGGCATATCAAAGATACGGGTGTTTAGAAAACTCAGACCAGGTACTGTTTGTAGTTTTGGTATCTGTATGTACAGCGAAAAGCAGAATCCAATACAGCGAGCAAGCCAACAGAATTTTCGATCGCAGATTCACTCGGTAGATATAGTTCAGAACAAATTATGTCCAACTTGATTGTACTGCAGACCGCGCCGACAAAACAGACCATGCTTGACATCAGACTTTGTCTTATACTCCAGAGGTAGCACACACTTTCCGAATTTCCTCAGGCTTCGATAAATAGTAGCAAATTATTCGCAGATTCACTCGGTTTTTACTGGATAGTTCAACCTAAATAAATAAATATGGTCGAGTTGAATGTTCAAGTATTTTATTTCTTCGGGCCTTTCTAAGTACTTCGGGCGTCTGGAACCCAGGGTAATGTTCAAGGTGCAAAACAGACCATATTGGACTGTGTCAGTCCTCCAGATGTACTACACACTTTCCTCGGGCTTTGCTCAATTGTACTTGTGAACCTTTGAAACATTGCATTGGATTGTCGGAAAAAAAGGCAAGTAACCATGCGAGCCGCCATTTTGGTAAAATGAAGAAACCATGCCACGAGGCGGTAAATACCTGCGTGCGCATACGTGCCGCTGTGTACGAGATTGCATATCCACATACATAGTCCAAAAAAATTCGATTGGCTTCCGCCTGGAAACGCACAGATAGCCCACACATCACCACAGGGAGCGCCATGCAAGATTAGTATGCGTTCTCCTTCGTCGAACGCAATTATCAGTCCATGAATCCTACTGAAAAGCATTAATTTCTAAAAATGTTGAAAAGTATGGGTTGATAAACCCTGCTAAAAAGGATTGCTTTCTAAAATACAAAAAAACATATCTCAGTTAATAGTGAGATAATGTTATGTGAAGTTGATTTATTATAATTACTGGGAGCAGTTGTAAGGGGCCTTTTTCAGGAAACAGTCATGTCCTGGTATAATACTTTGTTAACAAATTAATTGAGCTTGTGATCTCCATGGGAAAGACGTTGCCATGGATGCTGGATGGCAAGCTATCTTTAAAAACGCTGTTTTGAAAAGATTGACAATCGATTGGAGGTGAAAAATAGCATTCACAAACAGGTTTTGCAAATAACACTACTGATCTCGTACAAGTGCCTTTAAATATATGAATTAAGATTGTTTTGCCATCCTGCAAAAGGTCCACTCAATTATATATAAATGATCACGAGCATGAGTAGTGAATCAATAGACCTAGTCAGCTTGCCTGTTTGTTGTCCCATTGCAGACCACCTGACTTTTCCATTGAGTTAATGCTTTTTTGTTTTTCTGTATCCCAAGAGGAAATGTATCAATTTCAATAATTGGAAAAGAAAATACTGAATCCTCTGGAGAACTAACATGTGGTCTGAAATGGGGCAATACACAGGCAAGCTGACTAGGTCTATTCGGCTCTCCTAGCACAAACCATGTATGACACAAAAATATGCAAGAACTACATGAACTACATGTATTCACCTATTCCTAGGTGGCCCGAGTTAAGGCCACTCAGGGCCTCTTGTTGTTAATATATTTCAACGCTACAAGTAAGTTATTGTTACTGCCGCAGCGAACGAGCCTGAAGTGAGCGAGCAAGGCAGCAGTCTTAATTTGTGTAGTGGAGCCGCTTTTTTGACGCATTGCCAGAGCAGTGCATTGTGGTCGTGCGCAAGGACACAGAAACGATATGCGCGGTCTTTCACACACGGCGTTCTTTTCGTTTGGGCGTGAAAGTGTGTATATTTGTACTGCTTTTATTTTGCATTTTCACGTGAATGTGGCCCTTACTGGTACTTAGAATATGTTATTGCCATCCTATACCGAGTGTAAATAAATTGCGATCGGCTTTGTATATATTTTTACCACAAGTTATTCAGTGTTCCTTATTAGTCTCGTATTTTGATGTAAAGTTTACTAACCCACAAAATATGTTTTGTAACTTGATGATCATGCTAAGCTTGGGGCGGAGATATTAACTATTTTCCAAAGACCAAGATCTCCTCTTATCACCATCATTATCAACAAATAATTTTCTTCTATTACCTTTGATACAGTCAAATCAATATAGTTATAATTTGAAAGGTGACAGCGGGATTCAAAAACAAATTAGCATGTCAAGAACAGTTGATTTCCGGTGATTACGCTTCATCGGACTCCAATATATGAAAGCCTGTTTCCGTAGAACAGCAATTTTTTGATGGGAATCCTAAGAAAATGTCGGGAATTCGTAGATTCAGGGAATTTACCGGTAAATTATTGATATGTTGGGACAAACTGAAAATAATTCAGGACGACTTTTTGAGAAAACACGCCACAGCTCAAACAGGCTTCAATCAAAATAGCCCCAAAGCTACACAATAGATTTATCCAGCACACATCAGACATTTTCGTTACCCAATAAAATATTTTCCTGCCAAAGAGCTACTTACTGCAGGTTTTCTTCTAATACATTTCCTTAACAGAACGGCAGCATTCACTACCTATTAGGTATATTTGTTAATTGGTGGCTGTTAATTGGCTACAAACAGGCCATGTCATGATGTTGCGCATGTATGGACTTGATATTGTATCGATGGCTGTTAATTGGCTACAAACAGGCCATGTCATGATGTTGCGCATGTAAAGAGTTGATATTGTGTCGATGGTTGTTAATTGGCTACAAACAGGCCATGTCATGATGTTGCCCATGTATAGAGTTGATATTGTGTCGATGGTTGTTAATTGGCTACAAACAGGCCATGTCATGATGTTGCGCATGTATGGAGTTCATATTGTATCGATGGCTGTTAATTGGTTGATATTGTATCAATGGCTGTTAATTGGCTACAAACAGGCCATGTCATGGTGTTGCGCATGTATAGAGTTGATATTGTATCGATGGCTGTTAATTGGTTGATATTGTATCGATGGCTGTTAATTGGCTACAAACAGGCCATGTCATGATGTTGCGCATGTATGGAGTTGATATTGTATCGATGGCTGTTAATTGGTTGATATTGTATCGATGGCTGTTAATTGGCTACAAACAGGCCATGTCATGATGTTGCGCATGTATGGAATTCATACTGTGTCGATGGTTGTTAATTGGCTACAAACAGGCCATGTCATGATGTTGCGCATGTATGGAGTTGATATTGTATCGATGGCTGTTAATTGGTTGATATTGTATCGATGGCTGTTAATTGGCTACAAACAGGCCATGTCATGATGTTGCGCATGTATGGAATTGATACTGTGTCGATGGTTGTTAATTGGCTACAAACAGGCCATGTCATGATGTTGCGCATGTATAGAGTTGATATTGTATCGATGGCTGTTAATTGGCTAAAGACAGTTAAGTTTCCCTCCCTCTGAGCTTGATTGAAGTGATACACGCTGTCTATACACAGTTTGGTGGTATTGTTTTTGCATATATTTTAACCAATGAAAATCGTTGAAAATAACTGATTAGACAACAGGTCTGCAAAACACTTGCGCATGCGTGAATTTCACCGCGAAATCACGCTCGCGCGCATCATTGTAGTTGAATTTGCACTCAAAGCATAGTTACAAAACAGTACAAGGTTCGAGTTCTAAATCTTTTCATGGACCAGTACCAAATTTAATTGGCGTGATGACTAAACCGTAACAATAAAACTCTTAACTCTTGCGATTTTTCCCTTAACCCCCGGTCTTTTTTGCGAAGTGTAGAGTTTTTTTAAGAGAAACCATTTTGGAGCATTTAGAGCTGCTCCCGCGATTTCTACCGCTGACTGGACATGCACAGCATTTTGCAGACCTGATAGTCCAGACCGGACTGTGAATATAAAGGGTTCTCACCGTGACACAGCCATTTGACCAGTTAAATAGAGCGAATATGCGTAACGAGTTGATATCGTGCTCAGTTCTCGGTCGGTAGTCCTATCCTCAGTATACACTTGTCCCCGTGATTTTTCGATGGGAGTCATGTGTGCACCGCGGGAAGCGCACTATCGGGGTAGAAAGCGTAAATTAAAAGTTTTCGGAGGCCAAACATGATCTCAATGTTTTGAGTGACAGAAAGCGTAAATTAAAAGTCGTTGGAGGCCAAACATGATCTAATGTTTTGAGTGACAGAAAGTGTGAATTAAAAGTCTTCGAGTCTTCGGTGGCCAAACACGATCTCAATGTTTTGAGTGACAGAAAGCGTAAATTAAAAGTCGTTGGAGGCCAAACATGATCTAATGTTTTGAGTGACAGAAAGTGTGAATTAAAAGTCTTCGAGTCTGCGGAGGCCAAATACGATCTCGATGTTTTGAGTGACAGAAAGCGTAAATTAAAAGTCTGCGGAGGCCAAACACGATCTCAATGTTTTGAGTGACAGAAAGTGTGAATTAAAAGTCTTCGAGTCTTCGGTGGCCAAACACGACCTCGATGTTTTGAGTGACAGAAAGCGTAAATTAAAAGTCTGCGGAGGCCAAACACGATCTCAATGTTTTGAGTGACAGAAAGCGTAAATTAAAAGTCTGCGGAGGCCAAACACGATCTCAATGTTTTGGGTGACAGAACGCGTAAATTAAAAGTCGTTGGAGGCCAAACATGATCTCAAT
Source organism: Actinernus sp. WN-2022 (assembly GCA_030867875.1). NCBI lineage: Eukaryota > Metazoa > Cnidaria > Anthozoa > Actiniaria > Actinernidae > Actinernus > Actinernus sp. WN-2022. Next base: position 93,001,920 of record JAOWCC010001589.1, read on the forward strand.
GTTTTGAGTGACAGAAAGTGTGAATTAAAAGTCTTCGAGTCTTCGGTGGCCAAACACGATCTCAATGTTTTGAGTGACAGAACGCGTAAATTAAAAGTCTGCGGAGGCCAAATACGATCTCGATGTTTTGAGTGACAGAAAGCGTAAATTAAAAGTCTGCGGAGGCCAAACACGATCTCAATGTTTTGAGTGACAGAACGCGTAAATTAAAAGTCTGCGGAGGCCAAACACGATCTCGATGTTTTGAGTGACTTAAGTATCTCGAGCCAATTTTGAAGTACTGTTTCAAAAACGAGCAGCGGTGTTTTATCAGATTTACAAACACGAGGGCGTACCCCGAGTGTTTTAGATCTGATAAATCGCGTGCTGCGAGTTTTGGAACAGCTTCAAAAACGTTGATGTATGAGTTACGTAACTCAGTTATTTTGGCGATACGACGTATTTCGGTCGAGAAAATCGGAGCAAAATTTTATGTAAATGAGACCGTATCTATATCAGATTTAAAAACACTCATTAAACCGATTTATTTCTTCTTTTTTTTTGTCATGAATTATTAATGAGTTTTGAAAGGAATTTACTGGACCCATCTTTTCGTTATCTATCCGGACATTTTTAATCTGGACGAGAAGAGAGAGTTGACGATGAAGCTGAACCACAAGTGCGAATGAGATTTACTATATTTCATCCAGGCTGATCAGTTAACTGTTCATCAGTGTATCCTTCCCTGGCTTGCATCTCCGTTAAAGTTTCTTTTAAATAGCGTTGAGTAAACGTCGGTATGACCACCTCGTTGTCCTGGGGCAAGAACGTTCTGTCGTAATAATCTGGGTATGTTGCCAGCCGGTTTGTATAGAGCCACCACGTACACTGGACCTGTGTTGTTAATGGAGCTACGTGCACAACCCACACCTACATTCTTCGTATCTTGCCATACCACCTGGTTAAAAAAAATATTCGAAGTGCTGAGTTGAACCACAGTTTACACAAGTTTGCCTCCGCTACACAGTAAGACATACACAGCTGTGTTAGATACTTGGGCATGTTGGTCCGCCAAGCTCAACGTATATTTTATTTTATTTCACTAGTTTTTCTGTGATTCTCTTTACATCAAGTCAGTTTATATATGTAGCATTGCCGGACACAAAGACCGTTAAAACCACTGTGTAAATATAATTGGGAACGTGTACCCCCGACCAATGCAGTGCTGCTACCTTTGGGGTTTTAATGTTCCTTATTTATTTTACTTCGCAAAGCAGAATAAAATTAATTTAAGCTCAGTTCCAAAGCTGACCGTAGACTGATTCAAATTTCTAACTGTCACCTGGAGTCCATTACCCGTTCATCCTCCCATACCATATCATATCATATCATATGATACCATACCATATCATACCATACAATACCATATCATATCATATCATATCATATCATATCATATCATACCATATCATATCATACCATATTTTACAACAACATCCAATTTTCTCGCGTTCTGATTGGCTCTCCGCTATATACAAAATAAGTACATACAATGAAATGACGTCACTCGCAAGCCGTGGTAGCTTTGCAAAGTGCTTTCACGGCGAGGTTTGTGAATTCAAATGGGTGTTAACTTCGCTTCCAAAAACAAGAAAGTGAGGATTTCACAAGCATTTTATTAATAGGAGAAGTCAATCGGTGAGTCAAACTTCTTTGTAGTGTGCCATTTGGCAAAATGAGAGTTTTCTCATGAGTGGAGAAAGTTTCGGCGAATTTGTACTTGTAGTCAGACTTTGTGACTAGTTCTCTCAGAGCTCAGAAGTTTTGAATTATATAACAATAACTTTCCTGATCCAGAAAAAAAAACTGAAAGGATTTCACAGGCATTCCGTCAATTACAGAAGTTAATCGGTGAACCAAATTGCCATTTGTCTAAGAAAGCTTTCTCTCGGCAACGGTAATTAGAAGTGTTTACATATTTTTGACTTTCAATGGCCTTTTTCGTATTACGCACTCATTTGAAGCTATAAGTGCTTCGTTGTTATAAAAAAACAAATCGCACACAATCGCTCGCTACGCTCGTTGTTCCACTTGAGTTTTGAACATTTTATGGCGTCATTTCTATGATCAATACGAGTACAGACAATGGCAAAATGTGTGCGATTTGTTAATCATACCATATCATACCATACCATATCATATGATATACCATATCATATGATATATCATACTATATCTTTGAGTTGGCGTATTTACACCTTGGGCTATTTATAGAACCAGGTTTCATTGTTTTATAGACAATGTACATTATTGTTGATATTTCTTTTGCTAGAGTGCGAACACTGAACGGCGGCATGAACGAGCGGTACAGGCTATTATCTCCGCCGTGATTGTTTTCCTTTAGAACAAAGAACAACATTCGTGGAAAAACGTTTAGGAATATCCCAAGGTGTAATACGCCAACTCACAGATATAGTACATATAGACGTTATGGAATATCCCAAGGTGTAATACGCCAACTCACAGATAAAGTACATATAGACGTTATGGAATATACCAAGGTGTAATACGCCAACTCACAGATATAGTACATATAGACGTTATGGAATATCCCAAGGTGTAATACGCCAACTCACAGATAAAGTACATATAGACGTTATGGAATATCCCAAGGTGTAATACGCCAACTCACAGATAAAGTACATATAGATGTTATGGAATATACCAAGGTGTAATACGCCAACTCACAGATATAGTACATATAGACGTTATGGGCTCCTGCGTTCACCTATTTAATTATGACGTTCATTACCCATAGTGCTCTGCATTTCTCTCCCCAGCCTTTGGTTCCGTTCCAGCAAAATAATAATTAGTCAAATTCGTTTCTCAACTGACATAAATTACATATTTAGTCATTCTAGTTCTTATAGTATTCACAAGGCCATCCAACCAAATTGATCAATGATCCATGGTAAACTTCCATACATTACCTGCGTGAACGTGTCCGTATCGGCATTCAATCTTGGGTCTGAGTAACTGTAATTCCTTGCTTGGCTGTACCACAGGTTTGTGGCTATTTCTCCTGCGTCATCACAAGTCATGAAGCCTGCAACAACACATCACATAAGACTAGTATACCTAATAGGTAGTAAATGCTGCCACTCAGTTAAGGAAGTGTATTAGAAGAAAACCTACAGTAGCTCTTTGGCAGGAACAATATATCACTGGGGGATAAAAATGCCTAGGTGTTAGATGAATATATTTTGTAGTTTTGGGGCTATCGTGCGACAGAAGCCTGTTTGAGCTGTGGTGTGTTTTCTCAAAAGTTGTCCCGATTTATTTTCATTTTGTCCCGACATATCATATCCTGGTTTCAGAGGTTTTCCATATGTTTGACAGTTTGAAAACTGTCAAACATATCAACTGAGTAATTAATAAATCAGGAGAGCGATATCACGTACGCGTCACATTATAATTTTGTTCAGCGGTGAAGCAGAGTACAGAGTAAAAGAATGCTCAACCTCGTCCCCAGGGTCTTCTCGGTCAGACCCAAGATCTTTATAGCTCTACATTTTTTCCGACAATTTCTAGACCCACAAGAATTTATGGTGATTCTGCCACCCTTATTGATGACATATTCTTAAATAATAATGCGTATAATTTAGTTTGTGGAAATATTGTATCTGACATTAGTGATCATTTTTCGCAAGTCTGTCTTCTGTATAATTGTAATGTTCCTTATAGTTCTCGACCGAAGAAAATCAGAGATTATTCGATACCGCTTTTAGTACTTTCTACAACAAACGTAACAAATTAGTAAACAAACATGCACCACTTAAGCCCTTATCAAAGCGTAAGACAAAGCAATTATCTAAGCCTTGGATAACCAAGGGAATTCGAACATCAATTAAGCTAAAGAATATATATTATCATAATGGCGACCGTGATAAATATAGATATTATAGAAATATGATTTCCCGGCTTTCAAGGCATAGTAAATCATTATACTATCACTCTTTACTTTGAGTCTAATCTTCACAACATGAAGCAGACTTGGAAAGGAATAGTCTTATCTCTAGCAAAAAGACAAAATATATACGCATCAATTCTATCATGAAACCAAATTCTGGGGTTACAACAAAAAAATCAATCCGAAATCAGTAATATTCTAAACAATCATTTTGCAACCATTGGGCACAGACTAGCCAATAACTTTTCTTCGTCTTGGCACTCCTTTTCTTCTTACCTAAGAAATTATGTTAATGATTCCTTTTATTTTGATACTGTTTTAGTCTACGAAATTGAAGATGAAATAAGTCTTATTCCCGAGAATAAGTCCTATGGTATTTATTCTTGTCCAACATATATTTTAAAACTTGCAAAACATATTCTGAGTCCATTTTTGGCGACCATTATTAATATGTCCATTGAGCATGGGTCATTCCCGACTAAATTGTAATTTGCAAAAATTGTACCGATATTTAAATCTGGTGATCAATCTGATCCAGACAACTAAAGGCCTATTTCCCTGTTATCAGTCTTTAATCGTATCTTTGAAAAAATCATGTATGCCAGACTAATTAAACTCATTGATAAGCACACTATATTATTTTCTGCGCAGTATGGATTTAGAAAGCACTTTTCCACTCAGCATGCCATTATTGATATCGTTGATAAGATTCATAAAACATTGGACAACAAAGAATTTACCTGTGGTATTTTTATTGACTTGAAGAAAGCGTTTGACACGGTTGACCATTCTATTCTACTTAAAAAACTTTATCACTATGGGATACGAGGTATTGTTTTTGATTGGTTCACATCCTACTTTAGAAACCGTTCTTAGACGACTGCAATTGGCGTCAATGTCTCCAAGAAAGAAACTTGTTCTTTTGGAGTCTCACACGTTCTGTTCTTGGTCCCGGCCCTTACTTTTTCTTTTATACATGTACGTCAATGATAAACTCAATTTTTATTTATTTGCAGATCATACCAGTATTCTTTACTCACACACAAATATCCATGTTTTAGAGCAAATTGTGAACGAAATAAAAAATGTATGCCGCTGGCTAGAGGCTAACAAGCCAACGTTAAATATTCGAAAATCTAATTTCGTCATTTTTCATCCTTATCAAAAAACTCTTGACTATATCCCACAGTTAAACGTTTTTTGATCCAGCGTCAAAACGAATGATGCCTATAGAAAGGAAAAGCACAGTAAAGTATTTAGGCATGTTCATTGATTCCAACTTATCTTGGAAATCACATTGAATATGTTTCGCTTAAGTTAAGCAGAATTGTTGGAACTATAGCTTGACTTAGACACTTTGTTCCCAAGCACACCCTGCAAAGTATTTACTACGCACTGATGCACCCCTATCTGCAGTATGGTATATCCGTATGGGGTCAAGCAAGTAAGACTCATCTTAAGGGTGCGTTTACCAATTGTTTTGGGCCGTTGCTAAGTAGAATTTAAAACGCCATAAAACGCCAAAAATTTTAGTAAAATAATTAATAAATCACTCAGGAACTCCTGGGAGACGGACCTTTTTCTTTTGATGACGTCATCGTATGACGTCATTATTACGTCATCAAGGCAGAAAAATTCAATCAACTCATGATTACTTTGGGATAGTGCTTTCATATTTGCATATATCATTGGTCTGGGTTAGGCACAAAAGGTGTAGCATGCGTTTTACGATATACCGAAAATTGACCGTTTTAGATTTTTTTCCCGTGAATTTTAACAGTAAGATGGTCATAACTTCCGTGTTTTATTTTTTCCGCTAAACCCATGCTTGGCTCTGTGCAATGCGACTTCAGGACAATTTTTATGTGAAAAAGGATTGACTTTTCTTTGTTTCACGAACTCAGTTTCATTTTTTGTGAAACCGGAAGTATAATATTGTTACCAGGGCCCACGGGGCGGTCCACGGGGCGCGGGCGCGTTTGGGTGGTTACAAAGCAATTATCTTTACAGACATGGATTCTCGTGTACCGATGGAATTTGCGAGGGCAAAGCTAAAGGCATTGGACAAGAAAATGAAATCAGTGAAATTGAAACAGAGCTGCATTATCAGACATCTAATTCCAGTGGTTTATTCACGCAAAGAAGTCGATTTGCACCATAATCAGTCACATATCTAACCGAGGTTGCAGGTTCAAACCCCGGCCGGACCAACACTCAGGGTATTAAAATAACTGAGTAGAAGGTGTTGCCTTTACATAATACAGTAAACGGTTATACCTTCACGTCTTCTCGGATAAGGACGTATAAAAATCGTAGGACTAGTGACGTGTCTCCAATTAGCTGCAAAGCTAAATTATAATACATTGACACTAAAATAAAGTCACTCACTTTTATACTTTACGTCGCGTCGAGGAGAAACAACCCGATTCAACTTACGGTAAGCTTACATCAAAATCTGACTCAGTTTTCTATCCTATAGCAATCAAAAACACTGCTAAATATGTCAATTATAGAGGAATAACTTACTATAATGATTAATGTGTAATATAATTCGCACATGTTCGTAATCCTTATAATATTCTCCATTGATCAATAAAGAAATAATTACAAAATTCGGCAAGTAGGCCTTAGGCTTTGTTCGCCCTAAAGGAATGGTCGCAAGTTAATAGGAACTTACCATCGTCCGTTTCCGTATTTATGTTTAACTTTCGCAATTTTCACAGACATTTCCGGCCTTAGAAATAGTTGACGAATTGTTCAAGCAAGCAACCGTGAACGACAATCTACGTTCTACGTTGTATCGGTCTTTGCTTCTTTATAGTTAGAAATAGTGTCCAGGGTATCATAACACTCTGGTATCAGAATATATGAAAACGTTTTGGTCATTATTCACCGATTACTTCCAGTCAAGTCAAAGTATCGTGACGAGCCGCCGTAAAAATGGAGTTGATTTCTCTTTCGGTGGCACTGTATTTTTCTTCGCTACTTTCTTGTGAAAGTGGCTCAAAACCAAACTCTTCGAAGACTCCTCTCACGTGTAGCTGCTCACTTGTAAGTACATTCTGGCTCCACTCGTTATCAACAAGCTCTTTCCGAGCACTTTCCAAACTTTCTTTGTCGAAATCCGAACGAAAATTAGTTTGCATTTGACACCCGAATTCCACGTACTGACATCGGAATTTTCCCTCGTCCACCGACCCTCCGCAGCTGACAGAGCGGAAAAGCGGAGCGCATGCGCACTAGCCACTTCATTAAAAGTGAATCAAGATGGCCGCTGAGCGGGAGGGAATCGTAGCTCTTTTTCAGGGACCTCTCACAGCTCAAGAAATACCACGATTGCTTTATTACTTCACACCATGGACTGATATGCTTCAGTGACTTCTTCGAGCCCAAATAACAGATAATCCAGTTCACAGGAAGAACGCTACAATTGCTTGGTCGACTCTGTTTTCAAGGAGAGCGAGTCATTTCGAACTGTTCATATGCGACTGGAAAAACGCCAAAAATAAGAAAACTTGTGAATATATAAGGTTCATACTTCGATAGAGAACTAAGGAGGTGATGGTTTTAAACATATAAAATACCATATTCGAGATTTTCATACCATTTTTCAAACGAAGCATATTTTGAAGTTACAGTAGTGGCTAGACTGTCTACAGCAGTAGAAATCCTGGAACGACGATCATTACCAAAGACTGTAAGTAAATCTACAGAGCTATTATCAGGAAATTATACAATATTTCACTTGATTTGGTTATTATGGTATTACATCGGCATTTTGACGAATTAGTCGACTGATTTACCAATGTATCGTACGTAAAGAAAACGAATTTTCATTTTGTTTTAAAATGAAGTGTTGTATAATAGTATATACATGTAAAAAACATTAATAAAATTATGTTATAATTGTTCTGTTTTCAGAAAGCCAACAATAAAACATAGTTGTAATCGAATGCCTTTGGCAAAGTAGTTTTGTGTTCATTTAATTTTGTTCATGTTAGAAGTGGGTTAATTGACACTAATTATGTTGTGTGGGATTTTTGTGTGGTTTTGTAAGAGAGGTGCATATCAAGAGCCTGCATGTGGACTTTAAATTCTCACCCAAGCTTTGCATAAAAATGCTTTTATACACATTTTATGAAGATCAAGCAAAGAAGCAGTACCTCTGGTCTTGTTTATTTTCCTGTAAAATAGTAAAACTTGATTCTCTTCCCAATTCACTCAGTGTTTGTTTGCTGTTTTGGAATACCTGGACCGAAATAGTAAAGGAGCACTTGCATGGTTATACAGATTACTTGTTGAGAAATACAGACTTCAAACACCATAATTTATCTTTATCTCTATTCTTCCCAAACAAAAGCAAAGTCAGGCAAATATAGCAAACTATGAACTCAAACGTATACAGTTTTCATCTACTTTCTCATTATTTGAGACTAAGTGTTTTAAACCTGTTTATTTTTAATGTAGAACAAAATAAAATAATTATCTGGTCCCATATATTAACAGCATTGGAAGGAACACATCTATATAGAATTAAGACTCGAAAAATTTATGCTTTTCAGCACCATCACTTCTCTTCATCTTTATTCTCCACCAAAAACAAGAACACTTATGTATCTATGAAACATTAAAAATAAGTTATTCTCTTAAAATATGCAAAAATCATTTATGAAATTTAGAAGTAAATCATGTATGTGTTGGTGTTGTAACTCAAATTTTGAATGAGGAAGGGTTAAACACTAAGTGTTGATTGAAAGAATGTGATTATAGTTGATTCAGTTTAATAATGTGGGTGTGATAATGTATTTGGGAAAGGAAAATCATGATGGCTATGGAGGTTAATTCCGATGAGGTTTCATTCATGATACTAACATTAACAATCAGATACATGTGCAAAACATGACATAAAATAACTAATTGACTAATGTTTATTATCAATACTTAGAATCTCTGCTCACACGTACATTGCATGTTCATGTTAATTCAAATCACAAGGGTTTTTAATTTTTTAAAGTTAAATTTTTGACAAAATAACATTTAGTAGCTATCAAAATACTAATATTATAATAAATTACATATTTATGTATGTTGTATCTGAACCTTAAATTCAGAAAGAGTTTACAATCAGAGCATCCCTGAGCTTTAGGTTATAGCAGACTTCCTAGCCATTTTAAAAGGGTCTTCCTAATACAGAATGCACACTTGGCATTTTAAAACTTATGTTTAAAAATTTTGATTTTAAATGAACATGCATGATCATAAGCAGAGATTCTTAGCATCAATATCATTATAATAGAACTATTATTAATTAATTAATTATTTACTAATACACACTGATTGTTATTATTGTTGTTTTTATTATTATAAAATGGAAGCCCATTGGAAACTAGAAACATGTTCTTCATTCCAACATACTTCCCCCTCATTGCTTTCCTTTCCCAAATTAATTGTGCTTATTATACAGACTGGACTATCTCATTCATTCACTGGGCACCTAACCCTTCCCCCTCCTTCCTCAAAATTATCCAATAAAAAGCTGACCCTCTTCCTGCCTTGATGATTCATTAGGTACTGCATTAGCAATTCAAACATATACACATGATTCACCTGAAATAAGTTCACATAAAATAATATATACACTGTAAGCACTTAACAAAGACACAATTCACAGTTAACCTTTAAAATAATTTCACATAATTCATACAAATTTCATTTTAAAAATCAAGTTAAGAACATGTTCACTTATTATTATTGACATGTTCCTTAGATTAGCCGTTCACATAATTTCAGAAAATAATCTTCACTTAATGTTCACACACTTCATAAAATAAGTATACTACATGTGTACAGAAAATGGAGACATACAGGAAATGGTCACTATAATTATCAGGGGTTTCAAAATAACCTGGCTACAGCCAGTGCTCCAGCACTAGCATGCATCTACATTGCACTTATATTAGCCTGAAATAGGTGTATATACATGTATAGCCAGCTACACATACTATATTTGTATTTTAACATACATTTATTACTGAAGGCATATATTCACATAGCTCTACTTTCAAAGTCCAAGCCAGCTACACTGAAAATTAATGAACCTCTGCATTAATCATGCTAATAATGTAATTTCTGTGTAACTTCAAAAAAAGGCTCATGAAAGAGGGAGCTCACCAAGTTTTTCAAAGAAATTAACAATGAATTTTATTATATGTAATTGCTTATGGATTCCTGTACAAATATTATGTATTAGTAACCATTAGGCAAATGAAAAAAGAGAGATACATCTGTACATACACACAGTTTCAACTGTTTTAAGGCTTAACTTTTGTGGAAAGTTATTGCATTCTGCGTTATGTCACCAGTTGGTTGGATATAAACTCAGCAAGATAGTAGAGAATTCTGCTGAATGTTAAAAACATTAAACCAAAAACATTTTAAAAATCTTTGTAGTACTCCTTCCTCTGTTGTACCATGTTACAATTATAAACAGGTTTTAACAATTAACAGTCAAAGTGTACATGAAAAATGTAGATTTGTTCTCATACATGCATGTGCATGTAGTTTGCTATGGAGACTATTTATCTCTCTTTCAATTATCCTACACATGTATTTGTCTCACTTTGCTTGTGCTTGGGGAGAATAGAGTGAAGATCAAGATAAGTGATGGTACTTGAAGAGTCTCCATTTCTCAAGTAGTCTAACACAAGCAAACATGCTCTTTTGCTGTTTAGTCCAGATATTCAAAAACATCAAGTAAACACTGAGGGAGCTGGGAATGGAAAGGTATACAATTGCAGGCTTCCTTTTTCCTGGGAAAACAACAAGAAATACTGTTTCGTGTACATGTAAAGCAAACACAAAGTCCACATGCAGGCTCTTGATTTCATACACCAACCAGTACCATATTATTATACCTCGACCCTTTATACAGAACCGCACAAAAGTCCCACACAACATAATTACTGTCAACCGCTTCTAACATGAACAAAACTAAATGAACACAAAACTATTTTGCCAAAGGCGTTCGATTACAACTGTTTTATTGTTGGCTTTCTGAAAACAGAACAATTATAACATATTAATTTTTTTTACATGTATAATATACTATTATACAACACTTCATTTTAAAACAAAATGAAAATTCGTTTTCTTTACATTGGTAAATCAGTCAACTAATTCGTCAAAATGCCGATGTAATACCATAATAACCAAATCAAGTGAAATATTGTATAATTTCCTGATAATAGCTCTGTAGATTTACTTACAGTCTTTGGTAATGATCGTCGTTCCAGGATTTCTACTGCTGTAGACAGTCTAGCCACTACTGTAACTTCAAAATATGCTTCGTTTGAAAAATGGTATGAAAATCTCGAATATGGTATTTTATATGTTTAAAACCATCACCTCCTTAGTTCTCTATCGAAGTATGAACCTTATATATTCACAAGTTTTCTTATTTTTGGCGTTTTTCCAGTCGCATATGAACAGTTCGAAATGACTCGCTCTCCTTGAAAACAGAGTCGATCAAGCAATTGTTGCGTTCTTCCTGTGAACTGGATTATCTGTTATTTGGGCTCGAAGAAGTCACTGAAGCATATCAGTCAATGGTGTAAAGTAATAAAGCAATCGTGATATTTCTTGAGCTGTGAGAGGTCCCTGAAAAAGAGCTACGATTCCCTCCCGCTCGGCGGCCATCTTGATTCACTTTTAATGAAGTGGCTAGTGCGCATGCGCTCCGTTTTTCCGCTCTGTCTCCGCAGCTAGAATGGTTTTATCGCTCTTTTTCGGCATTATATTAAGTAAACTTGAAGCATGGAAAGTAACAAAAAACCGGGTTCAAGTAGCAAAAACAACTTCATTGTAACTTTTACGAAATGTAAACAAAACTGAAGGAGTTGAGCATTGCAAAGCGCGCGCGTTGCTTTTCACTAAACCGGAAGTAAGTTTTTCCCGCCATTGCATGAGCGCGCGCGCGCGCCGACCCTTCATAGCAACGTCGCTGCTTAGCGACGACATTGGTAAACGCACCCTTAATCATCTCCTTATTCTTCAAAAACGTGCTGTGCGTCTGATGAATTTTGCTAAATATAGAGACCATGCAATCCAACAAAAAAGAGGGATCAGGCATACTTCCAATTAATTTCCTTTACTTTCATAATATTGCTTGCACTATGCTATAAATGGTAAATCACCTATTAATATTTCTTCATTGTTTACCAGAATAAGTAATGTTCATAATTATAATACTAGATCTAGAACACGCGGCAATCTTTATCAGTCTCGTTCAAGGTTAAATATTCACGCAAAGTCATTCTGTTCAATTGAAGTGAAGATACGCTCTGTAAAAAAAACGCTCTTTATAAAAAAATGCAAAAGTTTACTTATTGATGTTCTTTCGTCTTGTGATGATTATGTTGATATGGCCCAGATTATGCAGCATGTAGCAAATCCATAACTTTTTCCATCTTTGGCTCTTCTCCTTAAATTCAACTTCCTGTCTTATTTTCGACTAGGAAATTGCCTGAGTCTTTAAATCTTGTAAATTATACTAGCTTTATATTGTTGGCTTTTTTAAAATAGTACTTATTTAACAGTCAGTTCTGCTTGTAAGTTCTTTATATAATTTAAGATCTGTTTCCGTACTTCTTTTGTTTGAAAATTATTAATATGATCGTCTCTTGTACATTTGCTAACCCCCCACCTCGAATAGCATTTTGCTAAATGTGGGTGGGTAGATTCTTTGTATAATGTAATTGGTAAATTGAAATTAAAGTGAAAGACCCTGGTAAACTGTCACGTATTCTGATTGGCTCTTCGATTACGACACAAGGGTTATTGTTACAATGCTTTTTATTGGCCCAACGGACTGAGGCCAGAGAGATGAACTTGCATATAGATTCGATTACTCAAATTTTATCAATAAAACGATTTTAAATAACCTTAAAGTGCAATAAAACAACATAAACTATTTTTGCCCCAAATTCTATTTCTGATATACTTCAGAAATTAAACTAGAATGAACGCTACCCGAATTGCGAGATTGATTCATATTGTGATGTCATAGGATCCATGAAAAGTAACTAAAATTAGGGATTAAATGCCAGGGAATATGTTACAAAATTTGCAAGATTAATACCTTTTTGTGAGAAACAAACAATAGTACAATATAATGTTTTATTTTTTGACATGATACTTGCACTTGAAACGCGTTGTGTAGGTAGAGAAATAGATGAAGTATTATCACTGGGTAGTTTTCTGGTAAGTTTCATCAATGGGAATGCCAGGAGACAAGAATAGAAATAGTTTTTAAAAAGACATTATTTCTGTTCTCATTGAAAATTATAAATATGCATACAAAACATTCACATCCTTAGCCTCTTCTTTAACATATTAAGCTTATAGCTCTCATATTAGAATTAAAACAAGTATACACTCAAATAACGTATACATAATTTTTATTATATATCTTTCTCTTTTTCCACCTCTGTTTTTCATAACTTCTCATTAAATTATAAATTCCATATTATGACTACTTTGGAAAATAAAATTTATACTATCTATACGTCGTACTATTATATTTATCTTTTATTTTGTTCCTTCCATCTAGAGTGAAATAAAATGTTGTTGCTGTTGTTGTTGCAATCACTCAATGTTTTACCAAAACAGTTGATGATCTCATCGAAAAAGTTGCTGAGATGAAGGCTAGCATCGAGTACACTGATAAAGATATGGCCGAACAGAAGCTAAAACTATCTGCAATGGAAGGAGATATCAATGAAAGCGATTCATCAATTAACTATTTGCAATCCTCAGCTGAGAATCGACTTAAGAAGTCCACTGATCTAGAAAATCAAAGTAGGATGAAATGACGTTCGCATTGTTGGTATTAACGAGAACGATGGATTTGAATCCTGGGATGAAACCGAGCAAAAAGTAAAGGAGACGCTAGTGGAAAAACTTCAACTCGATTTCACACCTAGTATAGAAAGAGCATATCGAGTTTCCAACTACAAATCTAGAGGTTCAGCCAACTTAAAGCCGAGGACAATTGTCTGTAAACTCTACGATTGGAAGGAAAAAGACTTCACTGTGATGCAAGCGAGGAAAATTAAGCCTGTGGTACTTTTTGTCAATGAAATATAGCTTAATAATATTGAGGTAGTCGACCTTCAAGAACTAAACTTGTTCTCTGACCACCAAGGCATTCTGTTTGACTTTACAACTATAAGCGAGGAAACTTTGAGGGAATTAATCGTGCTATCGAGTCGCTTGATCTTGACAGGATGATTTCAGATTCTCCATCTGATATCAACGATGATTGGAATTCATGTAGAGATAGCTTCCTTGCCGCAGCCAATGATTTTATCCCTATCAAGACCATAAAGGGGCGTCATACCATACCCTGGTTATATAAGTATTTTACATCTACTTAAGCAGAAAGAAACCCTGCGTTGGAAACTTCAGAATATCAATTCTGATGCTTTACGCGAAAAATACAGACATCTGCGTTCATGTGCAAAGAAACTAATAAAAAACAGCAGAGAGAGTAAGAGGAAATATTACAGGGAATACTTTAATTCCAATATGACCAACATGAAAAATATATGGTCAGGTATTCGTTCTATTATCAATATTAGTAAATGTAAAGACACTTCTATCCCTAGGTTATTAGTCAATAATAAATATATTGACAGTCCTGATGACATAGTTAACACCTTCAATATTTTTTATTAATATTGGTAAGTCAACAGAAAAAGATATTGTTAAAGGTAATCATAGTCCATCTCATTATCTTCGAGGTGACTACCCGCATTCTATTTATCTTACACCTGTTACCACTTTAGAAGTCTCATCCATTATTGACCAGCTGAATAGTAATAAATCTGTTGGACCTAACAGTATACCAAATAACTTTACTGAATATTCTAAAAAATCATATATGTGAGCTCCTGGCTTCATTAGTGAACGACTCCTTTAGTTCTGGAATCTTCCCTAAAAAGCTTAAAGTTGCTAGAGCTACTCCTATTTTAAAAAAAGGTTCTAGATTTGATAGGGATAACTATAGGCCAATATCTGTGCTATCAATTTTTAGTAAGATCTTTGAGAAAATAATGCACCAGCGTTTGTACAGTTATCTTGAAAAATATGACATTCTTTATCGCCTGCAATTTGGTTTCAGGGAGAAAATGTCTACTTCACATACACTCATTAGTATCTCAGAATTGATACGTAAAGCAATGGATAATCAAGAATTTGGCTGTGGAATTTTTATTGATCTTAAAAAGGCTTTTGATACAGTTAACCACTCAATTCTACTATCTAAATTAAATCATCATGGTATCAGAGGTGTTGCCAATGACTAGTTTAGTTCTTACCTCTCAAATAGAGAGTAATTTGTTACCTTACATGGTCATAATTCTGCCACTTTACCAATAAACTGTGGTATGCTACAGTCTCTGTACTGGGATCATTATTGTTTTTATTATACATAAATGACTTTCCCAATACCTCTATACTGAGATTTCATTTGTTTGCAGATGACACAAGTATCTTTTACTCTTCTAAAAATCTTAAAACCCTTGAAAGTACTGTAAATAAGGAGCTTCATGCTGTTGCTGATTGGATGAGAACAAATAGATTAGCCTTAAGTTTTAAAAAAAAAAAAAAAAAATTATTTCACTTTAATTTGCATAAACCTTCCCAGCCATTAAACATCAAGCTTGATGATACCAACATTACACAAGTTAATTTAGTTAAATATTTAGGAATTTTCTTTGACTCAGATCTACTGTATTGGAAACCTCATATAAATCAACTATTGTTAAAATTGTCCAAAACTGTTGGTATTTTATCTAAGATTAGGCATTTTATCAATATTCAACTCGTCAATCTAGCTGTAACAATTTTTATTTAAAACTTGTCAAAACAACTCAGTATGGTTTGCGTTCCCTCCAATTTACTGGCTCGAAAATGTGGAATTCATTTCTCAAAGACATTAAAAATGCTACCCCCCCCTTCTTCTTTTCGCAGTCGCTTTTGAAATTATTTATTAGATAATTATACTCATTAGATATTGTACATATTAACTAATACTGCCACTAGATATTGTATATATTAATATTTTTGTAATTATTTAGAAAAATACTATATCTTCAAACTGTATGTATTTTACTAGACTTCCCCAATCACCTAGAATGTTAGGGTCATCCTCTCGATCAGCTTTGCTATTAGGATGACCCTTACTCAATTTGTGTAAATAATTTTATTTTCTTCCTATTCTTCTTATACCTATCTCCGATTACTGTATGTAAAATCTAGATCAAATCAAATTTTAACTCTTTTTTTTTCTTTACCTTTCTACTGTTTGTAAAATACTACTTGAGTAAAAGAAATAAATGATTGATTGATTGACATCAAAGCACGTAGCCGATCTACAACGAATACCGATCGAAATGGCAAAGTGATCTGTCAAGGAATGCTACAGAACTATTCTAAAGTTCGAGAAGACCTTAGATCAATGTGAGAGTCCACCAATTGTTTTAGATAACAATAACTAATGATTTAGAGGGAAGATAACAATAACTAATGATTTTAGAGGGTGTAGGCTTTTCCAAGGTTCTTAACTAGAGTGACGACAAGCCACTGAGAGCCTTCTAGTCCATTTATATATATAACGCCACTCCCTTCCTCTTACAGTATATTCTATTACACTGACGTCATTATGCTAGGTAACCACATATCTCCCCTTCGTTGATGACAAGACATATTACCGGCTATAAATGAATTAAAAACCTAATGTCAAAATAACAAAACATCAATATATATAGTTAGTATAAAGTTCAAAGGTCAAAGTTCTAAAGATCAAGTCTCTTTGGTGGGACCACTACTCGGCCCGACCTTGTGGTAGTAGGAACAGAACTTGTAGTACAGCTTGGAGATTCATCAGGAGTCGAATGCTCCTCATCTAAGCTTGGTTGTTGATACACATTAGATGGGGTGAAACTTGAGGTGTCGTTTGGGTTTGCCACAAGGTGTCTCCTGTTTCTTCTGATCCCACTAGGTGTGCTTTCCGTCCTGACAATGTATGATCGAGGCTCATCAGCTTTCTTGACTACCATCCCTGCTTTCCTTTGGTCCGTCAGCCATACTTTAGTCCCAGACTGGAGTTCAGGAAGATTCTTCGCTCTGTGATAGTTGTTGAAATTCTGACTCTGTTGCTTCTTGTATACTTCCTCCTTTGCCTGAAGGTCCACGAGGTCTGGCCATGATGGTTCTAGTTGGTCAGGAGTAACAGGTAAGGTAGTCCTAAGCTTCCTCCCCATCAATAGTTGGGCGGGACTTACCCCATTATGCAGAGGGGTGGTTCTGTAGGACAGCATTGCTAGGTAAGGATCCTCAGACTTCTTTAGTAAATTCTTTACCGTTTGCACTGCCCGTTCGGCTTCTCCGTTGCTTTGTGGGTACCGCGGACTACTCGTCAAATGGGTGAACCCCCATTCTTCCGAGAACTTAGAAAAAGGTGAAGCTGAATATTGTGGGCCGTTGTCTGAGATCACTATCGTTGGGATCCCATGGCGGGCAAAGATTGACTTGAGGTGTTCGACAACATCTTCTGACGTCTCGTTCCTCAGAGGTGCAATTTCAAAGTACCTTGAGAAGTAATCGACGACTAACACCAAAGGTTTTCCTTTGAGGTAAAACAAATCAGTTGCTACTTTCTGCCATGGCCTATCAGGTAACTTTGTTTCAATCATTGGTTCATGGTGGTTTTGACGTTCTTGGCAGCATGCCTTGCATGTTGTGACCATGTCCTCTATTTGTTTGCTTAGTCCAGGCCACCACACATAGCACTGTGCTCTTTCACGGCACTTTCTAATCCCTTGGTGACCCGCATGGATGGCATCAAGGATTTCCAGTCTCATGGCAGAAGGAATGATGATTCTGGTATCTTTCATCAGAAGACCTTGTTGGATAGTGATATTGCTCCTTTCAGGCCAATATGCCTTCAGTGCAGAACAGACTTTACTTTTGTCTGGCCATTCTCCTTGGCTAAACTCATTTAGCTTTTGGCAAACTTCATCTTCATCCTGGTATGAGCGTATCTGTTGTAGCCTCTTTTCTGTAGCTGGCAAGCCTTCGATTACTGACGATACATACAGATTGAGATCCTCTGTTAATTGATGGTCTTGTTTGGTTAAGGGACCAGATAGTGGAGCTCTAGAGAGTGTGTCGGCAGTGACAAGGTCTTTCCCCGGGATGTGTCTTAAGGTGTACGAGTAGCGCATCAATCTCATCCTGAATCGTTGAATCCTTGGTGGCATGTCATATAGAGGCTTTGAACCTAGTAGTGGGACGAGCGGCTTGTGGTCTGTCTCAATGAAGATGTCTTTGCCAATGATATAGTTGCTGAACTTTTCACAGGCCCATGTTGTAGCTAGCGCTTCTTTCTCTATTTGAGCATATCTTTGCTCAGAGCTTGTCATGGAACGTGATGCATATGCTACTGGTTTCATAGTTCCATCAGACTGTTTCTGCATGAGTACTGCGCCAAGTCCATAAGATGATGCATCAGCAGAGATGGTAGTTTCTCTAGTTGTATCATAATAGGCAAGGGTTGGGGTGCTGCTTAACTCGCTTTTCAAGTCATCAAACGCCTTCTGTTGCTGTATTCCCCATGTGAAGTCGTTTTTCTTGTTTAGGAGATCTCTCATTGGTTTCGTTTTCTCTGCAAGGTGTGGGACGAACTTTGCCTGTTGGTTTACCATCCCGAGAAATCTACGCACATCACTTACACTGGTGGGTGCTGGCATCTCTTTTATGGCTTCAACTTTCTCAGGATCAGACATAATTCCGTCCCCATTTATGATGTAACCAGCAAACTTTACTTCGGGCTTCGAGAAGCCACACTTGTCTGCATTGAGTGTTATTCCTGCACCTCCAAGACGTTGTAGAGTCACATGTAGTCGTGAGTCGTGCTCTTCCTGGGTTTTTCCATGGATGAGTATGTCGTCAATCAGTGAGACAATTCCCTCTACACCCTCAGGTACATGTTGCATTTTCATCTCAAAATGTTCTGGAGCTGTTTTAATGCCGAAAGGCATTCGATTAAAACAATATCTACCAAAGGGAGTGATGAAGGTAGTCAGCAACCTGGCGTCAGGTGTCAGTTTCTGTTGCCAGAATACAGAATTAGCATCAACTTTGCTAAAGAATTTGGAGTCCCCAATCTGTCCAAGGATATCATCGATTTTCGGTAAGGGGTAGGGCTCCCTTAAAACGTTGTCGTTCAGCTTTGTGAGATCAACACAAATTCGTACTCTGCCATCAGGTTTTGGGACAACAACCATCCCTGAGCACCACTCCGTTGGGACGCCTTCTGGTATCTTTGTAATAACTTCTAGACTTTCCATTCGAGCTAGTTCCTCCTTAACTTTCCCCATAAGTGGTAAGGCAACACGTCGTGGAGTAGTTAGAGCGAACGGTTTAGCTCCCGGCACAAGTTTAATGGCAAATTCACCGTCCATTGTGCCTAGACCGCTGAACAATTTGGAGTATTTTTCCTTTATTTCCTCTCCGTATGTCACGCTTCCGGTTTGCGTGACATTGTTGATCTGTTTTAGAAGATTGAATTTCTCTATTGTTGGTCGTCCAAGAAGCGGTTCCTTGAGGTCCTTCACGACATACACTTCATCTTTTATCGTTGTCTTGTTGCTTTCAAGCATTGTCATCAAACGTCCTACGACGTTCAGTTCGGTTTGTCCCGGTCCAAAGAGTTTTTTTCGTTGTTTTAGTAATGTTATTCAATCCGCTTTGATTGAATAACACGTCCGCTCCCGTGTCAATTTTAAACTCCACCACTGTTTGGCCAATCTTTACCAAGAGTTTCCACTTCTGATTGGAGTTATCGGAGTTTACACTTCCAAGGAAGGCTTCAGAGTAATCTTCTTCTTGGTCGTCTTCGACGTAATTGACTGACGAACTTCTGCAAACTGATCTAAAGTGACCTTTCTGTTGACACTTGAAACACGTGGCGTTTCTCGCCGGACATTCCTGGCGTCTATGGAATTTTCCACCACAGTTAAAGCATTTCTTCTCCGTGTCTAGTGTTGTACCTGGTTTCGGTTTTCTCCTTATTGGATTGTCCCGTTTTACAAAGGAGATCTTAGCTTCTTCATTGTCCCCTTTCAAGATTTCTTGATGTTCCTTGATCATTTCAGATGCCTTTACCTGCTTTATAGCCTTATCGAGATCAGGTTTCTCGTCTTGCATTAATTTACGTGAAAGGTCATTATTGCGAATTCCAACTACAATCCGATCGCGGATCAGTTCGTTTGTCAGTTCTCCAAAGTTGCAGGTCTGGGCCAATTTAAACAAGTCATCAATGAAATCGATCACTGGCTCATTCTCTCGTTGTACTCTCCGGTTGAATCGCGCCCTCTCGAAGATCGTGTTTGTTCTTCCAATGAAATGCTGATTGAATCGCTCCACAATCTTCTTAAACGTCCACTCGTCCTCGTCAGTCGTAGGAACGTGGAAACTTTCCAGTGTTTCGTGGGCATTACCACCCATCGCATAAACAAGAGTGTTGATTTGTACGGTGGCAGACTTCGATACAAGATCTGACGCTATGCTGTAGCAACAAAAGCGGTCGATCCATTTCTTCCAATCCTCTGGTTTCTTTGAATCTAGCTTTTCGAGAATCGGTATTTGTGAAGTCATTTCGCTATCCTAAATAGTACGAACCATTTCTGACACCATGTAGGGTTTTCCAAGGTTCTTATCTAGAATGACGACAAGACACTGAGAGCCTTCTAGTCCATTTATATATATAACGCCACTCCCTTCCTCTTACAGTATATCCTATTACACTGACGTCATTATGCTAGGTAACCACACAGAGGGCAGATAACAATAACTAATGATTTTAGAGGGCAGATAACAATAACTAATGATTTTAGAGGGCAGATAACAATAACTAATGATTTTAGAGGGCAGATAACTATTGTGTTAAGAAAAAGGATCTAACGATTTTAGACAAAATCCTACTTTAGGAGAAACATATAATAAATTAACAAGTTCTAGTTTAGCCCACGTTCGACGCATCCAAAGTTGAGTTACTTTAATTAAAACGTTCTTTTGTTAAACTCGTTTGGTCACGAGCCTGTATTTACTAAGGTCGCTTTCGATCCATTGACAACATTGAATGGAACTCCTTTTCCAATAACCTATTTTAATTACAAGGAACTAGTTAAGTTTGATTATATCTTAAGCTATCGGTACCAAGCGATCCCGACAACACTGAAGCCAATAAGATTTGAGTATTTCTAATTACAGTTCCGTACTTTGAAAGGTACCAAACCGATTGAACTTTCCGTCAATGCAAATTAGTTACTAACTTCAAGTTGGATTTCTATGGAAAATATCTAAAGACTCATATAATGTTTTACGCTCAAACTATGATATTTGATTTCTAGTTTCACCTTTGACATATCTTATTTATGTTGTCGATCGTTTACAATTACAATTACAATAACTTTTATTTAAACACGATATACATTAAAGCGTCGCCGCTTGTGGGGTCGTGTGTAACATAAATATAAAAATTATATACATTGAAAACAGTGGCTAAATCATTTAAAAATCATAAAAATGTCTAAAAAGTTAACAATGCTAAAAATGTAACAATATCATAAAATGTCTAAAAAGTTAAGAATGCTAAAAATGTAACAATATCAATAATATATGTAATCCTTAGTTCCTTTAGTGAGAGTCTGTACTGATGTAAAGTTAAAATCTAAGTTATGTAGTGAATCTATCTTTCTAGTCTTATCCAAAAATGTGTTTGTAGTACATGTTGCTGCGTCAATGTTCTCAGATATGGTGTTCCATATGATGGCACCTCTGTGAGCCACAGAATGTTTCATGTAGTACGTGTTGAAACGAGGTGTAATAAGCGTGTTCTTACTTCTAAAATTGTACTTATTAATTCGCTTATCAATAATGTGGGACATACTTGGAGGCGTTAACTCGTTATATATTTTAAATATTAATTTACCTATATTTAGCTTATATGTATAAAATAGAGTATCCCACCCGACTTTTGCGAGTACTTCTTGTGAGGGCATATCTCGCGGCAGATTACATATTATTCTTGCTGCTCTACAATGTAGTATTTCAAGTGAATTAAACATATCCTTACAATTAAAACCTCCCCACACTGGCAGTGCATAGGTGACAGAGGGTTGGATTATCTTGAGATAAAGGTCTATTAGCATCTGTCTGGGCAAAAAACAACTTCTTTTCAGTAAATTGAGCTTATTTATAAAACCTTTTTTTACTGCCAGAATCTGTTTTGTCCAATTCAGTTTATCGTCAATTATAACTCCTAGTAATCTTCCTTTCAAGGTCAGTTTTCCTTTGTTCAGGTCACGACCCTACTTACAATAGGGGTCCATGTAAAGACACCTGTATTGCTTGAGAATTATTCTGGTCAAAGACATCTGTCTACCACAGAGACCATTGTTTGTAAATGATATAAATACAGAACGAATATATTGTAACATAGAGAAGATAGAGGAAGAACGGAGAGAAGAGCAGTCATGAAAATTCATGGCAGATGGAGGACCGATATATCTAAAGACATGTATGTACAAGAAAGTACTGAAAAAAGACTAGAGGTTACAAGTTATCTAGGCTTAACTTAGAATGAATCAAAATTGGTGTAACAAACGCAGCATCGTTTAAGTCAATAAGAATAAAAACCGCTATCGGATCCGCAAGTGAATCCAACCATAACATGGGTTATTTGTTGTTATTACAAGGAATTTAAGGGGTAAAATAATTTACGTTCGTTTGAACGTAGAGAATTAGAACGTAATTATCATTGCCTTTAACATCCAAGCAAAGCGACTCAATGCCTGCAGGCTCCAATTTGACTCGACGATAAGCTGTCACAGTTGATCGTATATATATGGTGTAGTTTAAAAAATACTTTAGGTTAAATTTGTCCAAACTAGTTTATTTTTGTCCAAACTAGTTTATTTTTTCAACCTAGTTTATTTTTGTCCAAACTAGTTTATTTTTTCAACCTAGTTTATTTTTGTCCAAACTAGTGTATTTTTTTCAACCTAGTTTATTTTTGTCCAAACTAGTTTATTTTGTTCAACCTAGTTTATTTTTGTCCAAACTAGGTTATTTTGGTTCAACCTAGTTTATTTTTGTCCAAGCAGTAATTTTTAGGGTTTTTTAAATGTAGGGTAGCATTATATTTATATGTTGTTTAGTGACTTAGCCGTAAAAACAAAACAAAATTAGTGACTAGCTCTAAACATCCTAAATAAGTGAGCACCCGTTGTGGACGGTTAGGGTGTTTTTAAATCTAGGGGTAGGGTTTGTATTTGTCACAGGATCATTAAATAAGCATTATATTTATCTGTTGTTTAGTGACTTAGCCGTAAAAACAAAACAAAATTAGTGACTAGCTCTAAACATCTAAATATCCTAAATAAATGAGCACCCGTTGTGGACGGTTAGGGTGTTTTTAGGAAGCACATTCTAAAAAGAATTGAGCAGGTTTTCGTATTCTACCTCACCTCCCTTTCCTTTTCTTTGTCCCACTATCTTCCTTCTACCCCACCCTGATTCCCCTTACCCACCATGACATTAATTAATATTACACATCATTATTACTTACTCTGTTTCGTCCCAGACGAGACTCGAACCCTGAACCATCGGCTTGGAAGACCAGAGCTTTACCACTTTACCACAGAAACATTCGATGTCATTTAAATAACTAATACAACTACGACGTCAGGTCTTATGCAAATTATGTATTCACGCATGTGCACTGCTAACGAAATCGGACTTTGGAAAATATAACACGGACGATAACACAGACGAAAATACAGACGAAGTTTGTGTTGACTCTGCGTTCTTTTATGAAAACTCAAGGGAAGTAAGAAAGCTAAATCCAGAAACATATATTGTTTATAGATGATCAGGTTTACTTTACGGCTCTGTTGTAGTTAAAAAAATAATTCAGGTTAAATTTGTCCAAACTAGTTTATTTTTTTTCAACCTAGTTTATTTTTGTTCAAACTAGGTTATTTTGTGTCCAACCTAGCGTACGCGCGTTATGTTTTCCCAAACGGTATTTTTTAGGGTTTGTATTGGTTCACAGGATTATTATATTTATCTGTTGTTTAGTGACTTAGCCGTAAAAACAAAGTAAAATTAGTGACTAGCTCTAAACACCCTAAATAAATGAGCACCCGTTGTTGACGGTTAGGGTGTTTTTAAATGTAGGGGTAGGATTTGTATTAGCTCACAGGACCATTAAAAAGGCATTATATTTATCTGTTGTTTAGTAACTTAGCCGTAAAAAAAATAGTGACTAGCTCTAAACAGCCTAAATTAGTGACTAGGTCTAAAGACCCTAAATAAGTGACCACCCGTTGTGGACGGTTAGGGTATTTTTAAATGTAGGAGTAGGGTTTGTAGTGGTTCAGAGGACCATTAAAGTAGTATTATATTTATCTGTTGTTTAATAGTGACTTCGCCGTAAAGAAAAACAAAATTAGTGACTAGCTCTAAACACCCTAAACAAGTGAGCACCATTTGTTGACGGTTAGGGTGTTTTTAAATGCAGGGGTAGGGTTTGTATTAGTTCACAGGACCATTAAATAAGTATTATTTATCTGTTGTTTAGTGACTTAGCCGTACAAAATAATGACTATATAGCTCTAATTTAATAAACACACTGAATTAGTGAGCACCCATTGAAAAAGAAATAACTAGGTCGAATTTCCAAAATAAACTAGGTTTATTTTCAACCTAGGTTATTTTTTAACCTCGTTTATTTTGATTCATCCTAGTATATTTCTTATTATGGGTTCAATTATAGTAGAATTTATCTTCCCTTATTAATTATTGTTTACCTGCGATAGTTGTAGGAGAGGCATGGAATTAGCCGTTTTTTGGGGGGTGAATACATAATTAGGGGGGTGAATACATAATTAGGGGGGTGAATACATAATTAGGGGGGTGAATACATAATTAGGGGGGGTGAATACATAATTAAGGGGTTCGGGCATGTTTGGGCAAATCCTATTGTTTGGGGTCGTCTGTAAAACCAGGAGCGTAGGATCTCGAGGCAATCATGGAGGAAGATAAGTTGTACGCTGTAGCCTATACACCGGATGGGGATAGATTTGGAGAACTAACTGAGTATGGAAAGAGAGCATCAAACAAGTCGGGCATAAACATTCCCGGACATCTGTATTATTTTTTATCAAGGGAAAATATTTTCACTGAAAACTACCAAGCATTTGCTGAATTGTACAAAGCACACAAGATTAAAGGGAAGTTAAGGGAGTACTGTTGGCCTGAGAAGAAGGACGACACTTTGCTAACCAGTGATTCTTCACTAGACTTTTATTACTTACCCAAGCACATTATTGAAGGGGGATTTTACCACAAGAACACAACCGGAGACGGATTCGAAAAGATAAAAGTCTTTGACGAGTTCCCTAACGTGTGCAGAATCATTAAGAGTATCTTAACAGACTTGACCGCATCCAACGCTGAGAAGATAAATTATATGCGGCTATTGATCCCGAAGGACCAACCCGTTTCCGTAAAACTATTCCAACATTTAGACCTTTTTCCTAAGTATGGACACCATTTCCAGGAACTGCAGGAGGAGTTTGAGACAATGCAGAATGGTAGAGAGGGAAAGAAAACTTCCTAAACTATATGGTGTAGCTTCCTGTGATCATTGGGTTCAACTCTTAACGCCATGGGGAGAGCGCATGATGCGACTTCGCGGTGTAGATGTTTCTACGTGGGATACGAATATAGAAACTATCCTTAAAGGGAAGTGGAGCGATCGATCCTACAAACCTGATGCTGAGCCAGAGTTAACTACATTCATGCGCGGATGGAAGACTGATGAATATCAAGTTCTGGCATACCTCTTCTTAGAGTGTGTATCTAATGGAAACCTGAAATATGAACGATGCCAGCGGAACACTAGCTATGGGGAAAGAATAGAGCTTGAAGAGAAGATTTATGTACTCTTACCTCATGACTCAGGATTGCATTTTTCTTATTTACCGTATGATCTAGTAGAGGGAGGGTTCTGCGAGGTGTTCAGAAATCACTTTCAACTTTGCCTAGATTATTTAAAAGTTCACTGGGGTTTTTACGAGATGTTAAAATTAATGTCGGCAGTTCTGTTCGATCCAAATACTGAGGATCGGGAAAAGATCCACCACCTTTGTGCATTACTTCCTAAAGGAAAGATAGATGCAAAAACTTTGTGCAAGGCAAAGATGTTTGATGAACTAGATATTTTCCCTGTCTATGGCAAAGAACTTAGGGGATTGCGGGATGCATCACTTACGATTGAAAAGCAAGTAAGCCATATGATTTTGTAAATACATGTAAGTGCCTTGTGAGATGAAATAAACTACTCGTGATAGGCTCTAAACTGTCTTTATTATTTTCCTTTACAGTTAATAACTCATAAGATAATCGTATACAAAATCGTATACAAAATTTCTTTTTTTAATCCCTCCTTTTTTATTTCAAAACGAAAAAAGGCGGGACAAATACTTATTAAGAAATATTTACATAAATACAATACGTTAATTAATACGAAGACACAATTCAGTATCACATCATGGCTTTATGTTACATAGCATTTCTAACAGAGGGTCGCGCTACATTTGAGGTAAGACACTATTCGTTGTTTTATAGAAAATAATGGCATCTTTGGAGAAATACTTGAGTGAACCGGTGATTTTTGATTATGTGGCTCAGTCCCATATTATCGAAAGGCACTACGAGACGAGCGAACGAAAGTATTCCACTAAATCCAAATTCTTTAAATTTGGAATAAAATACGTGGAAGATTTGATATTCCTGACATTAGCGAGGGCAAAGCGTCTCAAAGAAGCGTATGCTGTCGTTGATGTTTATTTTTCAGCAATAAAGACTATTAAATTTTGTATACGATTATCTTATGAGTTATTAACTGTAAAGGAAAATAATAAAGACAGTTTAGAGCCTATCACGAGTAGTTTATTTCATCTCACAAGGCACTTACATGTATTTACAAAATCATATGGCTTACTTGCTTTTCAATCGTAAGTGATGCATCCCGCAATCCCCTAAGTTCTTTGCCATAGACAGGGAAAATATCTAGTTCATCAAACATCTTTGCCTTGCACAAAGTTTTTGCATCTATCTTTCCTTTAGGAAGTAATGCACAAAGGTGGTGGATCTTTTCCCGATCCTCAGTATTTGGATCGTACAGAACTGCCGACATTAATTTTAACATCTCGTAAAAACCCCAGTGAACTTTTAAATAATCTAGGCAAAGTTGAAAGTGATTTCTGAACACCTCGCAGAACCCTCCCTCTACTAGATCATACGGTAAATAAGAAAAATGCAATCCTGAGTCATGAGGTAAGAGTACATAAATCTTCTCTTCAAGCTCTATTCTTTCCCCATAGCTAGTGTTCCGCTGGCATCGTTCATATTTCAGGTTTCCATTAGATACACACTCTAAGAAGAGGTATGCCAGAACTTGATATTCATCAGTCTTCCATCCGCGCATGAATGTAGTTAACTCTGGCTCAGCATCAGGTTTGTAGGATCGATCGCTCCACTTCCCTTTAAGGATAGTTTCTATATTCGTATCCCACGTAGAAACATCTACACCGCGAAGTCGCATCATGCGCTCTCCCCATGGCGTTAAGAGTTGAACCCAATGATCACAGGAAGCTACACCATATAGTTTAGGAAGTTTTCTTTCCCTCTCTACCATTCTGCATTGTCTCAAACTCCTCCTGCAGTTCCTGGAAATGGTGTCCATACTTAGGAAAAAGGTCTAAATGTTGGAATAGTTTTACGGAAACGGGTTGGTCCTTCGGGATCAATAGCCGCATATAATTTATCTTCTCAGCGTTGGATGCGGTCAAGTCTGTTAAGATACTCTTAATGATTCTGCACACGTTAGGGAACTCGTCAAAGACTTTTATCTTTTCGAATCCGTCTCCGGTTGTGTTCTTGTGGTAAAATCCCCCTTCAATAATGTGCTTGGGTAAGTAATAAAAGTCTAGTGAAGAATCACTGGTTAGCAAAGTGTCGTCCTTCTTCTCAGGCCAACAGTACTCCCTTAACTTCCCTTTAATCTTGTGTGCTTTGTACAATTCAGCAAATGCTTGGTAGTTTTCAGTGAAAATATTTTCCCTTGATAAAAAATAATACAGATGTCCGGGAATGTTTATGCCCGACTTGTTTGATGCTCTCTTTCCATACTCAGTTAGTTCTCCAAATCTATCCCCATCCGGTGTATAGGCTACAGCGTACAACTTATCTTCCTCCATGATTGCCTCGAGATCCTACGCTCCTGGTTTTACAGACGACCCCAAACAATAGGCTTTGCCCAAACATGCCCGAACCCCTTAATTATGTATTCACCCCCCCTAATTATGTATTCACCCCCCTAATTATGTATTCACCCCCCTAATTATGTATTCACCCCCCTAATTATGTATTCACCCCCCCAAAAACGGCTAATTCCATGCCTCTCCTACTACTTGCGATGTCTTAAGTAACAAATTAGCGCTATAAACTATATATAATTTACAAACTGTTTCTTTATTGTCAGGAGTTACAAGTTCGTTATTTGAGGGTTTGCGTACTTCCATTTTGTTCTAGTCACAGCGTGTTATTCTATTTGGAAAGCTGAGTCTAACGAGTAAGAGGTTTAGTCCAAGATCCTCTGAACTCGTTACTTTAAGATACTGTTTAGCTCTTTCGTAGAAGTCTTCTTCCAGTCAATGTTAGCGTTGATTCGCTTTTATACTATTTAGCTCAGTGATTACTCTGTAAAAGTCGGTTCGGTTCACATTTTGTTTCGAAGTACGAGTGGAGCCGTAAGGTAAACCTGATCATCTATAAACAATATATGTTTCTGAATTTAGCTTTCTTACTTCCCTTGAATTTTCATAAAAGAACGCAGAGTCAACACAAACTTCGTCTCTATTTTCGTCTGTGTTATCGTCCGTGTTATATTTTTCAATGTCCGATTTCGTTAGCAGTGCACATGTGTAAATATATAATTTGCAAAAGACCTGACGTCGTAGTTGTATTATTGATTTAAATGACTACACGTCATCGAATGTTTCTGTGGTAAAGTGGTAAGATTCTGGTCTTCCAAGCCGATGGTTCAGTGTTCGAGTCTCGTCTCGGATGAAACAAAGTAAGTAATAATGATGTGTAATATTAATTAATGTAATGGTGGTAAGGGGGGATCAGGGTAGGATAGAAGGAGGATAGTGGGACAAAAAAAAGGGAAGAGTGGGGAGGTGGAATATGAAAACCTGCTCAATTCTTTTTAGAATGTGCCCCCTAAAAAAACTAAACCCCATTTTTTTTATGACTCCCCAAAAACAAAGGATCCCTTTTTAGAATGATTGATAGCTAACAAAAATAACCTAGTTTGAAAAAAATAACCTACGTTTAAAAAAACCCACTAGGTTTAAAAAAATTAACTAGGTTGAAAAAAATAACTAGTTTGGACAAATTTAACCTGAAGTTTTTTTTGACCTGCAACATGTCCATGTTTGGACCATAACACTTGTGGCTGACGGATGCGTGACCATTTATCAAGTTTTAAAGTTCGCATTACGGTAATGGCGGCCAGCGAGCTAACGTGTACGATCTACCAAAATTCGTCTGACGTCGTATTTGAACTTGAAAGACGATAGCAATTTATCCCAAAAGCTTATTTCTTGCTATTAACCACTTTAGACGAAGTAATGGACTTTGCAAGAATGCATATGAGTAAAATAGCGTTTAACAGGCCTCCGAAACATTTTGACACGTCCGTACTCATTAACTATTAACTACTAAGTTCGCAAATACGATTTATCAAAGCCTAAGGAAAGTGTGTCAGCTACCTCTGATATCCGAACTATATCAAGTCAAACATGATTTGATTTGTCGGCGCGGCTAGCTGTATCAAGATCGCAAGCATCAACTTGTCCATAATTTCTGCTGGACTATCCACTAAAAACCTAAAAACCAAGTCTTGTGTTTTGACGTATTGACGTGAAGTTAGACTAATAAGGAGCAGGGCAGGAACCGTAGCAACAATACAAACGAAGACGATCAGAATTAGCCTGAAGTACAGCGTACGACAAAGCACTCGAATTTGCGTAAATCGCTCTCCTCCAGATGCCAAGCTGCAAGGAACGCGAAGAACATAAACCCGTCAAAGAATTGCTCCTACCAGTATTCCCTCGTTAAGAAGGAAGTTTAAATGTTGGAGAATACAAACAACCAAACATATAACCTACACAGTAATTATAGTCTATCAATGACGCGCGGATCTTGCCCTTTGGTATCGTATCAGTGGCTGCAAAAATATTCCTCCAATGGGAGGGGAGGAGCGCATTGTGGTTCGCCACGCAAGGGATTGTGCTCCAAACAGCGAATTAACGCAATGAACCGTTGCGAGATTTTGTCCAAATTATTAATTGCTGCTCCGCTCGCTGCGCAGCAATAAGGACATTCGAAATATGAAAACGGAAAACACTGTATCGCGGCTCATCTTATGCCACATACCACGTACTAGCCATGTTAGTACGTACAACATTCAAATGGTGTATTACTCTTATCTTGGCTCCTGAGTATATTATTACTCGGGCCAGTCCCTTGGCCGGTACGAGTCAGAAATCGCAAGTGTTTCTTTTTCTTTTTTGTTTGCATCGTCACCGAATCAGAGTTGACTAAACACGTGATAGAGTGTCAACCAATCAGATGCGATATCGCTCGGCCGGGACACTACGGGTCACTTAATTTATTTACAGAACTTAACACAGTGAAAACAAGATGGCGGAGACGCGCCCGGGAGAGAAATTCCGTCTCGGAGTCCCATCTCTAAAATCTAAACAGCTTAATGTTTCATTTAACTTTATTCGTGAGAAAGATTTTCAACAGGCTCAGGATATTTCAACTTTGTCGAAACCTAAGGACGTTTTTTACCCAGACATTCGACACGACGAACACCACATGAGTGACCAAAATGCGAGCGCAGTTTTACTGAAACCAAAGGTTTCTTCAATGGAAATGGCAAGATGTTGAATTGAGGACTTTGGATGGAAATTTCTCACATTATACGAAAGGTTAGGAATTAGCTGGCGCTCCTAAAGGAAAGAACGTGACTTACATATCCAGTAAAAATAGTGTTATTAAATGATAACATAGTAATAATTTAATTTACTTATATGATATATTTTCAAGGAAATTATATATTATTTACATTCATTAATTATCTGGGAGACTTCAAGATGGTCATCAGCTTTTAATAAAATACCAAATAGTCTGTGTTGGCAATTCTGTTTTAAAAGTAAGTTTTGGTTAGGTACGTATAGATGAAGTCAAAGAATTCAAGTTCAGAGACAGCGTTATGTGAAGTTGATTTATTATGATTACTGGGAGCAGTTGTAATAGGCCTTTTGCAGGAAACAGTCATGTGCTGGTATAATACTTTGTTAATTAATGAATTGAGATTGTGATCTCCATGGGAAAGACGTTACCATGGATGCTGGATGGCAAGATCGACAATCGATTGGAGGTGGAAAATAGCATTTACAAAAGGGTTTTGCTAATAACATTACCGATCTCGTACAAGTGCCTTCAAACTCAATTAAGGTTTGTTTGCATCTAGTACAAACATGTAATTGCATTCCTGTAAAAGGTCCATTCCATTATATATAAATATTATTATCACGAGCATCAGTAGTGAATCAACTAATGGTGCCCCCCTAGCACAAACCATGTATGACTCAAAAATATGCTATAACTCCATGAACTACATTATTCACCTGTTCCTAGGTGGCCCGAGTTAAGGCCACTCAGGGCCTCTTGTATGATCATTCACTGACTGAAGGTATCTCAAACGAAAAGGGCAGCATATTTAAAACGACATTTTTACCTTACCATGTGTTACACTTTAGCTTGCTGTAGCCTAAAGGTGCAGATATACTTACCTGCCAGTTTGGCGAGATTTTGCCCCATATTTACTGCCATGTCCCGTTGACCAGAAAGAAATGATTCGTGCCCTGCCATGGAGTCCGCGATGGCCTGGGCTTGAGTAGCCAGAGTGTCGGACCAGTTTAGTGGCTGTGAGTGATGAAGACTGCGATATTTGTTGTGAGATTGCAGAGCAGAATGCGGCACTGTACTCTTAGAATCAGGGATGAATACTATAGAGGAAATGTATGTGTGGATACTTAGCTCTTACTCAGTCATAATTAATAGGTTGCTTTCTAAATTAAATATAACACCATTTATGTTATTCGATACATATGTCAGTGCAATTGTAGACGTGCTCCTTTCTTTTTCAATTTCTTATTTATTCGTATGTATAGATGTACGGAGATGATGTACGGAGATGAGTCAAACACTTTAATGAAGAGGCGTTCAACAATGCCAACTTGCAGCTGGTACCTTTTGATGTCGCCTACGTGTGTGATGATATATGTTGGGCATGGGAGAAACTGTACACTAGTGTAGTGGATGATCATGCCCCAATTAAAACACGGAAACACAAGACTGTCGGGGCAATCGAAATTCATAACGCCCGAAATTAGGAAAGCCATTCGCACTAGATATGCGCTGAAGCGTAAATAAAATAAATCAAGGACAGCAGAGGATTGGGTCTATACGACCACTTATGCACTCCAAAAGCAGTACACCTAATGGACACATTACACTGAAAGAGAAACAAAAAGTCATCAGCGATCAGGAATAGGTTGCAGAGACGCTGAATGACTATTTTATAAACGTTGCTACTAATGATTTGGATATGCACCGCGCGCTCCCTTTAATGCCCAGTCGCACGTATCGTATGTTCCGCTGCATGAGTTTCCACTTAACAAATCATCACGAGATTTAAGCGGTGCTTGAGAAAATTAAGCCAAATAAAGCTACAGGCCATGATTTGATTCCACCACGGGCCGTCAATGCATCTTCCTCGTCTATCTCAAAGCCGCTAAGCGACTTCATTCAAACTATCATCGTACGATCAGAGGTTCCAGAAACATGGAAGCATAGAGAGATCGCGCCGCACCACAAGAAAGACTCTACGCTGGACAAAGCGAATTTTCGCCCGGTTACTGCTCTCCCGGTCTTTTCATAGGTGTTTGAACGTATCTTATACACACAAATGACCATTATTATTATTATTATTATTATTATTATAAACGTATCCTATACACACAAATGACCGGGCGTTTTGAGACAATCTTTCATGACTTCATGTTTGCATATCGTAAGTTTCACGGGTGTCCAGCGGCATTACTCACGCTTACTGAACAGTGGAAGTAGCAATTGGATAAGCAAAAGGTAATCGGAGCGGCGGCAGTAGGCCTTTTGCATCAATTGATCACCTGACGATTTTCCCATAGCAACGCCTGTGTGGAGGGCAAGCCATTCTTACATTCCTTGACAACAGAGAGAGCGTGAGAGACGCGAGCGTGAAACCTCAATACTAGAAGTTCTGCCGGTTCCTTTGTTATTTGTTTTCAGCCCAAATTTATCAGGACTATTTAGCTTTAAATCTTATAGTTCAGTGTTAGAGGATTTTAAGAGCCGTAAGATGAGCAGAAATAGCTTTCTGAAGTCAAAACCGAACCGAACTCTGCGAGTTTTAATACTCGCAACATGATGGCGGCCTCAACAGTCAAGAGGTAAGAAGCTGACTTTGGGAATGTACTTTTCTTCCACGCTTTAAATCGTCTTTATGTTCTAGAAAAAATATGTGATGACAGGAGATGTATCAATTACTCTACCATAGCCGAGGAGACGCTTGTGTTGTATGAACTGGAACGCGTTACAGGCTACAGGGATTACTGAAGTACGAATAACAACTTGATATAGGTTGTTGAGTAGCTGGTTTTCCTATGTGACAGGTTCTCTTTTTTTTCCAGATCACCAGCAACACTAGAGTCTGTAATCTTGAAATAAAGCCCCTCGTTACTTCGAATTTTGGTGATCCACTGAGACTTTAATCCCATGTCTTTACTGGGGAATTTTTGCGATGAAAGGAAAGTCCATCGTTGTAGCACGAATCACCACTGCATTTTGTGGCACACAACAGTGATAGCGCAAAATTAGAAAAGGAAAGGGCCCTGCGATATGTTTACAAAGACAAACAATCATTATTATTCGTTTGCAACCACGTGCTATATATTGGGTCGCATCGATGTCACGAAAAATATTTTTCATTGCTAAATAAAATATAATGTCTATAAGCGTGAAGAGGAATCAAAACTACACATCTGGGCCAAATTTTGAAGCAGAAGGGCATTTCGTTACAGAGTTATGGGCGAACGAATATGTGAAATTGTCCGTGTAAAATGTATGGGGCAGCCATCCTGGTGGATAGCCGTGAACCACCAACATGGCCGCCAAAACTTCAAAGTCTTAAATAAAGCGAAAATTTCATCAAACTCATTTGGTTTCACTATAAGTCCCATAGAATCGAACTTCTAAATATTTATAAAGCCAAAAACCTTTCAATTGGAACAAATTTGTTGATTTTCACGACCGTATCTGAAACGTGATTAGGTTCGTGGGACACAATTCAAACCTCTATAACTCGGAAGCAAAACATCCTACCGACCTTAAATTTTCTGTGATAACTCATATCACGAATCTCTACAAAATATAAAAGATTTTAGTTTATTGATGAGCTCCTGATGACGTCACGTGCAAACAAAGAATACCAAGAACTGCTCAAACGAATGGGCGCTCAGCACTAGGAAATCGACGTATGCAAGACATGTTGATTACCATAAATAACTCTCTAAGCAACGAAGCCCCATTATGTATTAAGGACTCATTAAGAATTTATAGTTAGAATCTTAGGCCTACGGCAAACGACGAATTTAAGTCGCGCCGATCCTATTAAAAATAGGTTCGGTAGAAGATCGACTTGGGGCCGACGTGGCAGCAAACGTCGAACATATGTCGATCTTAATTCATTTGCGCCTAATTAAATCACGGGAACTAACACGTGTCCTGGCGCATTTCACTTTTCGCCCACGGCTAGTGATATGGCGAAATACAGCGCTCGGTCGAATATATTAAAGAAAGGCCTTTCTGTGGAAAATGATTGTACAAAACAGAAACAGAAGAATGGCGTTCTACACAGCACTCGGTGCCGTGTATAGGAGACGATGGTTGTCACTGCGAGTGGCGTTACTGGCCATGTTTCTAGCGGTTGCGATTCACACATTGAAACCTCTGTTAATAGTCGATCATCAATGCCACAGTTTTCAACGACATTCATATGGTAGAAGCGTTTGAAAGCGAGCTATATCGCAACATTCGCAATAGCCAATGCTTCTGCCGGCATTCCAGCCAGGCGCGTCTTCATTACTTTCGAATACTGAGCATTTATTACAAAAAGGCATTTCGCATTTAACGCAAATGTATTTTGTGACGTTAAAGCACGAACTACACATTTCCGGCTGAGCGTCATGCGGCAATGACTTCCGATAGGCCGCCATTTCGCCTTCGAAATCGCCTTTGTACAGCGCATGCTCACCAGGGGGGAATCAGTGTTTGGGAGATGGGGGAGATGTTGTTTCCACGGTTTTGGCACAATCCATACGATTTGCATGATTTATTTATTATTTTACATAATTTATGAATTTAGTTCGGCGCGTGTTAAGAACGACGTTTGCCGTAAAGTCGCACCAGAGTCGTAATTCCCGACTTGGCTACTCGGACCTCATGCTGGACTCGTACCTATTGAATAGGTCGATCTCAATTGCGGCAAACGCCGTACCATCCATGAGCCTATTTCAAAATTAATAGGTTCGACTGAATTAAGTTCATGGATAGTTCGACGTTTGCCGTAGGCCTTAGGAGCGATAATATTTTGACTCTGCATGCCAAAGGTAAAAACAACGAAATTCGGCTAAAACTATGGTACGAACTACCAAACGAGATCAGAGCCATGGCGGGTACAAATTTAATGCATAGATAAATTCATATTCGCAAACTTTAATTTTAGTCCACATACTTGCATGGCATTACGTATATTTTTCTGTATTATATTATACATATATAGTACTTATTACAACCTTTTTAATCTTTTACACTCGTTCTCAATGACACGTGCAGGTTCGAAACGAAACTCCTGACTTCGAAGTCGTTTCTGGTGGATGTCAATCAAACGGTTTCCATGGAGTTTGAAGTGAACCGTTGTGTGAGTAAATTCGGGAAACTAGAATTTAATAAACATGGCAAAGTCTTTCCCAAAGTCGCTTAGATGGAGAGTAATCATGCTTAGAGCCAAGGGTTTGCAAAATAGGGAAATCACATAAACTTTATGTGTGAGCGAGCGGTTTGTGAATAAGATCAAAATATGGAAATCGCATAAACTTTATGTGTGAGCGAGCGGTTTGTGTATAAGATCAAAATAGGGAAATCGCATAAACTTTATGTGTGAGCGAGCGGTTTGTGTATAAGAAATCTGATTGTTTATATAGCTTCAAAGGTCTTGGAAAAAGAATTATAGTTATTTTTATTCATTCAGTTGCAGATATGCTCCTTAATAAGAGGTTTTATCGAGCAATACCCTCGAGCTCTACCTCGACGAGCTCCAAGCATGGATACAAAATTCGACAGGGCAATTGTTTTTTTTGAAACTCGGCAATGCTCTCCACTCTCGACTGACATTTCGGTGAGGAATTCAAGCAAATAACAATCGTTTTTCGGCTTAGTATCCGCCATATCTCTACCTATGTCGCCTCAAATTACTTACGATTTCGTTGACCTCCTACACTATTTATGTTTCCTCCACATCTGGGAGTTGTATGGCGACGTTTTATTTAGCATGCAGACCAGTGTTGCCATAGAAATATAGTTGAGTGACATCCACCAAATTGACGTTTTCCGTTGGAAATTCAATTTCGAACCTGCACGTGTTATTGAGAACGAGTGTAACTTGTATATATTTCTCGATTGATATTTAAAAAAAAATCTTTTAAAATATGATTAACGTTAGGAAACATTTAAACTTTTTTTCTTAATCTCTAAATTAATATATATTGTTACTTTTTAAAATTTATTTGTGGAACATTTGTAAACTAGCTTATAGCTAAGTATGTTCTCCACGTTAAATAAAGTATTGTATTGTATGTGCGAATGACACTCTGTGACAAATCAGTTAGAATCAACGTATTTATTTAGTACAACTGATGTAATTACCTTGAAGAATCCTACTGCATACTGGCCCGGCGCCTGTTAAACAAGATCAAAGAAATCATTTCTTGAAACTTTGTTGTGAGGGTGAAATATATATCACTTGTTCTTGGCAAGAACCCTCGGCTGTAGTACAAATCTTTTACAATTCCCTTTAGTGCAATATTACAATTTCAGGAACAGAGTGACATTCGAAAATCATCCCTTTTAGGATTAATATCAGGCCCGTCGCCATGACTCATGAGGGGGGTCGTTTTCTCACCAGCAAAAAATTCGAGAGTGGTATGACGGAGAAGACTCAACGGACAATGAGTGAGATTCGAGACCTTCGCCCTGGCTGTGAATTACTTACATCATAGTTAATAGAGTGGAATGGTTATGAAACCCAGCGACCTTCTTTGTTATATGTCTTTGTTAGCTTTTTTCAACCGTGACCCTGCACAAAACACAATAGAAATTCCAATGTGTTAATCAATCAGCCAATAGAACCGTGTGAGTTCAGTCGTTCAGGGGACGCTAATGAACTATGACCCTGCACAATCTTTTGTCTTGCCCCCTTCCAACATAAATCGCAGCGCCTTTGTTAGCCCCTTTGAAGTTTGCCGGGTTTCATAACCATTCCACTCTATTAACTATGCTTACATGAATAAGGTTTGGATACATTTAGTTATCACCTATGTAAATCAAGAGTCCAAGACAGAAACGCACACGCTATAGTAAATTATATCGACAACGATAGAGACTAGAAAAGAGAGTGAATTCATATAGCTATTAATAGTACTCCTATACCGCACTAGTCCTCGAGGATCACCGTTACTTCGCTTGTCCTTTAATAGACCAGTTTCACGTGGTGTTTTTTTGCGACATTTTGAATGAGGTGCAAAAGTGTCCGATTTATAAGAAAACGTGGACATTTTGGAGAGTTTTAGTGAGTATTGAACGCAAGAGCATCAGTGTCAATAAATGGGTTAAATTTGAGCTGGATTGAGTCGCTCTTCTAAACACAAAAGAATTGTAAATTTTCCATACAATTGCTGTATAATTATGACGACTTAAGTACATAGGAGTAGGCAAGATTTTAGAGTGAAATGTTTTCATGTGAAAAGTAGGAAAGTAATTACCTTTAAAGGCGCTGTGTCATGGTTTTGCGCATGTCTATCTATCTATCTATCTATTATATACTGCAGCAAGAATCTCCTAGCGGAGTAACACGCCACAGGAGGATGTTTTGTTCTAGCTGGTGCTTAGCTTATTCATGAACATAGCAGGCGAAGCACTCGAGATTATTTGATCTGAGAGGCCATTCCACTTATGGATAGTTTTAACAATGAAAGGGTTTCTAAATTATTCTGTGTTATAAGACAACTGCCGGAACTTGGCAGAGTTCAATCTAGTTCTATCATAGCCCGGCACGAGGTAATTTTCCTTTGGGATCTGTACAATACTATTGACGACTTTGAACAGTAGAGTTAATCTTTGATTGCGCCTCCTTGTTTTGAGATCATGGCATCTTAGTTATTTAAGCATTTCGGAGACACTGCTATCCCATTGATAATTTGCATATGTATAAACCGTGCTGCCCTTCGTTGGATGCAATCTATTTTGAGTACGTCCTTTTTCAAGTAAGTATCCCAGATCGTGCAGCAGTATTCAATGGATGATCTTATGAATGATATATATGCTAGTTTCTTTAACTTCTGTGGACACACCTTTAGGTTCCTTCTCAGGAATCCGAAGGTGCCATTTGCTCTTTTTGTGATCTTGTCAATATGTGGACTCCACTTCAAGTCATCAATTAATGTGATGCCCAAATAGGGGTGGTCCATAAGCAGGGTTTAATTTGGACCCACCGCTTGTGTACTCATATAGAAAGGGGGTACGTGATCTGCCTATACGGAGGGTATAGCTCTTCGTGGGGTTAAATTTCATGCCCCATCTCTCTGTCCAGGACATGAGTGCCTCTGTAATATATTACCCAGAATGCTTAGCGAATAAACTGTCTTGTAGTGTTCCGCCATTTGGGATTCTTGTTGTTTATGGGTCGAGCCATTACAGATCAATATACTACAGTTTGGCGACGAGTTTGGCTATTTCTACGTGTCTTTAAGAAACCAAGATGGCGGCAGTCGGTGGATTATTTGGTCGTGTATGAGAATTTAACTCTGAAAGAGAGACCTTTAGTTCCTATGTGGAACGAATGGAGATGTTTTTCATGGCAAATAACATCTTAGAAATACCAGGTGAGGATAACGAAGCAGGCAATTACGTGGTTAGAGAAAGAAAACGTGATATTTTCCTAACTGAGATTGGACCTGAAGTATATTTAACTCTGAGGAATTTGTTAGTGCCAGCGAAACCAAGGGACACTCCTTTTGCTAATATTGTGCAAGCACTAGAGATGCATTATAATCCAGCGCCATTGGAGATTGCAGAGAGTTTTCACTTCGGAACTCGCAATCAGAAACCAGGTGAATCGATCAGCGACTATATTGTGGCATTGAAGAAGCTATCCATTCATTGTAATTATGGTGCATTCCTGAATCGCGCTTTGAGAGACCGTTTTGTGTGTGGATTAAACAATTCCAAGATTCAAAATAAGATGTTGAATACCGATGACCTCACATTTGACCAAGCTTGCCGGATCACAAAGTCAATGTAGATGGCAGAGAAGAATACCCAAGAATTCCATCCTGCCAGTGCACGTGATTACAGTCAAGGAACTGTGAATAAACTGAAAACTGTTAAAAGAGACAATTCCAGGGTGAACAGTGATGAACAATCATGTTATAGGTGTGGTGGTGGTCATGCTGCACAAAACTGTAAATTTAAATTAGCCAAGTGCTATAAGTGTGGCAAAGTAGGTCACATTGCACCAGTCTGCCGCAGTAATGATGACGAAGCTAGTGTAAAACCCAAGCAACAATACGCAGCTAAAGGTAATATTCATAATGTGTCAGAATCACTTAATGAGAGTAGCAATGATGAGTTGGGTATTTATTCCTTGTATTCAGTTGGTACAGATAACCCCACCCATAATTGTTACACTGTAGAAATGTCCATTAATGGATCAATGTGTGAAATGGAGGTAGATACCGCGGCTGATTACTCAATAATGAGTAAGAGTGTGTACCTACACAAATTCAGTGATATGCCACTTCATTCGTCAAAGGTCAAACTGAAAACCTATACGGGTGAAACACTTAGGGTGTGTGGTGAAATGCAATGTGATATTGTGTACAAAGGTGATAAGTATGCATTGCCAATACTCGTAGCTAATTATGAGGGTAAACCTACTTTGCTGGGCAGAAATTGGCTTAGCCAGATAAAGCTTGAGTGGGGCCAGATATTCAGTATTACGAAATCGGAATCAAACAGTGCCAAAAGTCAACTTGATGATTTACTGTCACAACACAGTGGTTTATTTGAAGAGGGCTATGAAGGCATGAAAGGGTTTGAAGCACACATCACTATGAAGGATGGTGCAAGGCCTGTATTTATTAAGCCACGTAGAGTTCCTTATGCACTGAAAGATGAAGTAGAGAAAGAGTTGGACAAACTCGAGAAGCATGGTGTGATAAAGAAAACTGAAGATCAAATTGGGCAAGCCCAGTAGTGGTTGTACCAAAGGCTGATAAGTCTGTGAGAATATGTGGGGACTACAAGGTAACGATCAATCAATCTGTAGAGGATGAACAATATGCACTTCCCACCACTCAGGGCTTGTATGCAGAACTTGTAAGATCCAAAGTTTTTAGCAAACTTGATTTATCGCATGCCTATGCACAGCTAAGTGTTGATAAGGAGAGTCAAGAGTACCTGACTATAAACACGCACAAAGGACTCTATTCCTACACGAAATTACCGTATAGGGTTAAGTCTGCGCCTAAGATATTCCAAGCTAAAATGGATCAGATTTTGCAAGGGGTAGAGAAATATGTGTGCAAGCAGGATGACATTCTTATCGGTGGTGAAAGCTGGCAAGAGAAACTTGAAATCCTAGCTGAAGTCTTAAAGAGACTGCACCAAACATAAAGTACACATGAAACTGCCAAAGTGCGAGTTTCTAAAACCTGAAGTTGTCTACTTGGGACTGAAAATAAATGCTGAAGGTTTGCATCCAGTAGATGAGAAAATTGATGCTGTCAAAAGAGCCCAGTACCATGTAATGTTAGTGAATTAAAATCTTTTCTGGGCATGATCCAATACTATCACTCATTTCTACCAGGGCTAGCAACTACACTAGCACCATTGCATGGACTCTTAAAAAAAGATGTCGAGTGGGAATGGACAACTAAGTGCCAACAAGCATATGAAGCTTGTAAACAAGGTCTTACCAGTGATGCATTATTAGTGCATTACGATGTGAATCGCGAAATGAGACTAGCTTGCGATGCGTCCAGTTATGGACTTGGGGCAGTAATCAGTCATGTAATGGATGACGGTCAAGAAAGGCCAATAGCCTATGCATCTCGGACACTAAGTTCAAGTGAAAAGAACTATGCGCAAATCGAGCGTGAAGCGTTATCGATTGTGTTTGGAGTAAAAAAATTCCACCAGTTCTTATATGGTCGAAAGTTTACGTTGATTACAGATCACAAACCGTTGTTGGTAATTTTAGGTCCAATGTCCGCAATTCCTACACTTGCAGCGGCTCGGATGCAGAGATGGGCCTTAGTGCTTTCAGCATATGATTATGAGATCGAATACAGGGGATCTGAAGATCATGCCAATTGTGATGCGCTCTCTAGGTTACCACACGAGGACTCTACTGTAGGTAGCAAGGGTGCAATTTATAATGTGAGTGAAATTGATGATGATTTCCCAATTACAGCAAAGGACATTGGAAAGGCAACTCGAATCGATCCAGTGCTTAGTAAAGTACTTCACTTTGTGATGTCAGGCTGGCCAGAGAGATGTGATGATGATGATCTCAAACCATATCACAATCGAAGGCATGAGTTGTCTTGCGAACAGGATTGTGTGCTTTGGGGTTCCAGAGTAATTATTCCACCAGTCTTGAGAGGGAAAATGTTGGAGGAATTACACTGGGAACATCCAGGTATATGTGGCATGAAAGCGATCGCTCGTACGTGTGTATGGTGGCCAAAGATGGATGAGGAAATCGAGGAAGGGATGAGCGTGTGCACAGTATGTCAAAATGTTAGAAATACTCCACCAAATGCACCATTGATTCCATGGAAATGGCCTACCAGACCATTTCAGCGTATTCATATTGACTTCTGTCAAAAGGATAATGATTATTTCCTTGTAGTAGTCGATAGCCATTCAAAGTGGATTGAGGTACAACACATGACCTCTACTACTACTGAGCGTGCCATTGATGAGTTTCGTTTAATCTTTGCTAATCATGGCTTGCCTGAAGAGGTTGTGTCCGATAATGGACCGAAATGTATGTCCATTGAGTTTGCCTAGTTCATGCGTAAAAATGGCATAAAGCATACATTAGTTCCACCTTATCACCCACAATCCAATGGGGCAGCAGATAGGTCAGTTACAGTTGTTAAATAGGCATTAGTTAAACAAGTTATCCAGGGTACGAAGGGTATGTCTATGAAACATAGACTAGCAAATTTTCTGTTAAGGTATCCTACGACTCCTCACAGTACAACAGGCGTAACACCAGCAGAGCTGACGGTGAAACGTTGTCTAAGAAATAGGTTGAGTTTGATAAAAGCTGATCTTGCTCAAGTTGTAGAGAGTAAGCAAGAGAAACAGAAAATGTACAAGGACATGAAATGCAAGAAAGATAGACCATTCGTGTACGGAATACAAGGGCTAATTCTAAGACAGACAAGTGGATTCCCGGTACTGTAGTTAAAGTTTGTGGACCTAGGACTTATGTAGTTAGGACAGGACACAGAACTAGATATGTCCATACTGATCATATGATAAAGGCGTATGATGATGTACCAGACGACGTTAGTGAGCCAGAGATCATGCTACCTGAATCATGTGGACCAACTCTCCTAGATAGTAACATAAATGATAGTATTTCTCAACCACATGGTAGTTTGTCTGATCAGAATGTAAAACCTATGGTATCTCCAGAACTTGTCAGTTCTCCACTAACTGTTCTGAGGAGATCTCAAAGAGTTCGAAAGCCTGTTGTTAAACTCGATCTGTAACTTGTGTCTTTGTTAACAGATTAAGTACATTCCCATTTAAGGGAAAGCAGTGTAATATATTACCCAGAATGCTTAGCGAATAAACTGTCTTGTAGTGTTCCGCCATTTGGGATTCTTGTTGTTTATGGGTCGAGCCATTACAGATAGATAGATAGATAGATAGATAGATAGATAGATAGATCGTTTATTATAATTACCTTACTTACAGCATAACTGAATTAGTAAGGATCACAATTCTAAACATTAATTACGTATACTTATAAACTAATTCGATAAAATGTTATGATATTAAAACTAACAGTTAAAAGCAGCTATTTGGCTAATTCAAGACCTGTGTACTAACTTAAATGATGTGAGTTATAGTGTCGAACACTAGAGTTGATGAAAGTGTTCCGGAATCGGTTTGTTTTACTAAGCGGAAGTGTGAAAGACCTCTTATACCGTAGTGTGACAGTCGGATTACTAAGGTTATGTGGTAAAAGATGATATAAATTACCATTAGGATTAGATATGATTTTACGAAAAAGAGTATGA
Source organism: Actinernus sp. WN-2022 (assembly GCA_030867875.1). Classification (NCBI taxonomy): domain Eukaryota; kingdom Metazoa; phylum Cnidaria; class Anthozoa; order Actiniaria; family Actinernidae; genus Actinernus; species Actinernus sp. WN-2022. Next base: position 93,045,840 of record JAOWCC010001589.1, read on the forward strand.
CATAGTTCAGATCTGCGATGATAAAGGCTAGTAAGGCCGGACAAAGCAAGAGCTTGTTCGTAAGGTAAGTCGTAGCCATGAAGAATACGCATTGCTCTCTTTTGTATGCGTTCTAAGGTAAGACTAAGGTATTCTGGTAAACTGTAATGAAATACTTGACAAGCGTAGAGTAAAATAGATTGTATACAAGCAACATAGAATTTAACTAGGTCCTTAGCTGGAACGTTTGCGAGAAGCTTTCTTTATAATGTGATCAATGTGAGAGTTCCACTTTAAATCACTCTGAATTATTACACCGAGAATTTTTACAGACTGTACAAGATCGACCAAGCAATTATTAATATATACATCGTTATGTACTTTTGGAGAACGTGAAAATGAAATACAGAGTTCTTTACATTTCTTTGGATGTAGTTGAAATTTATTAGTCATAGACCACGCCTGTATTTCATTAATGGGAGTCTGTGCTGAGCTAACACCTCTGCTTTTGACGACTTCAAAAATGGTAGTGTCGTCAACGTACTTGAAAATACCATGAGCAGAGGGGACTTCAAGGTCATCGATCATAGCGATAAACAACCAAGGTCCAAGTTTTGTCCCCTGTGGGACGCCAGCAGGCACGGACTTCCATTCAGAAAAACAGTCTTGGGCAAGCTTTACTCTCTGGAATCTATTACTTAGGAAATCGCAGATCCAATTAATAATATGTGGATTAATACCATATTTAGTTAGCTTAGAAATTAGAAGAGTATGATCGATTAGATCAAAGGCCTTTCTATAATCAAGGATAAAAACTCTTACATCAGCACCAGTTCCGTCAGTGACTTTAGACCAGTTATGTAACATACTAATTAAGGCATAAGTGGTAGATGATCTTGGGATACAGCCAAATTGATCAGTCCCTATATGATTGAGAATAGCAGGCTTCACATGAACATGAACTACATAATCTTCTGCTAGTTTGGACAAAGTAGGTGTTAGGGAAATCGGTCTTAGGTCCTTTGAAAAGTCTTCTACCTTTGACACTTTAGGTAGTGGTGTAACGTTAGCACATTTCCAAGCGTTTGGTAAGGCTTCGGCTTCGAGAGACGAGTTGATGATTGCACAGACGGGAGCAGCAAGTATGTAGGAAAAGTCTTTTAAAATCCAATTTGGAATGTTATCTGGACCCCCAGCTTTTGCTGAGCAAACAGCGCTGAGTTTTGTGGCCACAGCCTCCTGGGATACCGTTGGGACGGGATATCCTGTAACATCCAAGCGATGTGTAGTAGGAAGAGGTTCAAACACTTGTTGAGGTTCAAGGAAGCTCTGGTTTATGTCATTAGCAAGAGTGACTTTATTTTCGGGGGTTAATAGTTCACCGGGTAAAAACTTTGTAGCGAGATCTTTAGACGACTTAGACATTCCACAGATACGCCGACACTCCGACCACCATCTTCTAGAGTCTTTTTCATTGAGGTCTTTAACTTTGGCTTGGTAGTAATTTGTTTTACAAAGTTTGCGTTCTCTATTTACTCGGTTTCGATAATGCTTGAAAACTAGAAGATCATTTTGACTATAGGCTTTCTGGCGAAGGTGAATTAATGCCTTCAATTGACCAGTCATCCAAGGAGCATCATTTCTATGAATTTTAACAGTTTTTTGAGGCATTATTGTATCTAATCCAATATGTAAAAGTTCATGAAAGTGAGTGAGTTTATCATTGATGTTGTCGAATAGGTCTAGCGATGACCAGTCTGTGCAGTTGAGATAACGTCCGAGAGCTTGTTTAGAACTTGGTCTTACATCTCTGATAATTACCGTTTTCTTTGTAGTTAAATTATTCTTAGCACGTACTTTAGGCAAAACTGAGATTGTACAGTGATCTGAGAGGCCAAAAGGTGGTAGTTTCTCTGGAGATTTGTAGAATTCATCAAGGTTTGTTAGGATAAGATCTAAGGTTCTTTCACCTCGGGTAGGAAAATTAATCAGTTGTTTCAGTTGGAACTGGTTAATCAGTTGTGAAACATTTATACGATTGAAGTCACCAGAAAGTATAAGCCCAGCATTTGGAAAGGAGCATTCTATTCTTGAAAGTACATCCAGAAGGTAGATGATTAAGTTTTCGTCATTAGACGACGGGGGGTGATAGACTACTCCTATTATCAGGTAATTGTATTTGCGTGGCAAACGGTGAGGCCGTAGTTTGCACCAGAGAACTTCTATGCCGGCGAGGTCTTCATATTCGGTTAGCACGGTGAAACTGATTGAATCTTTAATATGTTGAGAATGAATTCTGTCTTTTCGGATAATGGTATAATTGTTTATATCAAGAACACTGTCATCAATGGAATCTTTCAGCCAAGTTTCTGTAAAACAGCCAATATCGATATTATTTTCTGAAAGGAACACACGTACTTCATCAACCTTTGGTGCCAAACTCATAACGTTGGATAAAGCTAGAGATGGAACAAAATGAGAGTTATTGAGTTCAACCTTGTTGTCTAATCGCTGGCCGATATAAATTAAATTATGCAAGTTCACGCCTTTTTTACAGTGTGTATAATCCTTGACCGTATGTTCTCGGTTAAAGTACTGTTTAATAAGCTTCTGTGAATGACGGATTGTTCGTCCAGCTCTATTTCCGCGATATTTAAAGATGCCATTTAGCTTTAAGCACGACACAGTAGAGGTAGCGAGCGTAGTTACACTGAATCTGCGAAGATATTTCAAGTGTTGCGGTGAATACTTGAGCTGAGATGATTTTACCGAAGGTGTTTGAGTAATATGTAAATTACGGTTCGTTCTTGGTAGATAAATATGGCTGTTGGTTGTAAACGAAACGGGTCCAGGATTTGTAGAAATGTCCATAGATATAGTTATATCTATCAAAGGTACCAAGCGAGGTAACAGAAGACAGGTGTAGCCCCGTTTGGACCACTTCTGGAGCGGAACATTTGAAGATGTAGACGAAACTACATGGCTATATACTACAGCCTCTTCTTGTAGTATGTCTTGGTCGTGATGAGACTGTATAGAATAACACATTAGGCAGTCATCAGCAAATAATCTGCATTGTGACAGAAACAACAAGGGACCAAGCACTGTTAGCTGTGGGACCCCTGAATCAACGTGTACTGATGTAGAGGATACTCCGTTAATCACTACTTGTTGTTGTCTAGTAGCGAGGAAGCGCCCAATCCATTTGTTTACTTTCTCTCATTCCATAATGATCAAGCTTGTGCAGCAATAGCTGATGGGGCACCACTTTACTAAAGTCTAGGATAGCCATGTCAACCTGGCGTTTGAGGTCAAAGCGCTTAAGAATATCGTGTAAGGTTACAAGTAACTGGGTTTCACAGGAGTCATCATCATCAGGGATCACTCGATAACGAGTAGGATTGTCCACCAAGTATTCTTCAGTTCTTGTGCACCCTCAGGTGACTGACCAGTCCAATGCGAGAGGCGCACGGCCTTCCGCAAACGTGACATGTATACGTAGTAGTGAGTGGTCAAGGTGCCTTTTCACGCTCCTTGCGCAGCAAGCGTTTCTGCTGGGCCTTGGTTCGCCTTTCCAGCTCAAAGTGGGACACACAAGTGGGACACAAAGTGAAACTGGGTTTCACAGGAGTAACCCTGTCTGAAACCGTGTTGTAGACCAGACAGTGCACCGTGAGTGTTAAAGTGCTGCAGAATATGTTTACAAATCATGTGTTCTAACAACTTGCAACAAACGCTTGTAAGAGAGATAGGCCGGTAGTTTGCGGCCACATGCCTGTTCCCTTTCTTGAATACCGGTGCAATGTTGGCATTTACCCAATCATCAGGGAGCTCTCCAGTGTGAAGTGAAGTAGTATAAATCATGTGCAAAATTGGTGATCTAGATCTAGATCTGCGCACAGTTTTTCAATCGTTTTTGCACATTTACTTTGATTTCATCCATCCCACAGGGTCGTCAGTTTATATGAAAATCACTGAAAATAATTTTGTTCCGGCCCGGATAATAAAGGCGTGCCTCTCACCGTAACACAACTCCTTTTAGGCCCATTTACACAGGCGATTTTTGATGCAATTTTTGTCGCGATTTTCACTGCAATTTTTGTCGCGCTCGCGCTGCAACTTCAAATCGCTCGTGTAAACCAGCCGCGATTTCAGTGCGATTCGGCGCCGCGAAATCGTCGCGGTTTGTAACATGTTCGAAACTTGATGCAATTTGGCGGCGAGTTTTCCGAAAATGTACCAAAAATGACGTATCAGCAGGTACCCTATGGGAAATTGTGGTCGCTTGCGCGGCTTTTTCGATGTTTGTTTACAAACAACATGGAAAATTCAGACACATAAAAAACGCGTAAAATCAAGGGTAAAATGTTCTAAAAACCGCATCTGGTCGTACAATGAAGAGTAGACTCTAATTGAGCTCTTGCCGAGGTACGAATACCTCTTCAAAGTAATGTCCAGCGATTACAACGCCATGACAAGCGGGCAGCAGCACTCGACTCGATAATACGAAATCTCGACGGTCAGTTTCGAGGAGCCCTTCACAGGTAAGTTGAAATTAAAGCATCATGTTGGAAATAATTGAAACATTGGTATGTTACGACAGCAGACCGCCGCCATCTTTGTTTACAAGATGTGTGCGCTTGGCCTGTATGCCAAACCGCTAACCAAAGTTATCGCATTTCATAGAAATTGCAGCGAAATCGCGCTGAAATGGCACCCAAATCGTATTGAAATCGCGGCTGGTTTACACGCGCGATTTTAAGTTGCAGCGCGACCGCGACAAAAATTGCAGTGAAAATCGCGGCAAAAATTGCATCAAAAATCGCCTGTGTAAACGGGCCTTTAAACTTCATACACTTGCTAAAATGTACACAATCTTGACACACATGAAAATTGAGGTTGATCGAATAAATATTCACTTGATGCCACAGCTCCAAAAATTAGAAATTTCCTTATAAATCGAACACTTATGCACCTCATTCATCATCATTGGAAAAAAAACCGCGAACTGGTCTATCGAAACTTGAGATGTTCTTATTGGACGATATTTCTAACAGCGCTAAATCACTTAAGGAAGTACTTACATAGAATTAAGCCAAGTACGAAGCACGCATCCATCCAGACTTGACTTCTCATCTCCTAACTTGTTCCTTTACTTTAACGTCAATCCTGACAGAAAAAAGTTATACAAATCCATCGTTTTTTCATTAAACGTGATATATATGCTTTGCCGAGTTTTGACGCAATTGCAAGCTTTCTGACAAAAAAACGTGTTATTTGTTCTCTATTTTCATCAGAGATTACGTAACTTTGAACATACCTCATGTCACTGTAGATTGCAATCAAATTTAAACGATATCAAATGCCGTATTGTACCCAGGGATTGCACCATTAATTAAATGTCGGTTAAAATAAGAAGGACTCTATCATTAAATGGATAATTTAGCAAGAATATGTAATAAACAGAACACTGCATCGGAAGTACAGCAGTTTCTTTGTAAGTAACAGGAGATCTCCGGCCAAATATTTATTACCAAATTCTTGGTATTATTAAGGTGTATTATTAAGGTGTCTTACATTTCTATTTGTTGCATAGCAACATGTAATACCGCACTGCATTCTATATTTACACAGTTCACAAAAATATGAAACTAATCCAAATTATTTTAAACAGTTCTAGAAAAATGTTTTAACAAGAATACAAAGGCAAATCAGTTTGAACTTGATCTATACCTGATGTTCCATCTGATTCTTCCTTAACTTATTATTTAGTATTAGCAGCAACCAAGAGAGGTCGAGGTAACGAATCCCTTTGCCTCATGATAATTATTTGAAATCTATTTTTAGTTTTACAACACGTGATGTAAGTTATTTTTATCTCGTTCTAACCCTCGTTAGTTATCCATTGTTTATATCGCCTGGGTCCTCATGACATCGTTATAAACCACTCCTTAGCGCACAAGAGCGCCAAGGTTCACCGAGGAAAGCTCTCGGTTATTTGGTAGTTGCCGATGCCTTATGAGACGTTACGAGAATTGTACGAAGGTCGCGTAAGACGCGCATCGATGTTTTCATAGTCTTCATAAATCTTCCGGAGGTCTCGCGACTCAAAATCACGTGGAATAAGTGGTGAAATCACGAATATCGGTTATTAATTCAAGTTGTTCACGGGTCACGTAAAACCTTTGGGTCACAGGTCACGTGAAACCTTTGGGTCACGGATCACGAAGAATAATTTATTAAATTCACGTTTCTCGGAAAATAAAATCAGCTAATCACGCATCACGAGAATACTGGTACTACTGTCATTACTGTATATAAACCGGCAACAAAGTTTTATACGGAGAGGCTCCGCCCAGAGATCCAAACCCTTACCTTTTATATACCATTTCATATTCCTTTTACTAAACGTTTCACTTGAGTAACCCCTTAAAATACTTGGATGAATCAGCCGTTAGGTACGTCTGTTCGAGATATTTTGAAAGGCCCTTTTAACTACCTAAATGACAGTTTTCCCTAAATTGTTCTATACTTAACTCGTGAAATCCCTACCCTTCTATATACCTCCAGCCTGAAAAGGTACCCCTTTCGGGCGGAGCATCCATCCATTATAGGGAGTACCCCACCCTCTCCCCCCCCCCGGGAGCGGGGGTAGCGAGCCGCGAGAGAAAATCGGTGAGAAGAGCGAGCCGCAAAAGAAATAAACGCCTGCCGCCATCTTACTGAAATTTGAATTCTGCCCCTTTTCCCGCATGGATTAACATGATTATTAAGTAATGATTCAGGTAAGAACTGGAGCAAAAGACAATAGGCTGCGGCAATGAGCACACCCCCACATACGATTTTGCTTGAATATGCCTGCAGTGCTGTATGAGATGTCTACAATCCAAACTAAACCCAGAAAATAAATTATTTGTTTATGCTATGGGTTCTTTTTACTGTGAAAACTCAAAGAAGCCACCATCCAGCCAATCGGAAAGGGAGGAAACAAAATATATTTCAATCTGAAATTTGATAACTTTTCTCACATACGACGTTCTTCGAAATTCGACCGTACCATAGTTAGTTTGATCAAAAGTAAATTCTAACTTCAAAAATTATCGAATGAAATGCATTATTTAGATGGGTTTCTATTGAATTATGAGTATCAACCAATGAAATCACGAGAGAGAATAGAAAATTAGCAGCTTTTTAGCCGGAGCGCATTACTTAAAGCAAGTCAATCGAACTTTGTGAGTTCCTAACTTTGTCGGTTATTAAGATGTCTACTTAAAACGATGCACAGTTCATTGTTTTTACCTTTATTTTCCTCTCCAAATCCGGCACTACAGTGTGGGATTTATTCACGCGGACCACGGCCTCTATAAAGTCACTCAGTTTTCCGTTCATGTACTCGACCCTGAACTCTTCAGTTCACTCGAATAGCCTCGGCAGAAGCGCCTGAAAATTACTTCAGGGATCTCCGTAATTTCTTTCAGTTCTATGTCTACATCGTAGAGGGGGTGGCTTTTAATCTCATGTATTTAGCTTCGATTAACTGGTCCTTATAATAATAATAATAACTTTATTTAAACTGATAAGACCGATCAGCTAATCGAAAAGGATTAGCTGGTATCAACCGGTGACCCCTATTTTAGATAATGTATCTAAAAAACCTCAATATATAATAGTATAATAATAAATGTATAAATGAATAATATTATAAAAATAATAAATACATATAACTGTACAAAGCTTAAAAAGGATATCTAAAATAATTATCGTAAACTACATTGATGATTGTTGTCATCAAGTTCTAAAAAATACTTGAAAACGCCAGCCTTAAAATTTGATAGTGTTACACAACGTAGTGTTACAGTGTTACACAACGTAGTGTTACAGTGTTACACAATGTAGTGTTACAGTGTTACACAATGCTTTGCAAATAGGACAATGACACTACCGAAGTACTGCATCCTGCCCCGGGGGGGGGGGGGGGGGGGGGGGGGCGGTGGTACTTACATCAATAATGGCATGTATATGAGGCCAAGAGGCTCAAACCCTGACCCTGTTTGACCCAATTCGAGCTCCAAAACCCTGATTGCCCCCTTTTGGGAAAAAAAAACCTGATTGCCCCTTCTTTAAATAAAAACAAATAGGCTCTGTGAAATAAATTGTTCGCCTGTTCCTAACTGCCTAAAAATACTGAACCCCGACCCTGACTGCACCCAAATTAAACTAAAATCCTGACCCTGATCTGCCCAAATCAGGTCAATCCCCTGACCCTACCTGCTCAAACTGAGCTAAAAACCCTGAACCACCCCTGCGGCACATACATAATACGTCACAAACAGGAGTACCCCCCCCCCCCCCCCCCCCACCCGGGATCCTGTCTGACTTGACTTCACGGCAAATAGTTGGAAAATAAGGCTTTTAGCTGTCGGTAAAACCGGCAAAACATCTCCTCTATAGAAAGTACAAATGTATACTATTCACTGCCTGCTTTTGTTCTTCTAAATTATTTCCTGAATTAACGCTCAACCGCTCGATCACTTCTCTTAAAACACCATCGGCATCGCTTATCGACGCTATTTATCAGTTGTGCAGTTCGCAGAATGTAGGAGGAATGTGCAACATTTCGTGACACGCGCTGACAGCTAATTGACCAATCATTTTTTTCCGTTCAGAATCTGAACGGTAAATGAAAATATATAAGGGATAGCTGCAGGGCCTTCTCCTCTCTCGTTCCAGTCTCCTTTTGCCATTTTCGCGCGGCCAAAATCATTTTATCACTTTCTTTGCGTTTTTAAAATAACACCGAGGGCCTGTTTCGCAGGCTAATACTATAGCACATGCAAGATTGCAACGGGTTAAGCCTTCAAGGGTAGTGCTTGATGTCACAATTATTAACATTTATAATCGTACGTTCACTGTATTGTCTATTTCCTACATGTATGTAATAAATAATAGAACTATCGAGCCAGATTTCACTGACCAAACAACTCAGATATCTGAAGCGAGAAAAACAGCTTAGCACCGAAAAAAAGTCATATGTGGCTGAAAATTCATGTTGTGCCCGACAAAATTCGTGCACTCCTAATCTAATTGGAGAATACGAGTACAACATGTTTGTGTTTTGCTGGCTTATTAAGACACTCGTTAAAAGATACAAGATGACACCAGTGAGGTTTATGCCGAAAAGGAAAGACAGCATCTAAGATACGTTGTTTTGGAGTCTTTGTTTAACATAAATTAAAAACTTTACTGAAAAGTAAAGATGTTACCTTAACAAACTTGAACGTCTTTGGGAAAACCACTCACTAATCAACAGCTGCTTCCGGGTTACAGATATTCATATAGTCACAATCATCTGCGCTTCTTATTCACCACAAATCGAAATTTCTAAGCAGAAAACACTATATTTAAAAGGTTTTTCTATACCTTCAAAGCCCTCGAGGACTAGTTGGTGATTAAAAATTCGTGATGAAGTCATTATACACGGTTCTGGGATACCAAGCGTGAACACGCAACCAGCCACCGAGTCAAAACGGCATCGTTTGACTGGCGGTAAGGTAACTGATGCAGATTAAATCAAGGTCCGTAATAAAGCTTGACAAAAAAAAAACTAATAACAACAACAATTTTAAAGACAAAAATAACGATTTGATACGCCGCGTGGTTTGTTGTTTTCAAGGAATAACAAGAATCAGTCAGATGACATATGATGACTGTCACTAACCATTTATCCCACACTAATATCACACCACTGCCCACCGTTAGAAAATTCCCGAAGTAATCATAACCATAGCTGTAGCAGCCAGAATATAACACGAGAATTAACAACTAGAATCGTGTCAGTGATAGGAAATTAATATATTTAGTGAAATGCCTCGAGTTTTCAATAAAACAGGAGTTAATGAAGTCGGTAGCAAAAAAGATGATTTGAAGCCAGAGTAAAAGTTATAGCTGTCATACCACTGACAAACAAAATATTCCACTATAGCTGTTCTCGGTAAAATTGGCATTCCTGCAAGGACTTCTCGTAAGTTTCATTGAATGGACGGTCAAAAATCTAAGAATTGGACAGTTTTTGCTTCTGTGAAATTCACTCTGTTTCACTCTGACCACTGGGTTTGATGCGTTCTGCTGTGGACCAGCTGCACTTAATATCACGTGTTGCATCTTACGTTCGACGACTGTTGTATTTAACGTAACGCGGTTGCCCGAGGGGGGAGGGGGCTACTCCCTGGAACTTTGGTAGGGGTGTACCGCAGCGTCTCTTGACCCTATCTCAGACCAAAATATTGATCCTTGCTTAGAACTGACCCCGCAAATCTGTACTCTATTTCAGGCACCACTATAAGCGACCTTAACCTAACCTAACCCTAACCAACATATATGATTTGATCCTTGCTTAGACCTGACCCCAAAAATCTGTACTCTATTTCAGGCACCACTATAAGCGACCTTAACCTAACCTAACCCTAACCAACATATATGATTTGATCCTTGCTTAGACCTGACCCCAAAAATCTGTACTCTATTTCAGGCACCACTATAAACGACCTTTAATCGCGTTATCTAATGCAATGACATTTGTATGCCAGGGTTTGCACCACTATAAACGACCTTTAATCGCGTTATCTGATCCAATGACATTTGTATGCCAGGGTTTGCACCACTATAAGCGATCTTTAGTCGCGTTATCTAATCCAATGACATTTGTATGCCAGGGTTTGCACCACTATAAGCGATCTTTAGTCGCGTTATCTAATCCAATGACATTTGTATGCCAGGGTTTGCACCACTATAAGCGATCTTTAGTCGCGTTATCTGATCCAATGACATTTGTATGCCAGGGTTTGCACCACTATAAGCGATCTTTAGTCGCGTTATCTAATCCAATGATATTTGTATGCCAGGGTTTGCACCACTATAAGCGATCTTTAGTCGCGTTATCTAATCCAATGACATTTGTATGCCAGGGTTTGCACCACTATAAACGACCTTTAATCGCGTTATCTGATCCAATGACATTTGTATGCCAGGGTTTGCACCACTATAAGCGATCTTTAGTCGCGTTATCTGATCCAATGACATTTGTATGCCAGGGTTTGCACCACTATAAGCGATCTTTAGTCGCGTTATCTGATCCAATGACATTTGTATGCCAGGGTTTGCACCACTATAAGCGATCTTTAGTCGCGTTATCTAATCCAATGACATTTGTATGCCAGGGTTTGTTCTCATTCTCAATTTATTTTGAAGATCAATGTCAAAAGGGGGAGGGGGATTTTCCTTTCTTCTTCTTTCCCCAAACACCTCCAGACAGGGCTACAGTAGTCTAAGTAAGGCAGGACGAGAGAATTATAGAGTGTGATTAAGTTATCATATGTGAGAAAAGGTTTACTGACCCTTCTGGGAACTGCTAGTCACTTTTCAACTTTTTTACTTATCTTATCGATGTGAGAGACAGTGTTTCGTCTAACACAACACCGAGATATTTATAGCTAGAAACTCTATCTATTCTCCGATCTTGGACCATTACGGATGGTCTACTCGGAAACAATTTAACTTTATGATTTGTTGCTATAAATATACACTTGGTTTTGACAATGTTAAGGCTTAAAGTGCAAGTAGCGCCATAAAACAACATGAACTATTTTTGCCCCAAATTCTATTTGTGATATACTTCAGTTGTCTAACTTAGTTTTCTTTGAGAAGCAAGAGCAGAAATTAAACTAGAATAAACGCTACCCGAATTGTGGGATTGATTCATCTTGTGATGTCACAATGAAAACCTACGGGATTTTATTGTAGTAGTTTTCTCTAGGGAGGGAGTTGATTCATCTTATGACGTCACAGGATCCACGAAAAGTAACCAAATGCAAGATTAATACATTTTTGTGAGAAACAAACACAATAGTACAAAAAAATATTTGGCATGATACTTGCACTTTAAGTTATTGGCATTAAGCCATTTGTAGCCTTCTTGGTTTGTATAGAGCAGTTCATTAGGATCATTAGAGGCAAATGTAAAGCACGTGTAATCTGTGAATTTGACACTACATTACAATTTGGAAGATCATTGATGTAAATGAGAAACAATAACTGACCCATTATGGAACCATGGGGAATTCCATATTTGATTTTACAATTGTCTGACAGCACTCCATTGATTAGTGTTTTTTGGGTGCCGTCCATTAGGCAGTGACTAAACCAATTGTATGCTTTAGAATGAACCCCGTACAACCTGAGGTTTGCTAATAGTATGTTATGATTAATGTTGTCAAAAACCTTTTAAGGTCAAGGAAAATTATAGCATTATTTAGTTAGACCACACTTTTTGCTTCGAGTAGGGCGGCAAGAGTTAAATGAAGTGGCCTGAATCCTGATTGTAATTTTGTGAGTAGATTATGATTAACCAAATAGTTGTAGAATCGACGAAACACAGCCCTCTCTAATTTTTTTAGATATGACTGGCAAGACTGAAATCGGTCGAAAGTTATTGCGACCTGTTTTTGACTTCGCTTTGTGAATTGTGAATTGAAATTGCACTTTTCCAGTCAGCAGGGATCCTTTATAATTGACTGATTGAAGATAGACGTCAGGGATCTAACGGTTGTAGGGACACTTGCTTTTGGAAGAGAAGCTGGAATTTTGTCGAGGCCACATGATTTTGATATTAAGAGTTCACAAATGAGGTCTGCCACTTCATTGTCAGTGAGCCCAAAAAGAGGTACTACAGAGGGATATGTACTCACGGAAGCTAATATTTGACTAGAACTGGTTTGCATTCGGCATTGGTTGGTAATCAAATATTTCAGAAGACTCTTTTTAAAGAACTTGTCGTTACTGATGAGATACTGGTACTCAGTACTGAATAACAACCTTTCAGTGATATTCTTAAAAGGGGTGCAAAATTGTTGGGCAGAGACACTCTTTACATAGTGGGATACCACTCATTAGTTGCACATTATTATGTGGTGCAAGACTAGTCATAAAACGCCAAGCACTTTAAAACACAACGAACAGCCCCTATGATGCTCCGTCTGCATTTGTTTAACTAACCTAACCGCGGACGTTCCCACCCAAAATGAGACTCTTTTCTAAGGCATCCAGTTCCCCTGGTCGTGACTACTATTTGTGAGACTGACCAACATTCTCTCCCATTTTAAGTCTCGGTTTCGTCCCAGTGGCGGAGCGGTACTACTGCGAATAGATTAGGAGTTCTATGTCAGTTCTGACATGTAGGAGAACACGTTGGAATTCCAATGTGTTATCGCAATTGAAAATTTATTATTTACTGCCTTTATAGCTCTGATCTCTATAAATACTGTTTTAGCCCCACTAAACAAGATGGGGGAATATAAACCAAATCATTTCATCCATATAGCCGCTTGTCCGTTGTTGTAGCTGGACGGACCACATTAAAACAATCCGCCCCGTGTAACAAACAACTATATTTTATTCACATAAAATAAGCCACGCTTGAAGTGCAGTCATTATAATATAACCCTAAACTTAAAACAGAACTGCATGATACCGAAAAACGGTAAAAAATAAAATTAATCATGAACCATTTTATGGACCAGGAAAGCTCCGAATGAAGCATTTTAGCACCACTTTGAAAAGCATAAAATCACATTCAAACTAATAGAAATATAAGAATGGTTTAGCTTCATTAAACACTTCTTCAATAGTGGAAAGAATCTGTAGAGAAGCTTATCGGGATACAGGTGTCAAGGGTACTATCTTCAAAAATTAACATCGCTACCTATTACGTAATAAGTTCAAGGAATACTTTATGCTATAAATCCGCAAACATAAAGAGGTAAAAAGCGTAAAATATCTAATGCGTAGATGATTAACTGCAAGTACTTTTACCTCGGTATTCAAAAGGTAGGAAAGTTTTACCACCTCTTCGTTATCTACGTCTTTGTCTCGAGCTGGTGTAACTGTTTGTATGTTGACGCTGGTGTAACTGTTTGTATGTTGACGCTGGCATGGTGTAACTGTTTGTATGTTGACGCTGGCATGGTGTAACTGTTTGTATGTTGACGCTGGTGTAACTGCTTGTATGTTGACGCTGGTGTAACTGCTTGCATGTTGACCAAGATTCGAATTATTCCAGGCGAAACACTTTTATTCTTCACGTCATTTCACTTTTCGACATAGTCTAATATACACTAATTATTTTATTTGGAGTAACAGATATTAAGGTAGATCCTTTGCGAAAATTGCATCTCGCACTTTGATAAATTGGAACAACATACATGTATATGCCTGCCAGCCATGTTTGTCCACCAACTTCACATGTAAACCATTTAGTGTCTGCCTTTCTAAATTAATCATCTGTTTTCTACAACCATCACTTGGAGGCTGTCATAGCTACCAGATAATACCACCATACCTAAAAACGTGACTTCTACTTTATATCAACTCTAATACTAAGCGAAATCATGGTTTTATTAAAAAGAAATCAAGAAAAGTTCGATTTCTAGGATCTTTAGTACGATGAACTGTTGTGTACTGCAAATCAACGCAGTAAGAATCGATTGCAATCAATTTGTGTGAAGTGTCGTACTAACTGCGTATTCACGTGTTTGTAGACACACTTAGTATTAGTACGTTTGAGAACATACCAGAAAAGGCAGATTTATAACCATGGAGGTTAAATAATATAGGGTACACGTCAGCATGAGTTTTTGTTTACGATTCTAGTTGTTTATTTTCCCTTGCCTAGTGTCTTGTCTGAGAAAAATGCCTTGTTGATTCTCCTGCACTTCAGGAATGTTGCTCTGCCAATTCATGACTCCGTCCGGGCCTGTGTTGCTTGACTGGCCCAGATCCTCGGTACTACTACTATTTAGCGGGCTTGGTTCCATGTCGAACGAAAGGGGAACATCAGGTTGTGTGGAACCTGTGGAGGGTTGTAACTTAGTTGATGACGTAGCTGTTTGGTCATTTTGTGAAGTTGATGGTGAAGTTGATTGTAACGACGGCTGTGCCATCTTTGCTGTTTCTGTGTTATCTGATGTGTTAGTTTTCTCTGGTTTCGTCATGTGCGTGTCCGCCTTTGCATTTTTATTGATTGTTAGGCTGATACCTTTGGATTTTAGGAATTCGGCAAACTTCCCAAGTGGTGAACTTCCCTTAGCACCTGTCAAGGCGTTGGCAATATCAGTAGCAGAAGGAGACGACGTGGCCTTATTAGGAGAGTCAATCTTTGATGGAGACGAGGGGCTTTTAGATGGAGAAGAAGCTGTCTGAGATGCTACAGGGACGTCTTGCGGTGGAGATAAGTTAGGTTTAATTGTCGATGTAGATGATGATTTTGCCTTGTCGGAGACGTGGTTACCAGATGCGATTACTTTACTGCTAGAGCCGGCTGCCTGAATAGCTACCTTTGTACTGCTACCTTCGCTACTGACATGATGGGGTGTATTCTCGGTGAGCAGAACTTCCTTGAGCTTTTCGGTGGAGGCGCTGTTGGCATTCCCAGAACCCTCTTCTGGCAGATGCACAATGGGTGGTTGCTGCGAAGTAATGGAAGCAAGTGAAGATGCGAGTTTGCCATTGATAACGGTAGCGTGTTCTTTATCCTGTGCCTTTGCCTTGTTCGTGTTCGCATTCTTTCCTTTTAATGGAGTCGTTTGTGTATCGTGGTGTAGACTCCCTTCTTGTGCATTGATTGGTCCTGTGATGTGCGTGATCCCTAACCCCGGGACATTCGGAAAGCCCTGAGGGGAGGCGTTATCCAGTGCCTGATCGCTGACTATCTGTTGTTGTGGTCCATAATTGGCGTTCCCATCACCGTATGGCCCTTCCATACCACCAGCCATATAAGGCGACGCGCCTCCGTCACTATCTTCACTCACACGAAAGTTTCTGCTTGTGTAGTCCGAGTCTTTTATTCTGTATTCTGGCCACGAGTTGGCATCGTATAGGTACTCATCAGGATTATATGCTGCTATACGTGGCTGTTTAGCAGATGTGGCACTCATGTCGCCGATCTTCGTCTTGGAGGAGGCACTTGCGCCTCGTAAAGCATTCGGTAGTGCTGCCATGTTGGATATTTTAAGTGCCGAGTCATCATCGATACCTTGGTTCGCAAGAAGAGCTATGAAGTAAGACAAACAAAAACGTTATATTTGATCTGTTTTGTTGGTAAACGGAGCGTTTCTGTCAATCAATCAATCAATGAATACTTTATTTATACACGGAAATAATCTAACAGCTTTAAACTGATTTTCATAGTTTAACATTTATTAGAAAAATAGAATAATATTAATTTCAACATCTTAAAATTACGTGAAGTTAAGAATCTTAAATCTATTACAATATGTTACAATTGGCAATAGCTATAAAATAACTATAAATAAATAAATAAATAGTATAACTATAAATCATTAAGGAGAGGAATAGCCTTGATCTGATTCTTAAAGGAGACAAGGGACTCTTTCTGATGTAGATTTTCTGGGAGATTTTCTCGGATATTATCCCATGCTTTTGCTCCATTATAGCCGAAGCTTTTTTTCTTAGATTCCGTATTAGGTCGAGGGATATGAAATTTTGTACTTGCAACTCTCAGATTATAATTGGTTGAGTTACAATTCTGTTAGACTCGTTGTATCATGGCCATATTTAACTTTATGCATAACAATTACTTTGCGCTCAGCTCTCCTTTCGTCTAGTTTTTTCCAGTCTAGTAATTTCAGGATTAGGTCAGAGCTGGTATTGTAATCGGTTCTCGCAACCCTGTTTTGAAATGTTTGTAGTCTGTCGGATAGGACTTTGCCAAGGGAGTCCAATTCGTTGATGGTATCAATAAATTGTAATTTGCGGATGTTTTACTAACATGTCTCTGCAGCCATCTCATTGTTGATGAATGCCTTGTTGAAATCTTGTAGCTGTGACAACTCTTTCTCTTCCATGGTATCCAACTTACCGGGATTCATTACTGCTGCTGTTAAATACAACCAGGGGCCAATTCAATAAAACGTTTCCACGTGTACTTTAGAAATCTGGCCATTGTTTCATCACCGAAAAACAATGGCTGGACTTGTAAGATACACGTGCAAGAGTTTATTGTGTTGGCCCCAGGACTATTAGTACATCGTAGATAATAGTACTATAATTTATATTTAATCGATGGTGACTGATGATCATGCGATATTTTACCATTTCCATATGATGACACAAGTATAACTAGAATAAGTGAACTTTTGGAGTATATTTAAGTGATATTTATAAAATGAGTGGCCGTGTTATATCTGCATTTTTAGATCCGATATAACACGAATTTTATAAATGACTTCTAAAAGTTTACTTCTAAAAGATAATAATTTTCAGAAATTTTGATGAAATTACTTGTTTATAGATGTCGTGCGTCACTTACATGCGTAGTTAGAGTACTGAACCAAACTACTGGGTCCCACATTGATGGTCTGGTTGCATAGGAATAACAGTGCTCTTTGGAGCCTCCTACACATTACACTTATGACCGTCAGTTTGGGAGCACAACCTGGAGTCTTGCCTTATTGAGCTGAGGTTCTCCACAAGGGTCTTCATACCGATTTCCACTTATGAGTGAGGGTCTTTATAAAGATTCATGCTGAAGCCGTTGGTTTTATAAGGAATGACTTCACTTAGAGAGGCCCTATTCCTTTGTAGAATAAAGAGAAAAGGTTCCTAGGGGTGAATCTTTATATATACCCTCACTCTCTCTTGGGAAGTCTATATAAGGACCCTAGTGTCTTTACCATCTGATACAAGATTTTAGAATTAGTAATATTGCTGTATTGTTAGTTGTTGACTAAAATTCATTTACACTAGACTTGCTTCATGCGGTAAACTGTTCAAGCAGGCTGCTAATGTTTGGTCAAACGCCTACTTTTGTGCTGTGTTTCCATGTTAGTTCTTACCCATAACCGCCTGGCCCGGCTCGCGTACCGAGTCTTTCTTCGTGCTTCCCCTGCCATTTTCTTAGAAACCATAAGAAGAGAACATAGGAATCATCAGGTTAAAACAAAATATTATCATACTCACATAAATAACCTAGTGAAGCGCATTTGAATATACTCATATAGAATTTGCGCTATAAAAATTAATACCTTTATGTCGAACCCAACTTGTAGATAAAAACTACGTCGAACCCAAAGCTGTATATAAAAGTTACGTCGAACTGAAATATCATGCATGTTTTACTATCACGGGCAAACTCATTCTTGTCCATGTACTGTCCAGGAAACTGAACTGAGAAACGTTCTGTGAAGCAAATGGAGGATCCTCACTTCATTAAAGAAGGTTTATCAGGCAACACTCAGTCAAAGGAGGTTTAACAGGCAACACTCAGTCAAAGGAGGTTTATCAGGCAACACTCAGTCAAAGGAGGTTTATCAGGCAACACTCAGTCAAAGGAGGTTTAACAGCAACACTCAGTCAAAGGAGGTTTATCAGGCAACACTCAGTCAAAGGAGGTTTAACAGGGACCACTCAGTCAAAGGAGGTTTAACAGGCAACACTCAGTCAAATGTATGATCTAGGATGATGAAATGTTAATTTTAGAAATGTCCATCTACTTTTTGCCATTTTCTAAGGAGTGGTTCCAATTACTTATGTTAACAGTAGTTGTTTTTACTTACTTGCTTTATGCCCGTGAACTTTACTTGAGTCCTGATTCAGTGGTATACCTTTTGGATGTGCACGGAATTTAGTCTAACGGAATACGTACATTATATATTCTCGTACGGGTATGACGAGCAGCCCCTGAGATTTTCAACACGCTGAGCATTTATACTGATAAAAACATTTAATCGATATATTGTACAAAACACCTTAGATGAGATCGATGTGGAATAGGTATTCCATGAAATGCAATGCAACGACAGTCCGTATATATCACAAAAATATCATTGTTAAGCGCATTTGAATATATTCATATAGAATTTGCGCTATATAAATGAATACCTTTATAAATGGTATTAAAACTACGAGGAAGCGTACGAATGTACTCGTATCAGTAAACAAAAAGGGACTTCAGTTGTTTAAAACAAGATGTTTGTGAGAGAAACTGATATATGATATTTTTCGCTCCATTTTTAAACGAAGATATAACTTACCAAAATTACCAAATGGCCAAATCCCCGACTGTACTTGTTTATTTTGATTCATATAGAAATATAGTCGTTGACGTTTAACGAAAGCAGGTTAAACCGTAAACCAATCTGTTGATGAGTGAATTAGGACTAAAAAGACATTTAATTCAACGTGAGCTGAATAGAATCAAGATACTTACATTGTGAAGACGAACACACCACGAACAGAACTCCAGCAATTATAGCACACCGCCGGAACAAGTTCATATCTTCCCCGAAATAAACCAGAAAAATTTGACCGGAAAGAAGTGAAATTATTTATTCATAACACAGGCAAGTCAAACTACAAATCAATGATATAATGCTACACAGGCCCACACATCAAAAATTGATCGATTGAGTTTTATGACTGAGTGTGTCTGTGTTCAAGTGGTATGAACAACAACAATGAAGCTCAAGCAAACACCCGCTGTAGTGCTTGCAGGTCGACACAGACGAAACAGAAGTGATTGATTAACCACTTGGTTACAAACGCCACTTAGATTAAACGGTATCTGCTTTATGAATCACTTGAAGCTGTTTCAAGGCCATTCATGCCTTTGATAAAAAAGCTTTTCCCATGACTCACAGAAAAAAAACAAATCACGCCACGAACGGCTAACAATGACACACAATGCAATATGTAGTTCAGTTAAAATGTGTGGACACCTTTCTCTTCCTTAAAGGTGAATTGTCAGTTGAATTGTCATTTCTATTGTTGGCGCAATTTTCTTTGATCCGAGCCCGTCTGCTCAGCGGTAATCATGCATTGGCGCAATTTTCTTTGATCCCAATTGATCCGAGTACATGTTTCCTTAGCGGTAATCGTGCACTCAACACTATATAAACCGTTTCCCTACCCACAATTCCCTCTTTTGCTCTGACGAAGGGCTAGCGCTCGAAACATCAGCTGCTACTCGCTTTCCACGGCGGTTAGCATACCTCAATCGACTTTAGTTGATTATATACCACTGTTTATCTTCCCCGCCGACGCAGACCAACACTATTTTTTTACAGGAATTAGTTACAAGTTGTCATTTGGTTTTACTTGTAAGGACAATTTTAACTCTTTAGAAACTCTACATTGCAGAGCCGCAAAACTTATTTTTAATCTCTCAAGGGATATGCCAACAGTAGATAGTAGTAGATGTTTTGAGTACTGCTAAATGGGACAGCCTATTTCTTGTGTGTAAATTGGGCTTAGCAAAATTAACATACAAGATATACAATGGTTTAACACCGATTACCATGTCACACATCATTGATAAGCCCGATAATAATTGTAATTTTAGAAATGCCAATAAACGTAAGGTGCCAAGGTTCAATACATATTTTATGAAAAACTCTATAGCGCACAAAGGCTCCATAGTTAAGAATGCTCTAACAGCGCACATATCCGACGACACACTATCTGTCAAATCGTACGGGAAAATGGCCAAGAGGGTTAACACACTTCGCAACCTGGACTTTAGTGCACTTTCTGTACAGTGTATCCCTGATTTTAACGACCATTTTAGATATTATTAGCTATGTCAGGCATGCGCATTAAATTTATAGATTTCTTTTACACTGTTTACATCACATAATATCATTGCCGTATAATTACCACTGTGAGAATGTGAAATGAGCAACATGTGAGACTTCGAGGCGCTACAGTTCTTTTAAACTACTTTTTAATCTTCTGATTATTGTAAAGGAACTGTTATAGACCCAAAAATACACGAACAACGTAATACATTCATCTGGGCTGTCCGAACAGATCTAAAAACGTGAGCGAAATACAATCTCAGTTTAGATATAAAGGTATCGAATTATAATCTCAGGTTAGATTCCGTCAGGCGCGCTCAGATAACAAAGGTCAAAGCTCTCAGACAAGACGAGACAAGGAGATATCGATCGATGAGTCATTCTCAGAAATCTATTCCCGGCCGTACAATTAGGCAATCTGTCAATGGTAAAACTGTTGACAGTTTGGATCAGGTCAACTACACAGCTAAGGCATGTTTTACGACAGAACAAGAGCCCATCTGGGCTTTCACTCGGGCCACTATATATATATATCAATGCAGCCAGACACTCACACACCAGGAGACGTTTTGCATGTCCCCTAGTATGTCCCACCTTTATGGAGGAAGGGGTACTCCCATTAAAAAAAAATTGTTTTCAGTGTCCAAGGGAAGCACCATTAGAAATGTGGATGGGGGAGGTAGGACTTCTTGGTTGTGCAGGACAGGTTATTTTCTTTGATATTTTGCGTTCCAGGATTTTTATTTTTTATTTTGGACCACCCTCCTTCGGATTTCTGATGGTGCCCTGTGTTCCCAATGAGATTGAAGATGAAATACACTTTCATTTGAAATCCTCTAGTAATAACCAAAGGGAATAATTATTAGCTGAATATTAGCAGTCTTTAGGAGTGGCCGGTAGCGCGGTGATTTTCATTCTCTGCTCCCTAAGTATATATACAGCTATTTCAATTAATGTTGCCTGGGAGATAGGGCATTAAGGAATATGGTATTAGGGAAAAAGGCATTTTTTAAATGTCGAACGACTGAATACAGGCTAAAAATGGATAAATAAACCTTAAGCTTAGTCGACTAAATCGTCTATAACTCGTAACCATAATTCATTTCGGCCTGGGAATACCCTAATGCCCTATTCCCTAATGTCCTATTTCCTATCTCCCAGACAACATTAATTGAAAAAGCTGTATGTAATTTAATATTTTTGTTTTTCTCGTATGCCGTAAATTAAAGTAGTTGACCTTTTACTGTAAACATTTAACTTATTCATGTAACCCACGTTTGCAATTATATTTAGTCTGTTGTTCTGTTATACTGCAGGTTCCGAGTACTAATAGATTATTGTCTCAAATGTATGTTTATATTTGTCCCAAATTATAAGTTGTATCCTGTCCATCCTGTGATGGAGCTATCACTATATTTCTCTACTGTTCTTTCTACCCTGTGGCTCTTTATCAAGTTCGCTGATCGCCGCCTCGCGGCTCTTTCTCCGCGGCCTCTGTTCTCTCTATAAAACCTCTGGAAGTCATGTTAATTGTATTCGTGGTAAATTTGTGTGCCTCTTTGTAACTTTAGTTGCTGTTCTTGACGAGTCCATTACGCCGTCCATATTGGTATTATGTATTAAAGATTATTAACTGAAATGCCTGTTGGTTATCTCTAATTAAAAGCTTTACCCTTATTCCCAAAACTTCAGTCTGCTCAATATATTACAGAACTATAAAGGGAACTGTTGGAAGCCTTTAATTTCTCGAACCAAAACCTCGGCCGTGAGAGGATTCTTGTTGAAGTTTACCTCAAGAGTTGAATATTGCTTGTCTCATCATAAATCTGACAGTGCTGAGTGTGTATAATTTCTGGCTTCGTGTTCGCGAGTGACAGTGTAGTTTTCACAGTTCAGGAGTTCAGATGTCTTCAGACTTCGATAGAGGATATATAGTAACCCATAACTGCTCAACCACAGTATATGTATTTGCTAGTAAATCGCTCAGTATACTTCGATATATTAAAATATCAGCTATTCAGTATACTTGTATAACGTACACAGGTCTCGATAGGAGATCGGTAAACCAGCCAAAACACGGTCGAAAATATGTTAGTGTTGGCCTACCGATCACGGTGTTTGCGTCGGTATGTATTATGACCGAGAGTAAAATGAAATGTGGCATAAAACCTACGAAACGTACCTCAAAGTTCAGTAGTTCAGAATAGCGTCCGCAGAATCTGGTGACTGGACTCGAGAGAAATCTATTAGCGCCAACAATGAATGCATAATTTAACGCATGCGCAGAAATTTTGTTGCACCGAACAAAAAAAAAGAACGGCCTGCAGATTTAGACTCGGGCAGCCAAATGCCTGGCCCGAGTAATAACCTAGCTAGAGAGTCTCTCTACTGGATTAAGATACTGTTACCGATGTCTGGGGAAAACTGAAGAAACCCTCATTGAGCTTGATAACCATGTACAAGAACAATTCTGCCGGTAAGATCTTTTTTGTGTATACCCGAATGCTGTGCTCGTTTTCTGGCTGAAGAAATAAATTAAAGGGGACCTCTTTAAAGAAGGTTATCGACTCGTAATAATTAATTTACATTGTATTGAACGGAACTGCGTCGACCAAACAGGAACTTTTGCTTTATATTGTACTGCATCAGCTAAGTTTTCCCTTATCCGAGTCTGAGATGCAGTTTGAGTCTTGTCATCTGACAATATCGTATATTTAGTTCAGTTTAGGTGTTCTAGTGGAAATTGTGAGCGAATTAAGTTGGAAGACAAATTGCAAAACATACGATAAATAGTACTCGGCGTTAACAGAGCGGACATGGAGAAATTTGTGCCGTGTACAGTCTACTCACTTGTGCGAAAACTGCACACAGTTCCGTCGAGCTAAACTTGCCAGTAAAACTACTTCGGTCCGACATGTAGTGTATATTTAGTTTAGTTTAGGTGTTCTAGTGGAAATTGTGAACGAATTAAGTTGGAAGACAAATTGCAAAACATACGATAGTGGTACTCAGCGCAGAGCGGACATGGAGAATATTGTGTTTTAATTATAAAGATAATTTTAATTTTTAGAGGTTTTACATTGCAGAGCAGCCAGAATTATTTTTAATCTCCTAAGACATATGCCTTCTCAAAATGTTATTAGAGTCTCTAAATGGGATAAATTATTTTTCATGTATAAATTAAGCCTAGTTAAATTAATATATAAGATATACAACGAATTAGTACCATTACTATGGATCACGTAAGAACTAAACATCTTAACAAATATAATTTTAGAAAAACAAATACAGTCACTTAATGTTCCACGATTTAATACTTATTTTATGAAACATTCCATTGCCCATAGAGGCGCAATAGCTTGGAATGCATTATCAGTGCACTACTGATGTTGATAAAATACAAAGCGTTACATCATACTGTAAAATGGCCAAGAAAGTGAACACTCTCCATGATATGGACTTCGATGCATTATCTGTTCAATGCACTCCTCATTTTAAGAAAGATTGTTATTTTATTAGCTTGTATTCCGTGTCTGCTTGAGCTTACATCAATATAGACCCGGACATACAAGTAACAAGTGCGTTTACCGGCAACGTTTCGCTAGGTCTTAGACTAGAACGAGACATGACATGCGGACGGCAACCGGAAGTGAGCTATGAGAATTTATACCGTAGAGTTCGATTTTTGCAGCCCTGACCAGGCGTTACTTTCGAGGGGTCGTGACTTTCGATGGATCGTTACTTTCGAGGGGCCGTTACTTTCGAGGGATCGTTACTTTCGAGGGGTAAATTTAGATTGAAAATTCCTGAAAACAAGCCGGCTAGTCCACTAGGCGAAAATGTATATTTAAGGTAGTTTGAAAGGTACCGAAAGGCGACTGAAATGTGAGATTTCGTGTCCTTTACTGTAACTTTAAGAATCCTTAAAGTTCATATTTAATGACCTTTACAAGAGTTCTTAAATGCAACAAAATGCTGTGTTTAAGGAACACTTAAAGGTTCATAAAGGTTAACGTTCAGTGACTTTAAGGAGGTATGTAAAGTAGTTAAATATTAACTTTCAGTGACTTTAAGGAGGTATGTAAAGTAACTAAATATTAACTTTCAGTAACTTTAAGGAGGTATGTAAAGTAACTAAATGTCGTTTCTTCGATTTTCACGAATTTCGAGGAGCTGAAAATCGGCTCAAAAAAATCTTCCCATTCGCACTTGAAATCAAGAGCAAACACAAAATAACCACTCAGTCGTTACAGTACCTTATTTAATATTTCCAACCAGCAGGTTTGTTTTCCCAAAACACACCAAGCGAAGGTGAACCACGCCGCTGTTTGCACTGCATTTCACTCGACCACATTTTCCTGCTCCCACCTCCAATTGCATGCTGGGTAATGGACAAAAATTACACAAGGGTCCCCCCCTCTGGGACTCCGGTAGGTTTTTTTTTATAAGTCTTTTACCCCTACAGCCAAGAGCGGTGATTTGGACTGAAGCCGTTGCTTTAAAGTGACAAAAACACATCCTAATAGGTTGATCAGGGGTAAAAGACTGCCAACTGCAGGAGTTCAAGGATTTCAGTGAAGAATTTTTTCCTGTGTCTGAAAGCACAAACACAACGGAAAAACCCTGTGAAATCCCCTCACAAGGCCTACTAAAAGCAAACCAAGTAATTTTCAACCGTCCTCAGACTTAATGATGTCCTCAAGCTCTCTGACAGTGGCATTTTTCTCCAAAATTAGAGCACATTTCATTGGAAACCCTACCGAAGCAGCCATACCTACCGTCAACGAGTGAACAGAATTCTCCCAAATGGCATTGCGGAGAAAGTTTGAGCCCTCGGCTTAAAAAGTCAGCAGTATTTAACTACCCCGGGCTAGCCAAACTCGAACTGAGGGGGAGGGTTGAGTTAGCACTCAGGATTTCACCAATTGAGCTCACACACGATCGGACGACAAAGAGTTAATTGCTTGGCTGCGTATATAATGGGACTAAAATGAAACCGACACCAACTTAGGTAAAGGAGTCGCTAATTTCGGAGGGATCGCTATTACTTTCGAAATTTATTTGAAGGACAAAAAATACGCTACTTTCGAGGGGTCGTTACTTTTGGGGGGTCGCTACTTTCGGGACTCTACGGCAACATCGTAAAGCCGTCCGATTGAATGGCGTTCTCCTACGATAACACAGGTAGCCCGGAAATACAAAGACGGAACGCACTGATAACACAGGTAACCCGGAACAACTAAGCCGATAACACAATTTTTTTATTTTTATTGTGATTTTGTGTTAGTTAAATCATGAAGCGCTAGTGTACTCATGTTTACTCGTGTTCTGGCTCGTGCTCGAGTTATATTTCTGATCTTAATACTATTTGGATCATAGTATTTTTGGGCGCTACATGTGTTATCCTAGGTACCCTGGCTTGCGTGAAGTTGCTCGTGATTATTCGTGTTCTACTTGCGTGCACTCGTGTTCTACTTGTATTCACAACGTCTAAACAAAGATGTAGTCTAAATATATAAGTTCTGCTATTTTATTTTTCTGTTTTTCGCGTCTTTGAAGAGAAAATTATTTCTCAAGTTCGATTCTCCACTAATAAATCTAGATTATGTGCCGGCGGCTCAATTCAAAGCAAATTTCCCCATACAGCAGCCCATTCCCTCCAGCACAGAGAAAACACAATGGTTCGCAACTAGGAGCTGTTAGTCCAGCTTTTCACTGTCGGGGATTGACGTCACAGAATGTAAGACTTGAGCCGTCTGAGCGGAGGCTGTGAGGAAGGTTTCAGATTTTCACTTCATAGACGCGTAAGATAGAAACATTAAATAGCACAATTTCTTTATTTCGAATACATCTTTGCATAGACATTGGGTTGATTTTAGGTGCGTGCAGCTTCTTGTTACTCTGGCGCTGGTACGTGATGCGACTGTGCGCGCAGACTGATTATGCGTGTGCCGACCTGAACAGTGATCTGGCTGTGTGCATTCTAATAACGATGTGAACACAGGTAGCCCGAAAATACAATGAGAGGGCCCTTACTTAAAACACAGGTAACCCGACAAAACTAAGCCAAGCTAGAATAACACAGGTAGCGCGGAAATACAAAAAGAGTGTACCGCACTGATAACACAGGTAACCCGAAACAACAAGGATGATAAAACAATTATAATTATTATTTATTATTATATTTTTTTGGTTAATTGAATTATAAATCGCTGTGCATTTGTGTTCACCCGTGTCCTGACTCTTGTGGTGTTTTAGATGAGATCATCTTAGTATTTGGAGCCTAGTAGTTTTGGGCTACCTGTGTTATCCTAGGGTACCCTGGCTTAGTCGCTCGTGTTCTACTTGTGTTCACTCGTGTTCTGAATCATGTGGAGTGTTAGATGAGATCAGCTGTGTGTGCGTCCTTTCGCATCTGATTGCGCGTTGTAATATGAAAAACCACGCAGGTATCTGAGATCGTCCGCGTTACCTGAAAGTTACGCCGGAGTTCAAGCTGCGTCTTCTTGTATATCATATCATATATACCGTAACCGTGCTTCAAGGACTGAGATTTTTTAGATTTCTATATTATCACCCAATTTTTATAGGCTTTAAGTAATGGCCCGTGTAAGAACTATAGTAAAACAATAGAGCCGTGGCAATGAGCATATCCTCACGGTCGATTTTGCGTGAATATAAATTAAGTGCTGTATGAGATATCTACAGTCCAAACTACACCCAGAAAATAAAGTAGTTTTTATGCGATGGGCTATTTTTACTGTGAAAACTCAAAGAAACCACCATCCAGCCAATCGGAAAGGGACAAAACAAAAGATTTTTCAATCGCAAATTTGATAACTTTTCCCACGGTCGATATTCTTCGAAATTAAACCATAGTCATTTTTATCAAAAATAAATTGAAACGTATTATTTCGATGGTTTTCTATTGAATTTATGAGTATCAACCAATGAAATTACGAGAGAGCAGAATAGAAAATTAACACCTTTTTACATTCCATTCCGTGCTATCGTTCTTAGCCGGACCACTACTTAATTAATATTAATGTTAAGCATTTTTAGAGTTTTAATAGACATATAATTATGATTTGTTAATTTCTGTTATTTTTATTCACGACCCCACAAGCAGTGAAGCTTAAACTTTTATCGTGTTTAAATAAAGATTATTGTATTGTATTGCTCAAAAGTTAAGCTCAGAATGCAAGTAATAGAAATTCATAGCCTAGAATCTAGGCATTCTCTCTAAAAACTGGTAACTTCTTTGGCGCCGACCCTTAATTAAGTGGATATATACTGAGATCCGGCTTTATAAAGCTGGTCAGCGGAAGTAGTGTGGGGAAGGTGCGAGGAATTATCTGGCGTTATACAAAGAACAACATGCGTATTAAATACTCATTATCTACATCCAGTCTCGCACTTTCATATAATTATAACTCAACACAAATTACTCGATTCTCCCAATCCTGTCAAAGGTCTTCGAAAAACACATAGCCCAATCTCTACGGTTACACCTGGGTGAAAATGGCCTATTATACAAGTTCCAATCAGGATTCTGGAAATCATTCTCTACTGAGACTGTCTGAATCCGTCTATTAGTTAAGACCAGCTACTCTTTGACCTTGATGTGAATAAAGTTAGCGGCCTAGTTTTCGTGGATTATAAGAACGCTTTTGGCCTCATTGACCATGAGATCATGTTTAATAAGCTCCATCTCTACGCAATCCAGGGAAATGAACTTGATCTATTCCGGAGCTATCTCTCCCGTCGCATACAGTATGTCAACATAAGCGGTGCAACTTTGTCTTTCAGGAAGGTCGAACTAGGAGTACCAAGATTCTGTCCTAGGCCCCATATTGTTTGTCATATTTATCAATGATCTGGCGTGTCAAATCGGACACTCCATGGTATATATTTATGCAGACGATACTACACTTAGCTGTTCATCTGAAGTTTCTGCTGCCCCTCAACCAATTGTTGATGAGCTGCAGAAAGACATCACCAATGTTACCTGGACCAGAAGTAAAAACATGATTCTGAACGAAGCGAAAACAAAAACTATGCGCGTAACAGATAAACGCCTACATAATGTTAATATATTTAAATCTAACTAAAGACTTTTCTTTTTAAATAACTTACTCGATATTACTAGAACACGTGTAAGTAGATAGTTTTTATTATTATTAGTTTATTGCTATCATTGATATTGTAAGAGCATTGAGCGATGTATAATGCTCCTAAAACGTACTATGTATTATTATTATAGACTTCGATTATTTATATTTATATGATGAATGTAAGAATTTTAATGCGCATTTGAGTATTTTTATTATTATTATTATTATTATTATACGAAGCTGGGTTGTAGTTCTTTGAATCTGCAGATGAATGACCAAAATTTAGAACAGGTCTCATCCTTCAAACTACTTGGGGTCCTTATAAATGGTGAACTAAGTTTTAAAGACCATGTGGATACTCTATGAAAGAAATTATCTGAGCGTATTGCCGTTCTGCGCAAGATCAGACGTTTCCTTCCTCAGAAAGAGCATCTTCTTTACTATAACGCCATGATAAAGCAGCTGATCATGATCATGTATGGCTCTGCCATCTGGTGTTCAACCACCAAAGAGAACATAAAGAAAGTATTCAGGCTACAGAAGAGGGAGGCGCGTGTGATCTTGGAATCTGACATAACAGAACGAACAGTTGACCTATTTAGAAGGCTTGATTGGATACTATGTTACGATGAAGGAAAGATCAATCAAGCATCACTCGTGTATATATGTTTAAATAATAATTGTCCTGAATATCTTAGGAACTTGTTAAAAATTAAGGAACGCTGAATTGAATTCAAGGGAAATTCGATACAAGAATTTTAACTTGATTTATCATAAGTGTTCGAGAGAATCTGAAGGAGGTCGTTCATTTGCTGTGTGTCCAACGAAACTTTGGAATCATATTCCATTAGACATAATAATATATATTTTAACAACAATTTTCTTAAATCTTTTGAGAAAAGCTACGAAGGCCTGAATCGCTTTAATCCGTAATTGTATACTGTAGTGTATTGGTATGTAATACTTAGGGCTGTGAGGCATGACGGGTAACTATAAATGCAAGATGGCGGACGAAGGCTAGAACGTGTTTGTGTCATGCTTGTATATTATCAGGTTAAATGCGAATACATCCTTGAGTAAGGATACTACAATTGGCGACGAGGATAATCTTAGAAACATAGTAGATCGTCTGAGGAGAATACTATGGCTGTGCAAATCGAAATCGGAGGAATAGTGCCATTCGATTGCACCGGAGATTCCACGAGTGTTGGGCCCCGATGGAGGCGGTGGAAAACAGCTTTTGAATTCTTTGTAGAGGGAAAAGGAATCAGGGATAAGAAGCAAAAGAGAGCCTTATTGCTCCATTCAGCTGGGATGGACGTACATCAGATATTTTCGACGCTACCTGAGCCAGAAGAAGAACTGGACGTTTATGAGAAAGCTATGAAAACACTGGACATTCACTTTTCACCGAGAGTGAACATTTCCTTCGAGCGACACGAATTTCGACAGATGACTCAAGAGGATAACGAGACCGTAGCCCAGTTTGTTGTGCGATTAACTCGCCCAGCGGAAAACTGTCAATTTGGAGACAAATTGCATGATTGAGCGAACAACTTCGAGATCAAATAATTGACAAGTATAAAAATAACACTCTGAGGAGAAAACTCAGACGTACAAAGTCTCGCTCGCTCAATGGAAGCAGCATACATAGCGAGTATGCAGACCCTCATTCCTATTAGCTTCCACGGCTAAAGGGTCCACGATGTCCATTTTTCCTGGGGTGTCTTTGTAGAAATGTTCTGCAGTCAGCTGTGAGTCCTTGGCATCAGACCCGTAGGCGAACTAAGGAATGTTCTGTAAGCATTCGTGTTGGTGGAGGAGGATATCAGCTTGTCATTTAAACTGACATCGATTTTGCAAAAATAGGTTTACGGGTCCAACTTTATCAGCATCTTCAAGATTATCGCGTTGGCTTTGGTTACTTTGACTTTGTGGTACTGCCATGCTTGTCTCAAATGGGTGTATTCCTCCCCGCTGCCTGCTACATTGAATTCGATCGGGCCAGAATCGGTAATATTGGACAAAGGAAAATACTCAATCCATTGTCCGCGCTCTATGGCTGTTTGAACAGTAGGAGCTAAGAATAAATCCAACTCAGATTTGCTACATTCTCCAGATCTAGGGTGAACCATCTTTATGAGAATATGAATTTCCTTTGTTTTATCGTAATCTGTCTCTTAGATGGAGATGTGTTCTGCTTGCTGGTTGAATGTGAACTGGTTTGTTTAGGTTGTGCTTTCCGTTTTCTAAGTTTTCGTCCTCCACCAGATTGGGCTCCCATTGCCTTCTGGGAAGTAGTTTCGTTCATGACAGCTCTCCTTACTTCTTTAGCTCTTCTCGCTAGAGAGTCTTTCACTTGTTCTCCCTTGATAATGTCTTGCGCTACCACAAGACCCCCTTTCAACGCCTGACGACCGACAGCTTTTACTCCCGTAGTGTGGCATAGCCCAACGAAAAAGGCCTTTGAGCATCGACCCAAGGCCATAACCGCGTTGACTTGGACTACCGTGAAAGGCCAGTAAATTCCCCCCTTTCTGTTGTGCTTGTCGCACGTAGTAAGTTTTGTGGTACTCAGAGTTTGGCATCGTCAATGAAAGTAAGGAGATGCTCGTCTAAAATGAAGTGTCACCAACACTCTCCCGGACTCAAATGGCACTTTTTCACCTGTGTCTTGCTTTATATGCACTTCAATGCTCTCAAACAGTTTTCTGCTGACCGGTAAATACTGTGGGCTCAAGAATGTCTTGCTTATACGTTTACCGTCTCCCCCTTCAACAGGGACAATGCGCAACAGAGGGAATAGAGAATCCCCTACCAACTGAGATTACACGATATCACAGTATGCATAAAGTTGTGAAAGCCATGTTCCAAATCCACTTCCCGTTCGGCAGTGGTTTGTCTTTGTGATGAGCTTGTCTTTAGAAAATCCCAGCATATATCCAACATTGGAAAAGAGCACTCCAGCATTATTTTGTATATGAATGGCAATCTTGCGATTCAGTTTTTCATAGGTGAATGATACGTCACCCTTAAGGCGAGACTCCTGGATTAGTTTATTCATTTTTTTGACGATACTATGGACAGTCGGGTAATGTCCTGGAGGTAAAATATATATTTCTATGAAATCTCGACCTTTTTTGATGTAGAATCGATTCCAGAAGTTTCCATGGACATTATTCCAGGTATGGGGATATTGGATTTCCGTCAGAGCAACCTCCCACTCACCAGAAAGTTGAATGGATTGAGGAGATGTATTCGGTATTCTGATAAAGTATTCGAGGGAAATGCATCCATGCTACTGTTAGACGGGAGCCATAAATAAAACTGTGTGTTCTCCATGGTGGAAAACACAAATGGCAATGGGCGAGGGAAGTGAGTCTATTTATAAGTCATGTACAGAGACAAATATTTTCTTAACAACTTTATTAAAAACTATCTGCTACATAATTACAAGTCTTTTATACTCAAGCATGTTAAGGCCTGGTTCAGGGGTCAAATTTCGGGTAAAAAATGTTTTCCTTATTTCAACACAGTCGGGTATGGTAAGTACGCCAAGTTTCTCACGATAATAGGTATCGCCATTCTTGGCAACCTTAAGTGGTTTGTGTGTAGTAAAACGTGTCACGTGGTCTGTCACGTCACTTAGAACACGAAATCAGTAAATCAAAAATGCGGCTCCGAGTTTAAAACAGCTAGGATGATGAATGGATATGTTTAGTTAAGGTTGAAGCCTTTTACCTAAATCAACTTAGAAAAGATGACTACAATGTTTCGTTAACGAGTAATTAAGGCGAACATATGCAAAATAGGTCACGTGACTTTTAGTACCCTTAATATATCCTTATCTTTACATGATAGTCATGTTTTCTAAGTGTGATCGGAAACACTGTGGGAGGAGTAATGTTTTAGTAGGGTTACTTTATATTCATATGTTATCGTCGCAGCCGCATTTCACTTAAACTATTTTATATAATTATGACGTCATCGATCACGTGATACGAAAACCATCCACTTAACAAATTTAAGGAAGTTGATATTAGTATTATGGTGTAATTAGATTTTGTTTAAACTGTTATTTCTGTCAGAAAACATTTTTTAACTTACATCTATTTTCCGTTAAATGAACCAGGCCTTAACATGCTTGAGTATCGTTTACATCTTCCCAAGAATTAAAACTCTCCGGATATCCCTTCCACTGGATAAGGTATTCAATCCTACCTTTCCGTTTACGTTTTTTCAAGACTTTTTCTACCCGGTAGACATCATCTTGCTTTTCGACTCTCTGTAATTCGACTTCATAATATGTTCCTTCTAAAAGCTCTCCGTGATAGTCCTTTAAACGATAGACCGGTGGATGTCTTGGTATTCTTTCTGATATGGTAAATATCTCTTCGGTCCAGTTTGGAAGATAGCCTTTTTCAAAGGTCTTTTTAGTTTTACTGATTCGGACTTTATCTCCAACTTGAAACTTATAGCGTTCAAGTTTTACAGGAGCTCCGTACAATCTATACCACACGGTTTCTTCGTTTCCTTTATTGACCTCGCTAGGTTTCATTCCAATACTTCAGTGAAAGGCATAGTTATAAGATTTTAGAAGTTTCGGAAGCACATCTACATAGTTCAAAGTGTTCTTGTAGGTAAAATATTTCCACATATGAGTTTTGAATGTTCGGTAGAACCGCTCTACGACAGATGCTTTTGTTTTATCATCGTGTGTGGTGAAAAAAAACACGTCTTTTTCTTTTAAAAACTTCTGGAATTGTCGGTTTAGGAACTCGGTTCCTTTGTCCGTCTGCAGTTTGAGGGGTTTTCTCCCTGATTTGAAAGTTTTCCGAAATGCCTCTATGATTTCTTTTCCCGTCTTGGTTTTCAGAGGAACAACTCATGCGACCTTGCTAAAGACGTCAATGCAAGTGAGTAGATACTTGTATCCGTCGTTATATTTGCTGAGAGAACTCAAGTCTACGAGATCCGCTTGGAATTGGCTGTCGAGACCGCTAACAATAACTCTATTCCTCCCATAATACCGTCGCGCGGGTTTGTGTAAAGTGTAGACATCTTGCTTTCTCAAGCAGTCCTGCACTTGTTTACGGGTAATTTTCTTGAGTCCTCTTTCTTTGGCAGTACGGTAAACAGCATCGATACCACGAAAACTGCCTTCGCTCTCGGGGTGGTAGTAAATCTTCTCCAGTTCTTAGTCCATCACAAAATTCTGAATTTTGGACACTAATTTTACCTCCACAACATGCTAAAATACAACGCACTCGACTGAAAACACGTTCTAGTCCCACTTGTAAGGATGGAGGGAAACAACCCCTTGTGTTGTTGGCTTGACGGTCAAGTGAGAAGTGATGTAGAATGTCAATGATTCTCTCTTTTATATAATCTCTAAGAAATGTGGATGATGTTGGAGCATGTGTAGAAACAATTCACCCCATTCCTCCTCGGATAGCTCCATTTCTTTAGCAAAGCGTAGAAAGGTTAATAGACGACCGATATTCACCTCAATTTCAACTGCTGGAAGCACATTCTTAGCAATCTCTAATCGGGATATTTGAGTATAATCTCCAATGAGTTCAAACCAATTTACATTTCCAAAGTCTGTTTGTTCTGCTACACTTCTCAGCAGGGTAAAGCGAGCTACTGCTTTTAGTCGATGCCATGTCGAAATGATTCGTATAAAGTGGATTTGTTAGTACTTATTAAGAAATATTTACATAAATACAAAACCTAAATTAATACAAAGACACAATTCAGTATCACATCATGGCTTTATTTTTTACATAGCATTTCTAAAAGAGACTTGACCGCCAAGTGCCGTTACAGGTATTACAAATATTTCCATAGTAACACCTTGCATATTTCCCTTGCATACTGAGTACTGTTTGAGCTGAGTCAAAGGCGGCTTTCCACCAAAAGTAACATTTGGTATCTCTTCTTGCTGAATGTCATTAGGGTCTATATCTCCTGCTTCGGTTGTCATGGAGGAGGTTTCCACTATTTCACCTGGTTCCTCCTTTACGACGGAGTTATAACACCCATCACATTGGTCACTTCCATAAAAGTTCGTTTTCTTGCACACATGGCAGAAAGGTATGGGTCCATCCTGAAAGTTCGTGGGGCTTGTGGTCTTCATGATATCATTCTGTCTCTGAAGTGTTGGACGAAAGCTTCCATGTTGGAGTCATTTGATACTCCAGTCTGTCGTGGGTTCTTGCGTTCAAAGGCTTCATAGTCCGGATCCTCTGGGTTTTGTGTAATGGTTTCAATGAGATCGTCTAGTTCATTCACAATGTCTTTGAGGTTGATCCACTCGTCGACTGTCAAAGCAATTCCCTCTTTGATGGGAAATTTCTTGTTTTGCCCTTGAATGTACTTTCGAATGTGAACTCTCATCTTGCCGTGGAAAATGTTAGCGCTGGCGTGGTAGCCTCGATGTCCTACCGTAAATTTGTAGATGACTTCCATCTTGTTGCTGCTCAACTTCGAATGGATTCAGGAGCGATCGGTTCTAGCTTTATAGCGCCTCCAAACAATAGGATCCCAAAAATAGAACCATGACCTCATCCAAAGGAACAATAGATAATGAGAAACCACCACACTTTATTCATGAGCCCCAGACAATAGAGCCGTGACGTCATTGAATTAATGAGAGCGCCTTAAACATTAACATAGCGCCTTAAAAAAGGGGGATAATACTACTGATGAGTGAAAGCCGATGAATGGGAAAGCAAACTTGACGTATTGGACCCTCAGATGTAGCCGAGCTCTTCCCGCTGTTGATAGATTGAAAGAACATCTAGTAAATAGTATCTATAGTTGTCAAAGATATAGAAGCTGAAATGGCTGCTTCAAGCGAGAACATGGCCTCTAAAAACACGAAGAAAAGTACGGCCACTCAAGAAGTCGAGTGATTTTCAAACATGCACACTTTCGTCTCCAGATAATGCTTCCGGGTTCCTGGTAAAGTTGTGATTGAACCTTAGTGCCACTAATTAAAATACAGGTCAGTTTTCATCCTTAAAAAAGTATTTTCGATATCGGAAAACAAACTGTTGTGAACGCCACGAGATCAACTTCAAGTGAAAGTTGTCGAATCTCGGTCTAATTTTAGCTTAATTTCTATTGGCTCTTCGGTTTGCCGCGAAATGGGTTCCTGGCATGTGCCACACAGTCCGAAGCTCATTGCAGACAATCAAGCTAGCTCATTGCAGACTGGAGTATTCAGCCAAGCCCC
Source organism: Actinernus sp. WN-2022 (assembly GCA_030867875.1). Lineage (NCBI taxonomy): Eukaryota > Metazoa > Cnidaria > Anthozoa > Actiniaria > Actinernidae > Actinernus > Actinernus sp. WN-2022. Next base: position 93,081,818 of record JAOWCC010001589.1, read on the forward strand.
AAAACTGGCCATTGTCGGAGTAAATAGGAGAAAATGCACATCCTGTTCGACCAATAGCGCTGCGCACAGTTTCTAAAAATAGATTGTCTGGCACGAGGCCCCCCGCAATGGTCAGACAAACAAACGCTGCTGTTTACAGTATTTCAGTGTGTTCGAGAGTCGTATTCGTATTTTTTTCGATCAAAAAAAGAAGCAATACCTTAAATAAGATTCCCAGTCATATCAGTAATGGTGAATACTAAGCACTATTGCTGGGGGAGATGTAAGATTGATTCTAGATGTGAAAAATCCCTTGATAAATCGCTCAAAGAGATATATCTCTCAGAGATGTATATAGAGCCATTAGAGGTTTTTCAACTTTTCTTGGCCTTTTCATTGGAGCTTTTCCGTTCCAAAACCTTCACAGGGAATGCAGTGAGAAATGTCATCGCTGGATAAATGTTTGTACAGGAGACCTCAAAAGCACAGAACAACGAGACAAGTACAATGACACGCAAGCGGGAGTTTATCTGAATTACTGGTACAAATTACTGAAGTCCCACTGCCCGCCAGTAAACATAGCGAGAAGATTCCGAGAAGGAACAAAAGTTCAACCAAGTTTACTCGAATTTATGGATTCTAATTACGTTTTTGAAGCGAAGACTCATGTACATCTACAATGCTTTCAATGATATTTTAAAATTTCTTTCGGAGCTATCGCGCGGAATGGGTACCTTGTTTAATACTTGTAGATAACTCGACAAATGGAATGGGTACCTTGTTTAATACTTGTAGATAACTCGACAAATGCAAAACAAATTATATAATGGCTTGACAGAGCACATCAAAATAAACAAGACTGCCGAATTTTAAGGTACTATCTTTTTTCTTACAAAGTGATAAATTTGCAAACAAAAATATTACAGAGAAATGTATGGTGGTGGGCACATTCGTCTGTAAAATTTGTCGAACCATAAATTGTTAGCTCGTAACTTTGTTTGTACAGAGAGATGAATTTATTAACTATGGCGGACGGTCACGTTTTTCTCTCTCTAAGAGAACTTAAATATTTATCTCTAAAAGCTAACATATAGCTAGTATTTAGTATAACGCAACTAGAGATCATCTAATAGAGTATTTTCTCAAACCATTTCAACAAAATCATGCCTGAGACGCGACGTACTTCAAAAGCTTCTTCTGCATCGCTTGAGACCGAGCCGAGCGAGGACGGGTTTGTCACTTTCGCAACCCTAAAGGAAATGATGCAGATCCAGGAACGAATGTTCAGAGGACTTTTCGACTCGGTGTTGGCTTCATGCAATGCAAGAGTCGACGACCTTGTGAAGACGGTGAGCGACATAAGAGCAAGCCTTCAATATACGCAAAAGGACATCGATGACATGAAACCGGCAAAGGACCAAATAGAGGAGGTCGAACAAGAACTCGGAAATATTCAAAATTATCTTGATTACCAAAAAGATAATATAGAATACATGGAAAATCAAAGTAGAAGGAACAACATTCGTGTTGTTGGTATCCCTGAGGAGGATGGCGAAACATGGGACGACTCTGAAGCAAAAGTGAAACAGGTTCTGAAAGAAAAGCTGAAACTCAGTTTTGACGTTGACATTGAACGTGCCCATCGTGTGGGCAAACGTGCAGTGAGGGGCGCCTACTCTTCATCTGAGGACCGGCCTAGACGTCCTAGTCATAGAACCATCGTTTGTCGTCTACGAGACTGGAAGCAAAAAGAGTCGATCTTAAGGAGCGCCAGGAAAATTAAGCCTGAAGATTTATTCATCAACGAAGACCTAAGTAGCGAAACCATTGCGAAGAGAAAAAGCCAGATGACTAAACTGAAGGATTCCAAGAAAGCTGGAAAAATCGCCTACTTTGTGTTGGATAAACTTGTAATAAGAAATCGGCTAACCAGTGCCGAACGCAGATAAGTTACCATGAATTCACTTTCAAATTTACCTTTTAATGACTTAGATGATAATGAATTTAACCTTGTAATCTATGAACTGCAACATGGTCTTATTCACTTCAACTCTGATAGATTGTCCAGTTTGCACTATAATCCTTTATTCTCAAATACAAACCAGCACATAACACTTTCCGGTGACCTAGATCCAGATACACATTTTTATAATGATTCTAATCAATGCGATTACTTTATTGAGGATGAGTTTAACGATATGTTAAAAAATGAAGCCCATTATGGTAAACAATTTTCTCTCTTGCATTTAAATATTCGCAGCCTAGATCTCACTTAGATAATTTCACGGATTTATTGGCTAATTTAGATACTAAGTTTTCAGTTATTGGGATTACTGAAACCTGGCTGCAAGATTCCTCTCATTCAGTCAATATTGAAGGTTTTTATTTTCATCATAGATATCGATCAAACAGATCTGGTGGTGGTGTCGGTTTGTATTTATCAGATGAATTTGAATCTAAAATTCGTGTTGATTTAAGCTTTGATGATTTTGAGACTGTGGAATCTTTATTCGTTGAGATCAGTAGACCCCAGGGGAAAAACATAATTGTTGGCGTCATCTATAGACCACCAAATCAGAATGTGAATGAATTTTTGAAAAAATTCAATGACATGATTGGAAAGATTTCTAAAGAAAACAAAATATGTTACTTAATGGGCGATTTCAATTTGAACCTAATGAACTATCAATGTCATGCACCTACCGGCGAATTCTTAGATGGAATGTACTCCAGTATGTTTCTTCCGTTGATTACTCGTCCTTCTAGAATAACATCTCATACGGCAACGCTAATTGATAACATATTTACCAACCATTTTCATAATCACTCGAGAAATAGTCTATTGTTTTCTGACATTTCCGACCATTTACCGGTTTTTTCGATTTGTTCCGATGACACGCTGTATCATAACCCAAATGATTATATTCTTGTTCGTGACAAAAGCCAAAACAACTTAGCTAATTTTAAAGATAAGTTAGAAACAATTAATTGGTCTCAACTTGACGCGTATAATGACCCTAAGAAAGCATACAATAGCTTCTTAAAAGAATACACTTCTACTTATAACGCGTGCTTTCCGTAACGAAGAATAAAGGCAAAACGCCGCCTCCTTGGTAAGCCATGGTTATCAAAAGGCCTCCTTAAGTCCATAAAAAGAAAAAACAAGTTATATAAAAAATACCTGCGTTTTCCAACTCCTAATCACGAACTGTCTTATAAAGATTACAAAAACAAATTAAATCATTCTCTGAGAATTGCTAAACGCCTGTATTACGAAAAAATATTAGAAGACAATAAGTCAAACATTAAAGCCACCTGGAGGATTCTTAATGAAGTTATCAACAAACAAAGGTCGAAGCCTAAATTAACCTCGACGTTTAAAGTTGACGACCATGAAATTTCTGATCCTGTTGAAATTGCTAATAGATTTTGTAATTATTTCACTAATATTGGGCCTAACTTAGCTAAAAAAATACAGCCTTCAGCCATGTTTCATCAGAATTTTCTTTCCGGCTTTTTTCCGAGTTCAGTGTTTTTTAATCCAACAACCAAAGAAGAGATGATATAAATTGCCAACAGCTTTAAACCAGGAAAAGCCTCTGGGTATGACAACATACCTATGTCTATAATAAAACAATCTATTGAAATTATTTCTGAACCCTTGACTCACATTATCAATTTATCCATTAGTCATGGTATTGTTCCTGATGAAATGAAAATTGCTCGCGTGATTCCTCTGTTTAAAGCTGATAAACAAGATTTGTTCACCAATTATAGACCAGTCTCAATTCTACCAAGCTTCTCTAAATTTCTGGAAAGAGTAATTTATAACCGCCTATTGATATACATTAATAAATGTAATATTTTAAATGATAATCAGTTCGGTTTTAGAAAAAATCACTCTACAGCGCTTGCTTTGATCGACATATATGATAAAATTTCATCTGCAATTGATCGTAAAGAAATTGCTGTTGGAATTTTTCTAGATTTATCAAAAGCCTTCGACACTGTTAACCACAGCATTCTTTTTGACAAACTTGAACATTACGGGATTCGTGGCATAGCATTAGATTGGATTAAAAGTTACTTTTCCAACAGAACACAATTCGTTCAGTTTAATGAGCACTGCTCTTCTCCTAAAAAGATTTGCTGTGGGGTACCTCAAGGCTCAATTCTTGGTCCTTTATTTTTTTTATTGTATATCAATGACTTGAATAATGTTTCTAATGTATTAGAACTTATTCTATTTGCTGATGACACAAATATATTTTTCTCTCACAAAGACCCTGTTTACCTGATCAATACTCTGAATGCTGAAATAAACAAATTATCAGATTGGTTCAAGGCAAATAAACTCTCATTGAATTTAACAAAGACAAAATTCATGATATTTAAACCCAGACAAAATAGGCAATGTCATAACCTTCAGTTGGTTATAAACAACCAGATAATTGATCAAGTAAAAGAAACCATGTTTCTAGGGGTAATACTAGATGAACACTTATCTTGGAAACAATATATATCTCATATAGCCAACAAAATATCGAAATCTGTAGGAATCATTTTTAAATCTAGTTTTTACCTTTCCAAAATGTCTTTACGAACACTGTATTATGCAATGATTTATCCTTACCTTCAATATTGTAATTTAGTCTGGGCTTCTACTTACCCTTCTCACACATCATTAGATATTCATGACACATCGGCCAATGAGGAGTCTCGTTTGAGGTCACGTGTTGATACATGAAACTAGGGATAGTACGACAAAGTTAATTATTCAAGTGGGCAGGGCTTTGAAGCTGAGGGAAATTGAGGGGTAAAACAATAACTAATTTACATAATTGCTGTACTTTGAAATCGTTTCCAAATACAGAAAATATTCAAATAAGTTAAAACAATAGCAAATTTGCATATTTGCTGTACTTTGAAATCGTTTCCAAGTACAGACAATATGCAAATTAGTTCTAGATTACAGTTCTAAAAACATGAGAACATGAGACATTAAATTAGGCAATTTGATGTAACGTAATAACTATCTCCTAGTTTCTACATACAATAACGGGACAGAAATTATCAAAATAAGAGATATACATATTTCAATATTTAAGCAATATTTCAGTTCCTAATGTAGTAACGATAAAGCTAAACGTAAATTCATGGAACCAGAACTTATTTCTGATGAAATGAAATATTAACCGTACAATTACTAAACTGAGTAAATAGTATTTAATAAAGTTTCTGCATTCTTATCTCCAAGTAATCCCATTGTCCACAGCAGTGTCTCTTCCTCTTGGGTGACTGGTTTCTTCTCCCCACGAGAATGTTTCTCCGACAAGTGGTCGCCATCTCTGTGTGACTTCTTCATTTCAGCATCCAAAACTTTTCTAAATATCTGAAAACTAAACATAAAACAAAATTAATAACCAGGTTTATCACGGGTATAAAAAAAAAGCTCGTTAAAATAAAACCTCTGTATACTTACGAGAAGTTCTTAACATCCAGCGGGTTAGCTTTTTTCCCTCCATCGCAAGTTCTTTCAAAATGCGAATTACGGTACAGAAAGTGTTCTTCCAGTTGTCTTTCCACACTACGTATTTCATGGAATGTTCACCTTTCAAACCACATCGTTACCTTTTATATTCAGAACGTGCAATAACCAGTAATGTTTGTTCAACATTGTCCTCTGTGTCATGAATATCTAATGATGTGTGAGAAGCCATTTCTAAGCCGCGTGATTGTTTTAGACGTGGTTTCTAGATCCTCGTGCCATCAACAATGTCTCGGGCTACGCCCTCGACATTGTTCATGGCACTCGGATCTAGAAACCACGTCTAAAACAATCACTTGGCTTAGAAATAGTACATCCAATCTTCGTCGTATAGTACTACTTCAAAAACGTGTCATTAAAATCCTAATGAAGACTAAATTTGATGCTCACACTGATCCTATTTTCAAAGAACTAAACATAATTAAATTCCATGACATTACTTTTGTTACAGATAGGTCAATTTATGTACTCCTACAAAAATGGTCTTTTGCCAATTAAATTTAACAACATGTTTTTAACAAATGATCAAGTCCATAATTACAACACTAGAAATGCTCCAGCTTTTCGCACTCCCTTATGTAAAACCAACATAAGGCAGTTTTCTGTATACTTTCAAGGACCAAAGTTATTTAATTCACTGAACTCCGCCTCCCTTTCTCTTTTCAAAGTAAATTTTAAATCCTATCTCTTTTGTAAATATTAATCATGATTAATTATTATTAAGAATACAGGTAACGCAAAAAATAACAAGAAAAAAACGCCAGTTCGTCATAGTTACTCGTTATGTCTATCCACTTGCTGTTATTTTAAGAGGAAGCCTAAATTCACATAAGCCCTTAATGGTTTCTTTTTAGGCTTCCTCGCCATTAACCTTTACATATATTTACTTTGTATTATCTACTTTGTAACTTCTACTAGTGGCGAATAAAATACAATACAATACAATACAGTCTGAATCTAAAATATCTGCTCAAAACTCTGCACAGTTGGTAATTTTCCAGCCATGACATTAGCTTTGGTCTCCAATGAATTTTAAGAATTGTCAAATTTTAATAAAGTTACCTGCTGGCTGTATACCCCATTCGCCGATGAATGCACACGGCTACATTTCTCATTTGTTTTTAACGTCTTACGGAAAACCCTGTCTTTTCAACGTTTAAATATTATAGCGATATTTTATGGGAAAATATGAGTTTGGATTCAGGTAGAGCTTCGATGACTATATTTAACGTGTTTTGCAGCAACGAATAGACCAGTTGCAAACATGGTGCGAAATACAACGTAGCAAGGAGGACTTCAAAATAACTAGATTTAATACCATCAAATATGGTAAACATTCTCTGAGGAACCTGGGACCCTATCTTTGGTCTAAACTAAACCAGGAAGTCAAAGGTAGTGAAAACATGGATGAAATCCTACCTCTGTGACAGAAGCCAGTTTGTGTGTGTTGGCGATGAAAGCTCTACCAATCGTGATCTACCTTGTGGTGTACCTCAAGGTTCTGTACTAGGCCCTATCTTGTATCTGTTGTACACAGCACCCCTTGCAGATGTCATCAAACGCCACAGAATGTCATATCATTTCTATGCTGATGACAGTCAAATATACCTGTCCTTCCAGCCGTCACGTACTGACGAGCCTGAGTATTCAAAATCAAAGGTGGAAGCATGTATCCTAGATATCAACAACTGGATGACCGCAAACAAGCTGAAAATCAACAATGATAAGACAGAACTACTAGTGTTGAATGCCCGCCATAAACCAGTTCCACCACTAGACTCTATCTATGCGGGTACTGATCTGATCACAGTGTCCAAGTCAGTCAAGAACATTGGCCTTTGGTTTGACCACACACTTTCAATGAACAAACAAGTTAATTTCATGTGTAAAACTGCCTTTTATCATTTACGAAATCTATCTACTATCAGAAGATTTCTGTCATACAGAGATTGTGAAATCTTAATACATGCCTTTGTAACTTCGAGAATTGACTATTGCAACTCTCTATTATCTGGCCTACCACAATGCTTAGTACAAAAACTCCAGTACGTGCAGAATGCTGCGGCACGCCTTTTAACATATTCTAAGAAACCAGAACATATAACACCAATACTTAAAGAACTACACTGGTTACCCATTACTGCTAGAATAGAATTTAAAATTCTAATTTTAACTTTCAAAGCTTATCATGAAACTGGACCTTATTATCTACAATAACTCTTAATTAAATATATACCTGGTAGATCGCTACGCTCGGTTAATAAGAAACTTTTAATCGTCCCTAAATATAATCTTGAAACTTATGGAAAGCGCGCATTTTCAGTAATTGCGCCAACATTATGGAATAATCTGCCTGACATTATAAGGACTACTGAGTCTCTAAACACTTTCAAGAGCAGAGTTAAAACTTACTTATTTAGACGCTATTATCACTCTGATACCTGAAATACTTGATTGAGTCGGCTACGTAAACGTAATTTATTTGAGTAAATATTAATTAATTATTTATACACCAATATTGTAATTTTAAGGATAACATTTGTATATAATTTAAACATATTTGTTATAGTTACTTACATTATTACTTATATTATTATTATCAGTAGTAGTAGCATTGTAAAGCGCTATTGGTTTTATAGTAGAAATAACGCTATATAAATAAAGATTATTATTATTATTATTATTATTAAAACCTCAAGTCATTCAAAAGAAAAATAAGACAACAGGACTTAGCAAGTTTAATAAATGAAAATTGTAAGGACTGTCATCTGTCAATTTTAATATTTTAAATTTATGTAATCATCTTAACACAGATTTTATTAAATTCCTGTATATCAATGTTTTTAAGTCACAGATAGACATACAGATACAGATATATGTATTTATAACTTAGTTAGAATTAGGTCACAGAAGAATGTGAACATCGATCAGTTTTACCCTTTTAATCATAGACAGATACATAGATATATTTGTTTTAATTGGCCGTTTTTATACTAGAGACGTCTAAGTGGTCTGGAGACCGCTTAGACGTCTCAGACGTCTAAGACGTCTAGTGTAAAAACGGGAAATAAGACAGACGGAGTTAAATTTATCTTCGTCTGCTAAGTGCGACCGAACGACGCACTTAGCAGACGTCTAAGCCGTATAAGACGTCTAAGCTGTGTAGTATAAAAACGAGACACACTAAACTTGGACGCACTTAGCCAGTCAGGGCTTATTGGAAATCGATTTATGAAACCGGTAACCATTTCTCCACCATCACTTGTTCATCTGGATTTCCTTCTTGACCTGTGTTTTGGCTTACGGGCACAACACACAAGACAAAAGAGTTTTCGCCAGTTCCATATCCTCATCCATATTCTCTAGGAGACATTTTTTTCATTATTTTTGTTTCTCTTAGTTCTCGTCGACGGCTGAAAAAGGCTTCCAAAACAGCAGTGATGGCTCCGCCATTATCAGTGACATTCACGATCAATCATTATTTTTTCGCGCCAGTCGTCCGGTAGTATCCAGTCTCTTCCGAGAATAGTACCCAGTTTCTTTTTAAGAAAATCGTGGTATTTTATGTGTCGCAGTCCAAACTTATGCGTCCCGTTTTTATATCAGTCGCACTTAACGGTCAGACGTAGTATAAAAACGGCCATTTACTCCTTAATTTGTGTCCCCAATTAGCATTCTTTGCTAAATACCTTAGACACGTTAATAAAGTTATTATTATTATTATTATTATTATTATAAACGGCAATCTTATCAAGCTAGTTCTACTGACTTTTTGAAAGGGGTGCAATCATGGCCCGAAATACAGTGTTTGTATGGGAATCCGATGCCAAATAATTTCCGTAAAATCGAATTTCTGAAATATTCTTCAGATACAAACTTAAGATACCAGGTAAAAGATTAACTGATCAAAATTTGAGGGATGCAGCTGTACCGGAAAGCGTGCAATCGTGTTTTCAGTTTCCCGTACATTTGTCTTAAATTTTCACGCGGACTTGGACTCGTTGTTACAGACAAATGTATGGCAAAGTAAAAACACGACTGCACGCTTCCCAGCACAGCTACATCCCTCAAATTTTCACCAGTTAATCTTTTACCTGGTATCTTAAGTTTGTAGCAGATGAATATTTCAGAAATTCGATTTTACGGAAATTATTTGGCATCGGATTCCCATACAAACACTGTATTTCGGGCCATGATTGCACCCCTTTCAAAAAGTCGGTAGAACTAGCTTGATAAGATTGCCGTTTATAATAATAATAATAATAATAATAACTTTATTAACGTGTCTAAGGTATTTAGCAAAGAATGCTAATTGGGGACACAAATTAAGGAGTAAATTAAAACAAATATATCTATGTATCTGTCTATGATTAAAAGGGTAAAACTGATCGATGTTCACATTCTTCTGTGACCTAATTCTAACTAAGTTATAAATACATATATCTGTATCTGTATGTCTATCTGTGACTTAAAAACATTGATATACAGGAATTTAATAAAATCTGTGTTAAGATGATTACATAAATTTAAAATATTAAAATTGACAGAGATGACAGTCCTTACAATTTTCATTTATTAAACTTGCTAAGTCCTGTTGTCTTATTTTTCTTTTGAATGACTTGAGGTTTTCACTACCTTTGACGTCCTGGTTTAGTTTAGACCAAAGATAGGGTCCCAGGTTCCTCAGAGAATGTTTACCATATTTGATGGTATTAAATCTAGTTATTTTGAAGTCCTCCTTGCTACGTAAATTATATTTAGTATCGTTTTTCTTAAATAATGCTTGTATATAGTTGGGAACGAGTTTATGCTTTACTTTATACATAGTAATGGCGATATCCTGAAGTCGTCTGTTGTACAAGTCAGTCAGTCCAGCTTCTTTTAATAAATATTCATATGTAGCTGATTTATTGTTGAATACTATGCGTAACGCACGCTCTTGTATTCTGTCCAGCTTTCTCCTGTCCGATTTTGTGCAGAAGTGCCACACTATGTGGCAATACGTTAAGTTCGGTTTATCACTTTGTTTCAATCCTCTGTATTTTAACCAACGTTTAAGCAGTTTGACAGTATATTAATCAGATTCTCTCTCAAAATATAATACAGGAAAGCCGTCATTTCTGGTAGAATAGTCAGAGGACGAACTGAAGTGCTGGTCCATCGTCAGAAATAAGTGACATTCAGCAATGGCCAGCGGCTGCACTTTTGAATCCAGCGACCGGAGTTCGACTCCTACACTGGACATAAAATATATTGTTTTACTTCTTTTTCTCCTTTCTCAGTTTTATTTATACTTTTCCTCTATGTTTACGCTATTAGAGCCGCCTTCAATACTAAAAACATTGTTGTTTACTGGCTCCGACACGGTCATGAATGGAGATACCGCTGACCACAATTGGTATCGCAGACTCTTCTCTATAGGTCCGGTTAGGGCCTATTTTAGAAAAGGAACAATTCATTTGAATAACTGCTGGTCAGTTACAAATACACTGCAGTTTCACAAGGAGATAACAAGCTGTCCATAGGTATGTTTTCATGGCGTTTTAGACGCTCATGGCCAGAGATATGATGGTCTCAAGACAGTCAATTTTACGGGATTTAGCGTACAAAGATGGAGGATTCTGATGGCTCACTTCTAGATCCTTTATTCGGCTTGATTCAAATACTCGGGGCCGGAAGTCACGTGTCGGGTTGTAATAACAAAAATACTGCAATTATTCAGTACTATTTCACCGTTTACTTGTGAACCCTAGCTCTAAATACTTGAGAACTCGTTTTGTGACGGTTAGGGTTCGTTTTGGGGACAGGGAGACGCAATGTATTCATAGACAGTCAAACACTATTCACTTCCGGCCCCTAGTACTTGAATTGCACCCTTTATTCAACTGCAAAATATAAATATGAAAGAACTTTGCAGCCACTTTGGAGGATGCTTAATGCGAAGATCGAGTCTTCGTTCGAGGGGTGAGGAGTAGACATTTTGCCAAACAGCGTAAATTCCCACTCAATATCCAAACTATAAACTTGTAGTATGGTGTTTTTTCGCTTATTCGCACTGTTGCTTCTGTAAATTAATTGAAACTTCAATGCCTGTACTTCGTTCGTAAAATATGAATACAAATTTCACGAGCAGATTGCTAACTATTAGGCAGCTGTATGTACTATAGATTGTAGAATCATACCCTGCATAGACATTTTGAATTTTGTATGTAGGGAAGTGAGAAATTGTAATTTAGCGATTTCACCTCTTAGTTCGCTTGTAATGTTATCAACTCCATTCAGTCACGTCTGAGCCGGAACTTGGTTATTGCGCAACCGCTCGTGTCACTTATTTCTGGCGATGCAATTCTAACGCGAAAAGTTGTTTGTCTGTCTGAGTCTTGGCGGGGGGTCTAAATTTTGTGACGTCATCTGTGCGCAACGCTATTATTGTAGACTTTACTGCAACAATAGTTCAAGGGAGTGTAAGCGGGCCCTATCTTTTTAATATTTTCCTAAACGATCTCAATGTTAAACCTAACACCGACGCAGCATTAGTCAAATATGCTGATGATTCCTCAATTATTGTTCCAGTATGGAAGGAAACGGCTGATGTAGCTGAAGACTGCGTTAGATATTTTAGAGACTGGTCCTATACGAATCAAATGTCATGTAACCCATCAAAATGTAATGAGCTTATTTTTCGTAAAAAAGGTAACACTGATCACTACACCGGTATTGAAGGCATTCCTCAACAAAAAGAGTTAAATATCTTAGGTATCACTTTCCAACAAGATTGCAAGTTCTCTAGTCACGTTAAAAATAAGCTTAGTGAAGCAAACAAATGCCTTTTCGTCTTAAGATCTCTTAGAAAGGAAGGTTTTAATCAGTCGGAAATTGACCTGTTCTTTAGCAGTATAATTATTCCTAAGATTACTTATGGACTATCCGTGTATGGCTCCTCTGAGGCTGACTTGTCCACTGTCCAATGTTTCCTAGACAGATGCTATAAGAGACGCTACACTTCTAAGAATATCCTTATTAGAGAACTACTTAAACAATATGATAGGAAACTTTTCCACAAACTATGTAACAACAGCAACCATCCTCTTAAGCTACTTTTGCCCAAAATCAAGCCCTCGTCTAGAACCTTAAGATGTCAGTCTTCCCAGTGGCCGAGAATTAATACTGTTCGTTTTAAAAATTATTTTGTAAATAGATTAATCTTTAGGTATAACCTAGCTATTTAATAATCTTTGTTCCCACATACTTTACGTTTGTTATATTATGAGAGTTGTATATTTATGCTTTATTACTTATAGCTGTAACACACGATATGTATTTTATCGGTGATTCATTAAAGACATTATTATTATTATTATTATGATCTGCGACTATTTCACGACCCAAAACAGGCACTTTTGCGCATGCGTTAAATTCTTAACTTCCGGTTCCTAAAATTCCTAAACATTTTGTTCGCTTTCACTAAACACCAAACTTTTTCCCGTTAAAATGTTGTTGACCACGTTCTCCACAAAATGGAGCATGAATTTTGGAAACCGACAATAAATGCCAAAGATATGACTTTTCATTCGCCAAAAATGCTTAAAATTGGACTGAAAAGTGTTGTAAAATCTTCATTTTTTGTCGTAATGGCAAACGCATGCTCAGCTTTATACGCCTTTATTCGTAGGTTCGGAAAATATTCATAAATTACCAGTAGATCAAAAATCCTTGGAGAGTTTAGAAGTTTTCTGATTTTGATGACGTCATCATGACGTCACTTGGCTGAACCTATCGGAAGATATCAGAATAAACATCGTCTTTGTGAATCTCTTTTCCCGACCTAAGCACATTGCTGTTCATAGTACCTTCCATATTCCCCGGTGGAGTGTATAGCGCTACTACGAACACATCGTTCGTTAACAGACCCTTTCGTAAGGCGCATCCTACGCCGAAAAGCTTGGAATTTTTCCATATCAGTTGCGTGAAAGAGTTGGTTTTTTGGTCGAGATGTGGGTAGGAATAACTATATTGATGGCTTTCGTCATACCACTTGTTAACAACCTCTAGTGCAGCCCTACTGTCACAATCATAACTAACACTATACAGACGCTCTATGTTTTCCCCTAAAGTGTCCATGTTGTCTTCGAAGTAAGACTTCCTGTCCACCATTGTTCGTTTGCTGTTCCCTGTTCGTGCCTTTGCCATGCTGTAGGCGATCGTTTGAGCCTGATGTGCCATTCTGTCAGACCAAGTCAGCGGTGGTGAGTGGTGTAGCATGCGATATCTATTATGAGCAAGAATGGCTGTCTTGGAAAAACTTGGCTTGTCTCCTATTTGAACAACATTGAATGACAAACAAATCTAGTGCATTGTTGTGGTATGATCTTAACGTTAGTATAATATCAAGGAGCAAACAGGAATAAACTGATTAACTGAAAAGGATGAAAGCGTCCAACAAGGCGAAGCCTAGTTTGCATATCGTGTGATGCGTTTGGTAGATACGAGAAGAGCAGCGGAAACCTTAATTGCTTTATTAATTTAATGCTACCATGGAAATCTAACGTCAACAAAAGGGTTCTTAATGGTCATCTTCAACTGTCTGTGATATACGGTGTCATACTGTCAATTTGATGAGTTCCAACTAGCGTGTTATATTTTGCATTGGAAATTATCAGTCTTAAAATAGAACTACTACTAACTACTCCGAGCCACGTTTCTTGAGATACATGACAAGAGATACATGACAAGAAGGCTCTACCTAGTTCCACATCATCGTCGTTAAGAAGGAAGCCCTGCACACGATGAATCTCGTCGCCATCTGGTGAAGGCAGAGCTGGTCCGATAACACTTTTACCACTGCTACCAAGTATTACTGCGTCAAAATAACAACATCGTTTCACCATCATATGTTTTGGAGTGGGCTGTTAACACAGTTCTTTGTGTTGATAATTTTCGCTGTCATGCTCAACATAATCCAATAATTGTTTATTAGTCATTTACTAAACTGCTTAAAATTGGCAGAGATGGGTTCAACGATACGGAACGGGTAAACAATGGCGTGATCCAATCGCAGCAATCGTTGCAAATGAATTTGCTCTAGGCCAATCAGAGGACCAGGGTCAAATTCTGACTCAGACAGAGTCAGACATACTTCGCGCGCCCAGAGGTTCTCCCTCCCTTAGAGAGGGCAGTAGAACCTCTGGCACCCAGGGGTAGGGCCACCCCGGCTACCCAGAAGATTTCTGAAGATTTCTGAAGCCGGATATTGTTGTGTGATCATACTTTACTGTTTGTTGTGTTACACTATTATGTTGCGTGACATTCTCGTTCCCAGTGCCTCCTCAACTAACTGGAAAATCGGAGGCTCTGGTAAGACACGAAACCGGATGTCCTAGATTCTAGGACATTGAAACTGCGCATGCTCGTAGCATTCTCAGTAAATTATGACGGACTTCATCGAAGCTATTCAGTTCGCACTTACAAAGCTAAATACAGTTTTCTTTAAAAAGTAAGCAGTTGGAAGCTATTCGTGTAATTAGTTTAGATGAGGACTGATTCTGTGTCCTTCAGACCGGTTATGGTAAGTCGTTTATTTACCAAATTTTACCGTTTGTGTTTGATGCACTTCAAGTTCAAGGATCATCCAACCCAATCGTGGTCGTTGTATCTCCCCTGAACGCAATTACCGAAGACAAATTACTAAACTTACGGCGAAAGGACTTCGGTGTGCTGTGTGGAGGATTACGGAGGACTTTAAAGTTATGTTAATTTGAAACACCTGATGATATGTGCCTGCCATTGATTCCGAATTGATTCAAACTGAGTGCAAAGTGGATTTGTATTGTACTGGGATTGCTGTACCATTATTTTGTATAATTGCCATTGTCTTATTTTTCTACTTCATACAACAAGTAAAGCCAGAGGTTTGTGTAGATAAAACTAGTTTTCTTGAAATGAGGTAATTGTCCTCGCCCCAGTGATGGTTAGACTACATTGTACAGCATTTTGTAAGTCGTTCAAATGTTAAACACAATTTGTGAACAAGATTTTGAATAACTACTTAAAGTATACATGCTGCAAATAGAAGTCTCTCCTGCTGGTCCTCAGTGGTTGAATGTTATTAAGACATTTGAAATATGGGTTCAGAAATGAAAGTAAGTGTGTTCTGGCATATATACCATTATGCACTTGTAATTGGCTTCCCCGAGGGAGGAAACCCGGGCTGTAGGTGGGGGAATTGGACTTTGCTTGCAGTATTTTTCATGGAAATATTATAATTGTGGGCTAGCTGTATGTATATGAGGCACATCGCGAATTGATGGGAATTAGTCATGCTTTCAATCAAAGATGGCTCCCTACGAAGGTGTTGAAAAGGTTATGTGTGCTAAACCTATGGGTTTTGTTCATAAAATAGGCCATCTATCAAACTAGAGTATTTGTTGGCTGCTTCTTTCATTAGTTTATATTTTGTATTTCAAACAACACAATTTAGCATGGGCTTTAAGAGTTAGCATAATGATTTATTCATTAGAACTTCGTTTGTAGTCAGTTTAGTACATTCGTTGCATGGGTTAACTCCTGTTGGGGGCTTGGCTTGCCCAACTAGTACTGGGAACTTTGCTGGAAAAAAAAGTGCCCCACATGTGGGGAAATATTGGGGCTTTGCAATACAAAATTAGCAAAGTCCCCACATTTGCCCAGGGTTCTCCCCCTCGGGGAAGCCGATGACAAGTGCATTAAACTAGTAAACTAGGAGTGGCCATATATAATTTTGGCCCAACTGTTTATTAATTATGGCCTCTAAATAATTATTTTTACAAAAAATAGGACTAAATTGCATTGTTTTAATTTTGACAAACAGATTCTGACTATCAGGTTTTTCATCATCAACAGGCTTTTAAGTGCCATTATAATTACATTAAGTCCACTGCCCATAACTTCTATATATGTAAAAAGTGACAGTATTTATAAGAAAATGATACTTTGCAGTAAATCTGGTAGATCTGATATTTAGTAGACATTTTTTATAGTATTGCAGATGGACTTGACTGGCCTGCACTGATACAAACCCTCTTTCTATGAATATGGATAGCTTTTGATTATCATGCTAACTAGATACAATGCTATAACTAAGCTGTATCAATTCCAGCCTTGATATCAGAAAGGGCTTGGTTGCCTTTCAAAATGGTGGACCGAGAACTATAAATAGGACATTTTTAAGTTTTGTTTTTAAGTTTTTTTGTAGGTCTTTCAGATCAGCATACATTATGTCAGCATACATTATGTCAGCATACATTATGTCAGCATACATATGTCTTCCTTGAATACGTATAATAAGGGAAACTTTATGGGGGGTGAATATTGTTGTGAAGTACGAATATCAGAAATGGAAATTAAAGTTGTAGACAACTATATTTAGCTAAAACATAAACAGTTCAAAGACAAGTGTTTGTTTGGATTGTGTCACATTGTTGATACTCTTACTGATAGCCGCTCCACACCAAACCAAAACATATTTAATAATTATTAGGTACTCGAGATTGTATTCCAATCATGAATTCATATCAACAATGTGAACCAAGCTAATTTGCATAAAATAGAATATAGATTTTGTAGCGTTGAGCTCTTGTTTCAACTAAAAGAACTTAGTAATGATTGATTTTAGATTTTGTAGTCACTCTAAAGAGTGTAGCTTGGTCATATATACCTGATCCAAACAGACACTAGCTATGACGCAGATTACAATTTAAAGCGCAAATGCTCCCACGCTCAGCAAGAGGTAAGGCTACAATCTCGTGAGAACATCACACTGGAATTTAGTATGATGTTCTATGATTGGTTGTTTAGCTATATTTTAAACTTATAAGTGTTTTTAACTCACTTGAGCCCAGATAAGTTTGGTAGGAAATCTTGAAATTCTGCGATATAGGAAATCTTGAAACTCTTTTAGATAAAATATATTCTCATTAATACGGGATTGCTGCCTTACCTCTTGCTGAGCGTGGGAGCATTTGCGCTTTAAATTGTAATCTGCGTCATAGCTAGTGTCTGTTTGGATCAGGTATATATGACCAAGCTACACTCTTTAGAGTGACTACAAAATCTAAAATCAATCATTACTAAGTTCTTTTAGTTGAAACAAGAGCTCAACGCTACAAAATCTATATTCTATTTTATGCAAATTAGCTTGGTTCACATTGTTGATATGAATTCATGATTTGAATACAATCTCGAGTACCTAATAATTATTAAATATGTTTTGGTTTGCTTACTGATAACATTTTGATAACCGTGGAGCGGCTATCAGTAAGAGTATCAACAATGTGACACAATCCAAACAAACACTTGTCTTTGAACTGTTTATGTTTTAGCTAAATATAGTTGTCTACAACTTTAATTTCCATTTCTGATATTCGTACTTCACAACAATTGAGTGGGCTCTTAAATAATTTGGTCAGTTAAAGTGGGAGCTCTTGAAAATGACTGGAGTTACAATTCTGGAGTGGAGTTCAATGCTACAGAGGTGTGGGTGCTTATAAAAAGGTGAAAAGATGGAAAGGGGATACAACAATTGTACACTCCCAATGTCAATATCTTCATCTCCCTCCCCCCTCCCCATGTCATATAATGAACTTTCGTAAGCTTCAAAAGGGAAATAAAAACATAGCTCATATGGGAGAAAATTCATGATTTGAAATTCTATTTGAAAGATTTCTACCAGCCTTTCAAACCAATGCTTTATTTCCTGCAAAGATCTCTGCACTGCTAATGCATTTGCACTAGGTTCACAGGGACGGTGCAGCCATGGAAGCTGGGAGGGGACTCACATATTTGGCCAATTTCATGTATTAATTCAACTGGCTTGTTTTAAGACATTTGTTTACTACTGGTCCTCAATATGCTATTAAGATATATATATATATCATATGCTTGCACTATCCTCGATGCTCCAATGGACACTAGATCTCTAGTTTTATTTAATATTTGGCAACCTGTCGATTAACTTTGTATCGCTAATCGTCTCTCCCTTTTGAAAAGAATTCAAGACAAACAGGCGCCTGATTATCTCATTAACAAGCTATCGTCTTTTAAATTTACTTCTGTATACAATACCAGATCTGATACTAAGTATAGGCTTCCTGTCCCACGCACAAACAGTCTGTGCAGAACATTTTTCTATTCAGTTATTAACATCTGGAACGCTCTACCGAATGATATTAAAGATTGTAAGACAATAATTCACTTAAGAAACTGTATTTTCAATGTCTAAGTACACTCCTGGTAATTTTCGTGTTAGTAAAACTTGTTAATGGACTACTAGCTAAGTAATCAGATGCATCGTAATATTTTTTTCTCTTATTAGGATTTATATTTATATTTTTTCATATATCGCTTTTGCTTTCAAACTTTTTAGAGTGATCTTTGTATTTTTTTATTTTCAATCCTTTTAGTTAGGGCTTCAAGGGAGAATACTATAGTGCACCCTCTT
Source organism: Actinernus sp. WN-2022 (assembly GCA_030867875.1). Lineage (NCBI taxonomy): Eukaryota > Metazoa > Cnidaria > Anthozoa > Actiniaria > Actinernidae > Actinernus > Actinernus sp. WN-2022. The sequence continues at coordinate 93,100,819 of JAOWCC010001589.1, forward strand.
TAATTAAAGTGCTATCTATCTAAGACTGCTGCTTTGTACAATAAATCATTCAATGGTACATAAAATCCATCATCAGTAAAAAGGAGCGGTTGGGTCCATCATTGGCTGCGATGGAGGTATGAAGAATACATTAATAGGCATTGGTTACAAGACAATTTTAGTTTAATATATTTTTAAAAACACTGGATGTACATTGTACCTGTTTTGTTGTGCCTTTCAATGTCATCCAGCTACACTAAACCTTGATCTTTCACAGACTTTTCAAACACTTTTTTAAGTTATTCATACTGTTTAACTGATCGTTATAGCCCTATAAAGTTACACCTGAAGAGCACAAGACTTGGATGAATTACAGAGTGCTCGAAAAAGATATAATAATAATTTCAATTTATTTCATACTATTATTACAGAACTGCACAAGTGGTTTCTGTTCGTAAGTTGAATTTTTATGTTGGCTAGCGCTTACATGTTAGCAATTCAACTCCTAGTTCCCTTTGCTTTTGCAATGGATCATTTGCAAAGTGATTTGCTGTCTCGGGAGAGTTCTTCATTAGCAAACGTTCGGACGGCGCTACCAGTTTTGTTCGGCTAGTAGACAAAGAAAATTTTTAGCTCTTGACTAAAATCGTTCTTTTGTTCAGTCATATTTTTAAACAAACAACTTCTACTACTACAAAATACCCGTTCCGATGCCGGAGAATCGGTTTATGCTGGAAGCAATATTTTTCGTAAAACCGAAAGAAAGCGCTATGCGCAGTAACTGTTTCATTTTTCTTCATTGCGCAGCCGATTTGGCTAGCCAATCAAATTTGAGTCTGGTTTGTGTCTTACCAGACAACGCATCCTCGATCTACAATTACCAATAATCAATAAATAGCAAACACGCTTGAAATACCGATTATTGGTAATTCTACGACAAATCCTAACCCGAACCATAAACCGAACCCTAACCATCATACATACATACATACATACATATTTATTAATCCTTGTAGTATAACTACTGTACAGGATGCTAAAAGCGGTCAACTAAAGATACAGGCGGCGAGTACAAAATATAGTAAATAAATGAATAATAATAATTTATTTATTTATGAAAATACTACATATAACTCGTTGCGTTTGATTGAAAAGACTGAACGGTGTCTGCAAAGACTGCAACACTAGGCAGACTGTTCCAAAGAGGAATTACCCTAGGAAAAAAAGAATGCTTATAAGCATTTGAATTAGGAGATATATGTCTAAATTTATAAGGATGGTTTGCTCGAGTTCTAGAATAAGAGAACTGGACTGTGTCAGGGAAAGGAAGGTAAACTAGGTTATTTATAGCTTTGTACATTATGGTTACTGAATCTAAATTTCTTCGCATTTCTAAGGTATCCCAGCCCAGGGAGTGTGTCATACTACTAACACTAGAATAGCTAGAGTAATCGGAACAAACAAACCTGGCAGCAGAACGTTGGATTGATTCTATGGAAACAATGTGCTGCCTTTCGAAGGGAGACCAACAGGGTGAAGCGTATTCAACACGTGATCTTACTAATGAATTATAGGCTTGTTCCTTAACATATTTGCTGCAGCTAGATAAATTTCTACGTAATAAACCGAGGATCTTCGAGGCTTTGCAATTGGATTTAACCTCTCTAATCTGAGTATCCCATTGCAAATCATTTTGTATGAAAATACCGAGATACTTATGGCACGATACTACTCCTAGAGAATTTTCTGACATCTTATAACTTGCAATAGGTTGTGATTTGGATCTAGTTATGGACATTATATTGCATTTATCTAAGTTTAAGTCCATTTGCCAGGTTTTGGCCCAGTGATAGAGTCAATGTCATTTTGAAAGATGACTTGGTCTTGAGGGTCCAGCATTTCACGGTACATTACAGCATCATCAGCGAACAACTTAATCTTTGAGTTTAGGTTGCACACAATGTCATTTATATAAGTGATGAACAGAAGGGGGCCAAGCACAGTGCCTTGGGGGACTCCAGATGTTACGTCGACCCAGTTAGATTTTGCACCATTGACTTGAACACGCTGGGATCGGCCAATGAGGAAGGATTTAATCCATGCCAGGGGTTTATTGCGAATACCATAGTAGTGTAGCTTATGAAGTAATCTGTGGTGTGGGATACTGTCAAAAGCTTTGGAGAAATCCAGTAGAAGAACATCGGTTTGTATGCGTTTATCCTGAGAGGAGAACCAGTCATCCAGAACATTTATCAGTTCAGTTAAAGTAGAAAAACCCTTGCGGAATCCATGTTGATGAGGTGTAAGGATGTTATTGCTTGAGAAATAGTTTGACATAGAAGTGAAAACAATGTGTTCCATGACTTTACATGAGATACATGTCAGAGAGATGGGTCTGTAATTTTTGGCAAGGGATTTATCACCCTTCTTGTGGATAGGAGTGACAACGGCCATCTTCCAATCTTCAGGAAGGGATGAAGAATTGTAAGATTGTTCAAAGATTTTATGTAACATAGCAGCGCACTGATGAACAAAGTTTTTGAGTATCCATGGAGAAATTTGATCTGGCCCTGAGGCCGCTTTCATAGGTTTTAGTAGCCTGAGTTGCTTCTCGATTCCATTAACAGAGAAGGTGAGATCCTCAATGTCAGGAAAGGGACTTGCGTCTCCATGAATGACTGACTTGTTTTCAACAGTAAATACTGACTTGAAATAGTTGTTGAGTAAGTTTGCTTTACCTCTGTTTGAATCAGTGATATGGTCCCCATCACGCAGAGGGGGAATGCCTATGGATTCAGTTTTCTTTAATCTGATGTAATTCCAAAACGACTTTGCATTCCCTTCTTCCAGACTGCCACCAATGACCTCATTTACATAGTTGTCGTGAGACTGCTTTATGTATCTTTTAACTGAATTTCGGTAGGATTTGTAGGTCTGCCAATGAGAAGCACGTTTTGATCTTTTAGCTTTTTTAAATAATCTCTCACGCTTTCGTATCATTCTTTTAACTAGCGTTGTAATCCAAGGGAGTTTTCTGTTTGATTTAACTCGTTTCTGGGGGACATGCATGCCAATGACTTGATGTAACTTTGATTTAAAGTGGAGCCAATTTTCATTGACTGAATGATTGAATAGGTGACGAGTCGTGCAGAATTCATGGGTGATTTTGTTAATTTCTATCTCCAGCTTTTCCATGTCAGCTTTTTTGTACAGGTAGATATAATGGTCAGGTTTGATGTTTGTTTTTGGTCTGATGTCAATGTCAAAAAGATGGTATCATGGTCATGACTAGGGCTGGATGTATGCAAATCATTTGTACCTATGTTCGGATTGGAAGTAAGTAGTAAATCCAATATGTTGTTTTCCCGTGTGGGCTTTTCAACTAGCTGAGTTAAGGTATTTAGGTGGAGACAGTCCAGCAATGTCAGTGATATGGAAACATCTGTGTGAGTATTTATTGACATGTTTTCCCAGTTAATACCAGGGAGATTGAAGTCTCCTCCAATCAGCACCTGAGGGTAGGCTGGTGAGTGGCTTGCAAAAACTTTGTCTACAGAGGCACAAAAGTGTTCAATCTCATCAGGGGTAGATTTCGGTGGACGATAGTATGAAGCCAGAATAAGCTTTTTACAGCTTTGAAGTTGGAGAGAAGCACATACTATTTCACAGTCGGTATCAAAGTCATTTAGAGGATAGCTGGCGAAGATATCTTTGATTGCAATAAAAACTCCTCCGCCAGAGGAGTTTCTGTCCTTCCAGTAAACAGTGTAACTTGGTGGGAAGACACTGTATGTAGGTTCACCATTTAACTTTGATTCACATCCCAGTATAATATCTGGTGAGTGGTGATTTATAAAGCTTTGAAAATCGGGGTTTGATTTTCTACCTCCTATGCCATTACAGTTTGCTATGACAATCCTTAATGGCTTGAAGTGCATACGAGTCTTTCTTTGTAGATTTGGACGGTGGGACAGGTGAGCTAGCTTTTTTAGAGTTAGTTGGTGGTAGGATTGGTGACCAGATACTTGCTGAATTTGTAGTATTTATAGATGAAACAGGAGAACCAGATAGTGGAGAAAATGTATTTGTAGATTCACATGTACTATTAGAGTTTATAAATGAAGTACTGAAGTTTGGTAAGCCACAGTGTTCACATATCCAGGAGCACGAGGAGTTTGACAAGATGTTGTATGTGTGGTCGTCCTTATTTAAGCACCGGGTGTGGAACCAATGGTCACACGAATCACAGCATATTCCTTTTTGGTTAATTTTAACAGGTTTGGAGCACAGCATGCAAGGGTACTTCCATCTAGGTCCAGGGTTTAGGCTAATGTCGCCGCTTAACAAGAGAAGACAACAAAAGATCAGTCGTGACGGGTGACAATCCAAATGAGCCATTCTATCTGTGAAGCCTTTTGAATGAAATCCCGCCAATAACAGTTCACTTTTCAAGATATTTTCATCATGTTTGCTGGCTTGAAGGTTTCGAAAATGACTGGGACAATTTGAATCACCAATTAAGAAGAAGAAAACGAGCAATAAGGCGAAATTTGTGGAGACAAAAAAATGTACTCCCGCCATCTTGGATGACCGCTGACCAATCGGACGATTTCACGGGTAAACGACGGGTTCTCACTCACCTAGAGCTAGGGTTCACAGGTAAACAAGAAGAGAACGTAAACGAGAGAAAAAGTTTTTTGGAGCGCTCCTACTAGGGCTCGAACTCGTAATCGTTTGCGTGTTGTGCTTGGTAGTGCAGGCTTCACGCCCACTACACTAAGCGCGTCTACCGCCGTTTGTATTTGGACAATTGTTTATCTTTATCCTTGACTGGTTTTAAGAATGACATTGTTTAATTTGCGTTCCAGAATTAGCGATTAGCGATAATTGAAGAGCAAAAGCCAATTACTGATTATTGGTAATTGTAGAGCGAGGATATGTTGCAACGTACCACAGCCTCCGATTTTTCAGTTAGTTGAGGAGGCACTGGGAACGAGGATGGTTGCGTGACGCATGCTTGTTACTTGGCGCATTATGGATAAAAGAGGAGAATTAAAGATGGCCGACTTGAGCTGAAACGTGGTCTTGTCCTCTTAGATAAAACAGCGTTATATCTATCGGCATAACAACACATGGTGGCAGCGGTGGGATGGAAAATCCAAGAAAACAAATTCCCATCTACGAACCAAGGAAACAAAGAAACCCTTCCAATGTTTTACATCGAAAAATCGAGCAAATACTATCCCGAAGAAGTTCAAGAAATTCAACCGCCAAACGAAACGTAGCAACAATCTGTGGCTAATTATCAGGTTCCACCACCCAACAAATTTTCATTCAAGCCAGAAAAATGGCAAAGGCTGTTTTTGAAAGATCGACAATCGATTGGAGGTGGAAAATAGCGTTTACAAATAGGTTTTGCTAATAGCAATACCGATCTTGTACAAGGCATTAAAAAAAATGAAGTGAGATATTTTTTGCTCTCCAGTACAACCACGTGATGTGTTAGCTGCAAAGGGCCTATTTAGCGGTACGATGGAAGCAGTCGTTTAACCTATATTTGACGGCCAAGGGAGTTACAAGCGATAAGCAGAAAGTCGCTTTGCTTCTTCATACAGCGGGCTGGGAACTACAAGAGCTGTGTTTCACACTAGTGTCTGAAGACGAAAAGAAGACGTTCGCGGCCTGTGTGAAGATCTTAGACGATTACTTTGTTCCAAAAGTTAATTTGCCTTTTGAAAGACACCAGTTTCGACAGATGAGCCAAGCTATAAGTTGAAACTACACAAAGATGAAAATGTTACGCCCGTTGCACAGCCTGTTCGGAGGCTACCGTTTGGATTGAGGGATAAAGTGGACGATAAACTGGACAATTTGTTAGAGAAAGGAATTATCGAGGAGATACCGGAAGCGACGCCAACGAAATGGGTTTCACCGTTGGTCGTACTCCCAAAGCCTGATGGGAGACATACGTGTTTGTGTCATGAGAAAGGCGAACGAGGCGATTGTAAGAGAGAGGCATCCGATCCCAACAATAGAGGAAGTGCTGTACGATCTTAACGGGGCAACGTGTTCAGCAGGACTCGAGGGACATAACAACTTTTGTGACCCACAGAGGCTTGTATAGATACCGGAGATTAATGTTTGGAATTACCTCGGTGCCTGAGAAATATCAAAAGATAGTGTCTGATGTTTTGGCTGGATGCAGCGGTGTGGCAAACATATTTGCGGAGGATCTTATTGTTTACAAAGCCGATCTGGCTGAACATGACGCGAATTTGCATAGAGTGTTAGCGCGGCTGCAGGAGAAAGGCCTTACTGTCAATGGAGACAAGTGTCAGTTTAGGCTATCGAAGTTGACTTTTCTTGGATACAAGCTGAGTGCTGAGGGAGTTGCGCCAAGTGAAGATAAGACTGCGACCGTAGTGAATGCGAGACCACCGCAGAATGTGTCGGAAGTCAGGTCATTTGTACAGCTTGTACAATACTCAGCGAAGTTTATTCCGAATTTCTCACAGATTGCGGAGCCATTGCGACTGATACTTAGGAAGGGACAATCATTTGTCTGGGAATCAGAACAACAGGATGCATTTGACAAATTGAAGGAACTTATGACTACTGCAAAGGCCCTGGCATATTTCCAGAATGATTGTAAGACGAGGATCGTGGCGGATGCTGGGTTAGGGTATCGGTGCAGTTTTGCTACAACTACAAGGAGACCAGTGGAGGGCTGTTTCGTATGCCTCGAGGAATCTTTCGGATGTGGAAAGGCGCTACGCACAAACGGGAAAGGAGGCGCTGGCTCTTGTATGGGGGTGTGAGAGATTCAACATCTACGTGTATGGCCGCGAGTTTGAATTGGAGACCGACCATAAGCCCCTGGAGTGCATTTTCGGCAAGACATCGAAGCCATCTGCGAGGATCGAAAGATGGGTATTGCGACTTCAGGGTTGTTTGCCGCCCCGGGAAGACAAACATTACTGATGCTTTGTCGAGACTGAATCAGGAGAATCCAAAGGACGTTAGTAGTGAGACCGAGGATATAGTAAGATTGGTTGCTATGGAGGCAACACCTGTAGCCTTAACCACAAAGGAAATCGAGCGTGAGTCCGAGAGTGACCCAGAATTACAAAGTGTGCGGCACTATATTAATTCAGCAGATTGGTCCAAGTGCAAGTTAACTGGGTATACGTGTGTAAAGAACGAGCTTTGTACGGTTGGAAAGCTTGTAATGCGAGGGGACAGGATTGTCATTCCTCAGACTTTAATAAACAGAGTTTTGAAGGCTGCACATGAGGGACATCAGGGCATAGTTAAAACAAAGAGCAGACTATAAGAACGAATGTATGGTGGCCCATGATGGACAGTGATGCGGAGCGGGTGTGTAAATCTTGCCATGGATGGCAAGTGGTTGGGCAGTTCAATGTCCCAGAACCTATGAAAAGGACTGAGCTACCTTCTGGGCCGTGGCAAGACATCGCAGTGGATCTTATGGGACCGATGCCGACAGGAGAGAGTTTGTTAGTTGTAGTCGATTATTACAGTCGCTACTACGAAGTTGTTGAGATGCACTCAACCACCACACAAAAAATAGTTAGTGCATTAACTGAGATATTTGCAAGATTTGGATTTCCGCATTCCTTGAAATCAGACAATGGACCACAGTTTGTTAGTGAGGAATTTCAAAGATTTTTACAAGACAGCGGAATTGAGCACAGGAGATCGTCACCACTTCGGCCCCAAGCTAATGGTGAAGTGGAACGTCAGAATCGGACATTGTTAAAGGCCCTTAAGGTGGCTGAAGTTGAGGGTAAGAACTGGAGGAAATAGTTACCGAAGTTCCTCCTAGCTTATCGGTCCACCCCGCAAGCAACTGGAGCAACCCCAGCATTTTTAATGTTGGGGAGGGAGTTGAAAACAAAACTCTCAGAACTGAGAAATGAGAAAAACCTACTTGATGAGAGTATGAGTGATTGCAATTGGAGGAACAAGTTGGCACAGAAGAGTTATGCAGATAATAAGCGTGGTGCGACGACCAGTCCAGGAGACCAAGTGTTGTTAAAGAATACCAAGAAATCAGGGAAACTGTCAGCAAATTTTGAAAATGAGCCGTACACGGTGATCACAAAGGAAGGGAATGAGGTGATGGTGGAATCTGTAGACGGGATTACTTATAAGAGGGACAGTTCAATCGTGAAGGCCTATAACCCCCCAACAGAGGCAGTTACGGAGGATGACGCTCGTCAAACCCTGAATGAAACAGATACACTTACTTATGAAAGACCTACTCGAACAACTAGGCTGCCTGAGAGGTTTAAAGACTTTGTTATGGTTAAACCAAAGTGAACTTTGGTGAACTAATCATTGTAAAATATTAGAGACCTTTGAGCTGTGTTTAGCTTATTCTGTTATATGCTATTTCGCTTGTTTTGTTTTTATGAACGGATGGTAATAATAATTTATTATACTGGAAAGGAAGGGATGTAGTATCCTTATAAGAAGCCTGGCCAGTTGTACACGTGATTTAGACCTTATGTAATCAGTTATTAAGAAAACAGCACGTGATTAGAATCCGGTGGCTTCTGTCGGTTACTCTGTGAGTGGAGAAACTGAGTGATTAAAAAGATCTATATATTATAATTGAATACCTGCGGTAATATTGGCCATCGAGTTGGGAAACGTTACAGACCAAGCGGACGACATATTCATCTCAATGAAGAAGAGAAATATAGCTACAAAGCGGTAAGGGATAAATTTGAAAACCATTTCGTCGTCAAGAGGAATGTAATATTCGAGAGGGCGAAATTTCATTCAAGAAACCAGAGATAAGGTGAGTCAGTTGAAAATTTTATCACGGGCCTAGTCCAGTCTGCTGTTTGTTTACGGATTCAATTTGTCTGGTCATGTTGATGACCTTCTCCAGTGTCAGCTTAGAGTCTAGTTTAAGTTTTTTTCCGGCAATACGTAGAGGTTATTGACCAAGCGTGAGGTCAAGATGGGGGGATATTGGTCGAGTTCAATTTTTGCGTTTTTATGGACCGAGACGGAGTCGAGGTCCATAAAAACGCAAAAAATGAACGAGGCCAATATCCCCCCATCTTGACTGAACAAGCTTGGTCAATAAGGTTTTTATTATATGGCGAAAACCCACGAAAATCACTTTATTTTTAGAATTAACCAAAGAAACCAATCAAATGCTAATTGTCCACGCAAGCCCTTAATTGTGATTGGACATCACTAGCTAATGCTTTAATGTGATTGGTTGATACGTTTTACATATAAAATCACGGTCAAGAAAGCATGTGGCCAAGGTTTTCGAGCAGTTTGAACATAGCCATAGGAAAAGGTTCTAAATTGGCCTAAATATGCAAAATCAAAGTAAAATCAAAGTTGTCAACATCTTATAAAGTCCACAGCTTGTTAAATTTATTAAGTTTGACCATCGACTGCCATCCTTGGGCGTTTGGAGGTTGAATTCTCTTCGTCACTGTTCGCCATGAATTGGATGTTGAAGATGCAGTTGTTAAAACTGCCGATGTTGGCCCCTGAAAACAGACCTGATGTTAGCTGAGCAGAATTTAAGGAAGCAGTTTCTACACTGGCAGAGGATGAAACAGCAACAGCGGAGCTCATGGATGCGGCTTGAGTTGTAGAACTGTCATGTTCGGGAGTTGAGCGACTCAGGGCCAAAGACATTCGCCGTTGATGTTTATATGAAGCCGATTTATAGGCATCCAGACTTTTGAGATTTCGATGCCCACTAAGTTGTGCCACGAAATTCTCTGATACATCGGCATCAAGGAGACGGGAGATACAAGTTTTCCGCACAGAATGGTTGGTGACTCTGCCTTGTAAACCAGTTTTTTTTGCGGCGCTGGATAAGAATTTCCCGATTTCATTTTTGCCGAGTGGGCTTCGCATATACCAGACTTCGTCGGCTTCTTTTCTCTGGTGCTTAACTGCCAAATAAAAAGGAGAATCTGGCATATTCATCTCTATTGGACGGTGTTTGGCAAATTCTTGGTAATATTTTACCGGACAGCGCTCATTTCCTGTGGCTTGTGCAGTTGGGTGGAATGCACGATGGCTGTGGGACTTATCTTGGCCTTGGCGAGTTTTGGAGCCACGCTCGTATTTCCACACCAGAATTTCATTATTAGTTTCTGGGTCTTTTTCAAGGGAGACATCCCCCCATTTCAGCCTCCGGCTTTCATCACGGGCCCGGAACCCAAAGTGTAAAGCAAGAATCCACCAGATGGTTCTTTGCAGCACATTTGGATTTGTGTTACCAAATTCACCACGCTCAAACAGCAGATCCTCTTCCACCTCAGTGAGCTCTCGTGCTGCTTTGGGACGGTTTCCCTTTCCGTGTTCAACAACCAGTTGGCGACGACGAGAGATTAGAACTTCACGGGAAAGTTGAAAGTTATTTCCTTTGATGATATTGCTGGAGGATCCATTTTCGTTTAAGAAAGCTGGATACTTCTCTGAAATGATGTCAAAGTTGCGGGTTCGTACTCGCAGCCGTCAACTTTCTTGATATTTTTGTAAAACTTGCACAGCAGGACGTTGAGCTCCTCTTCAGGTATGCTAGTTAGTTTTCTTGTCTCATTTTCTTTAGCACAAAACCGATCCCATACTTTTAAGTCGGTTTGTGTCTTGACCTTCGTGTTTTTAGGTTGCTGTTCCGCAATGAATTCACGAAACTCTGCGACTTGAGGACAATTCTCCTTGTTTGAAACATTTTTCAGGTCCTGTATTTCTTTTTTGTTTTCCCATGTGGCAATTTCTTTGGTTCCTTTAAAAACATATGGGGTTTATTGCTATTTGTTAACGAATTTTGCGAGCGGTTTTGTAAAATCCTGAGCGGGCAAGATGGGAAAATCTTGCCCGCTGAGCAACCAATCAGATTGCAGCATTCAGAGTCATATTGCCCGCTCACGGAGTTGCCATGTAATAAAAAGAGGTTATTACACGGAAAGTTGTGTAATACGGTTAGGTATTAGGCGAGAAAAAAAATTGACGAGTAAAATTTCCCAGCCGTATTACACAACTTTTCGTGTAATAAATTGTTTATTATACGAAAGCTAACACGAACAAAAACAATTTTGTTTTCGCTTACGTTACTGCTCTGTTTGAAGAAAATTTGAAGTCCAATGTCGGGGGCGAGCGCGCACTGAAAAGTTTGTTTCGCGCGCTAAAAGCTGATTGGCTGTTACTCAAACAGCCCCATTTCGATTATCTCGCGCGCTAACAAAACCTTTTAAGTGTTGAATAAACCTGTGCAAACCTGTTCGCGACCCGTGTAATACGGTCTCATATTTGCACTCGTTTTAGCCCGTATTTGCACTCGAAAACGCCAAGTCGTATAATAACTTATTCGGTCTCTGATGATTCATCTTTGAGCAGGCGATACCGACAGTGTTCAGCGATACCGTACACAGCCAAGATCGATAGAATATATTGACGAAGAACTGGGGGAAGCAAACAAGAGGAGTACCATAAGCCAGCTCCAATCAAATGTTCCAGAGGTGCCTCGGAACTGCACACTCTAAGCAAAGTTGTCCCGCTCGAAACTCCAAGTGCAACAAATGCTCCTAGGTAGGACGTTGGTCTGCAAAACTCCAGACTCAGGTAAGGGACGGACCATTTGAAAATTGATGGGGGGAGGGGGGGGGGGGGGGGGGAGGAATACCCGGATTATTTTTTGCTCGAAATGTTTTTTAGGACTCCTACTGCTGCAATAATTTTTTTTTATGGCGTCGGACCTTGTACGATATTTTTTTAAGGCATTCAGTATTTTGGTTTTACATCAAGAACATTTTACACAATTTTCATGTTTCTAGATTTATGGTATTTTCCATGTACATTAATTACCTTTGTTTAGTAGAAAACATATATATCAGGCATGTTTTCACAAAAGGAGCCTTGGAACCTAAGACCCCCTTTTGTGAAAACATGTCTGATCTTGTGTGCCTTTAGTTTTAAAAGCCAGTATTAAACTCGTTTTTTGTCTTTTTCTTGAAAGGTCAAATGACAGTTTAATTTTCTGGCCTTTCTATCCCATAATTTACTTGTGTGAGATTATCCCATAATTTATTTATTTGAGAGTTAGAGGTTAGGATTAGGTTAAAAAAAACGCCATTTTCTGGTATTTCTACTCAAAATACGGCGACATTGCATCCACTAAACTTAATCTACAGGAAAAGAACGTTGTATTGCCGTGTAGTGCATCGAAATCCATTAAAAGCTTGAGAAATGGCGCCACTTTGAAATTTAGGTTACACAAGGTAACTTTGAGAGATAGAACAACACATTTTCTGGTATAATTTCTACTCAAAATACGGCAAAATTCCATCGATTAAACTTAATCTAAAGGAAGAGAATGTTGTACTGCCGTGTAGTGCATCGAAATCCATTAAAAACTCGTGAAATGGCGCTACTTTAAAATTTAAGTTACACAAGTAAATTAATGTGTACCTGTTGGCTTTAAAAGCCGGTAACTCACTTTTCAACGTTTTCATCAGTTAACTAGTCCTCCCCACCCCTCACCCCCACATAAAATACCTTAAGATCAATTATGGGATAGAAATGCCAGAAAAGTCTTAAACTGTTATTTGCCCTTTCAAGAAAACGGCAAAAACACGAGTTACTGGCTTTTAAAGCTAAAGGCACACAATATCAGGTATGTTTTCACAAAAGGGGGTCTTAGGTTCTAATGCTCCTTTTGTGAAAACATGCCTGATATACATGTATTCTTCTTGAAATATCTACCTCACTCCTTCCCAGATGGATACTTAAAATTATACTGTTAATTCGTGTGAATTCAGTGTTCACAAGACAAAGTTTTTGGGCCATGTGATACGCCCTGAAGGCATTGAGGCTAAGATAGCTGTTGTAGTAGACCTGCCCGCACCGAGGAACCTCCATGAAATCAGAACCCTTCTTAGGGATGGTCAACCATTTTGGCAAGTTCGCAGAGCATCTAGCAGAGAAAACGAAGCCTATAAGAGATCTCGCTAAGAATGATACTCAGTGGGTGTGGGGACCACCACAGTAGAAAGTGTTTGAAGAAATCAAGGTAACCTTGACCACAGGATCGGTATTAGCCCTCTATGACCCTAATAAGGAAACTAAAATATCTGCTGATGCCTCGATATATGGTCTAGGAGCTATGATTATATAGAGACAAGACGACGAGTCATGGAGGCCTGTCACATTCATCTCCACGGCACTGACATCAACCGCGACTAGGCACGTCCATTCAAGTCGAAAAGGAAGCGTTGGCACTCATCTGGGCAAGCGAACGTTGCAGCAACTACATAGTGGGGATGTCCATCGCTGCTGAAACGGATCATAAGCCGCTGATTCCACTCCTGGTCTAATTTATATAATATCTATGACTTGCGAGAGAATACCGACCGCCGAATTTTTGCTAAGGCTTGCAGACTTGAAAGTCATCCTCTTAAACCTCTACTACCGAGGGTGAAACCTGCTTCGCGTAACCTACGAACCCAAACGAGCCTTCTTCCTAACGTTAATACCGAAAGGTTCAAGAATAGCTATTTTAACCGAATAGTATTTAAATATAATTTACCTATAGGTTAATTTAGTGTAACTTAAGTCTATATTAGTATTAGTATATTAGTAGTATATATTAGTTCTCAGATTCATTTATCATTAACGCACATGTATATCGCAGACGGCTGTTATTTATTTATTCAACACGCTTGTAAGACTAGTATGAACTTTTTCCTTGTTTCTAATAAAGACATATTGATTGATTTATTGATTGAGAAAACTGCAGAGTATGCGTAAAGCACAAACAACAAAGATCATAGCATCTCATCTCGACACCTTTTCCAGATCGCCCCTGGAAGATGGTAGCAACCGACCTTTCGAACTCAAAGGTCTGGACTACTTGTCAGTGGTTGATTACTTCCCAAGATACGTTGAGATAGCTGTAATACAGAAGTCGAAGACATCCGAGGAGGTCATTAGAGCACTTAAAGCAATCTTTGTACGACATGGGATCTCCGAACAGCTTAGATCTGACGATGGACCCCAGTATGCTTCTGCTGACTTCACCTACTTTGCAAAAGAATGGGGATTCAAGCACAGTACCAGTAGCCCAAGGTACACACAAGCAAACGGTGAGGGAGAGGGGCTGTTTAAAATGTCAAGTCAATCTTAAAGAAAGAAAAGTATTGTTGGCATACCGATCTACCCCTCTAGCTAGCGGATACTCTCCAGCAGAACTGCGGATGGGCAGAAAGCGTAGAGATTCGGTCCCAATCTTTCACACACAGTTGATATCTAAGTACGTGGCCAGATATGAATAAGCCAGGAGAGAAGAACAGTAGAAGTAAATATGGGCGACTTGAGATAAAACAGTGCTCTATCTCCCAGCATCACAGACACAGATATTGCTGGTTTTCACCCAATCCCCAGAGATTCAAATGACAAAGTGCATGGCGGCTATGTTGGTGCCCCAACAAAAGAAGCTAGGCTATGACGTCAAGTGAAAGCCAGCAATAACATCAGTGGCTTCATGACAGCTCTTTGGGTGAGAAATGGCTTTATTACCGACTGAGCTCGCGAAAGAGGCAGGGAAAGACGTTCTCACACAGGCTTCCCAGACTCGACGTATATTTCCCGCTTATTAGTCTGTTGGGTTACCTGTGGTTTATCGATTAGTTTCATAAACGATCTCAGAAGAGTTTATATAATTACTCCGTGTGAATTCTCTTTTCCGATTCCTACGAAATAATTCTTTAATAATAAAAGATTGATACTTAATGAAGTTGTGTGATTGTTTTTTGGCGATTTGGGGCCTTCTAAAGCAGTTTATTAGGATTCGAATTTTTGACCATTGGCCGTGGCTCTAAAAACGTCTACAAGGTAGGCAACTCGACCTCGCCAAAGCACAGACTTACCTCGAATATCACCCCAAAATCGGCACTTTTCTTCGTCGCTCGCTATTCAGCTTACGGCACAGGAGAGAATAGTTATCAAGCAACATCTGATCCGAGATTTAGGAAAATCCATCAAAACGGCCTCCTCAAGACCCCAAAAGCGCGACCTTCCTATGATCTGTACAAACCAGGCCGGCGGGTGTAAAGTACAAGTCACAGGTCCGGTCACAGGTCAGGTCACAGGTCACGCAAAATTACGAGTTCGAGCCCAAATAGGAGCACTTAAAACATTTTCGTTTACTTTCTCTTCTTGTTTAGCTGTGAACCCTAGCTCTAGGTGAGTGAGAACCCATCGTTTACCCGTGAACTCGTGCGATAGTTAGGGTTAGGTTTGTGGTTAGGGTTAGGATTTGTCTGATATATAGAATTAACAATAATTATAAGACAAATCCTAACCTGAACCACAAACCTAACCCTAAGCATCGGACGAGTTCACGGGTAAACGACGGGTTCTTACTCACCTAGAGCTGGGGTTCACAAGTAAACAAGAAAAGATAAACGAGAGAAAAACATTTTTTGAGCGTTCCTACTCGGGCTCAACTCGTAATCCTTTGCGTGTACTATGACCTGACCTGTGACCTGACCTGTACTTTACATCCGCCGAACCCAGACCGACCAAAGCGGTCGAACATTTTCCCGCCCCTACCCCAAACGCTAACAAATCGCATTTTTCATGGGGGAGACGCAAGCGTATATTTGCATACATTCCCTGAGTGGAAGTATAATTTTGCGATTGCGTCTCCCTCATGAAAAATGCGATTTGTATCGTTTCGGGTAGGGGCGGGTAAATTTTCGACCGCCTTGGTCGGTCTGGTTCGTACAGATCATAGGAAGGTCGCACTTTTGGGGTCTAGTGGAGGCCGTTTTGCGGTGATAAATTTGACGGATTTTCCTAAATCTCGGGTCAGATGTTGCTTGATAACTATTCCCTCCTGTACCGAAAGCTGAATAGCGAGCGACGAAGAAAAGTGCCGATTTTGGGGTGATATTTGAGGTAAGTCTGTGCTTTGGCGAGGTCGAGCTGCCTACCTTGTAGACTTTCTTAGAGCCGCGGCCAACGGTCAAAATTTCGAATCCTAATAAACTGCTTTAGAAGGCCCCAAATCGCCAAAAAACAATCACACAACTTCATTAAGTATCAATCTTTTATTATTAAAGAATTATTTCGTAGGAATCGGAAAAGAGAATTCACACGGAGTAATTATATAAACTCTTCTGAGATCGTTTATGAAACTAATCGATAAACCACAGGTAACCCAACAGACTAATATGCGGGAAATATAACGACGAGGCTGGGAAGCCGGGGTAATATATTTGAACCGAGAATTATTGAACCGAGAATTATTGTAACTGACTACCAGCTTATTATATGGCTCTTAATTCCTTGTTCACTCAGAGGAATTTCATAAACATTTGATTCGAGCGAAGTCGAGAGAGTACCCAATTTTGTTATGACAATCGGTAGGTAGGTCCAAATTCCATAATAGGTCTTTCAAGTTATATAAAGTTTACTTTTGGCAAATTTACAGGAATTTTCTCAATGTAGCATAGCACTCATTAAATCACGCCATCTTGTGATTGTGTGACCAAAGCCAAAGTGTCATTAAAAGCATGTGGTACGTTGAAGTAAAAACCTTACATATATGTTACCTTGGTAGAAAACAACATAAATATGCTAACCTTTCCTCGGTTATGATATTCTGTATGGTCCATAATATTATTTTATGGTATATTCTTTGCCGTTCTTGATGTACCACAACAGTCTGCCGGCATGACAAACGGTCGTAAGTTGAATTGAACGATCAAAACAGCTCCATTACTTAGATGTTCCTCATGCATCCTAGTGCTCTTTGTGTCGATGATATCAATTGCTTTGCAGGGTTTCAGGCAACATCCACTAAATCTATGATAAATAAGTGCCGTTTCAGAGCTTTCCAACCTGTATTGACATGGCACTGTTGTGATCTAATTTGCATATTGCCGAGACGAGAGCGGTTACCATGCGGGCAGATAAATGTGCGAATAGATCAATATAGATATTACTTTTAGATTTTATTGCTACTCCGTTTTATTTCGATTTTGTTCTATCAAACTTGGACTCCCAAGAGAAAATAAAAGCCCAATAATCACAAGGTATATTAGTTGACTATTGACTAACTGAGTATATTACAAAAAGTTGTTTTTCTTGATCTTTATCAGGTACACTGGGTATAAATATAAATCTTCGGATTAATTCGGAGGTTTAGTCTTCTTCTGAAGCAGAATGTTCAAAAGTGTATATATGCGAGATAACGGTAATGACGAAATTACAACAAGCCAGAGTTGTCAATAAGAAACAACTTTAAATACCACCCATTTATAACAACTAAGGAGAAAACGTTCAGCTCCCCCTCTCCCCCCCCCCCCCAAAAAAAAAGAAGAAGAAGAAAAACAACAACAACAACTGCGCTATCAAAAACATGGCATGCCATTGCTGTCCTATACGATGTCCTCATCGCATTTGATAAACTTGAGGGATCAGCTTTTTGGGCGGAACCAAAACAGAAAAGTATTTTATTATTAGTGTTTAGACCTAACTGACTCTACTGCTTCTTGATTAGACTATATGACTGGAGTACAGAAGTAATCTGCTGCTTACAACATTATAGCGTGGACAGAACGAGATTATAGTGAAGTACCTGACCAGCGAATGTCCTATGCTGAGAGACTACCTGTGTGACAATCCTCTTGCCACTAGGGTATTGAAGGAAATAACTGATCTAGTGTTTTTAGTTTAAGTCTAGAACTGATCTTATTTATATTGTTATCAGTAGACGTAAATATATTGGATACTAACGAGCAATCGTGGTATTATAAAACCCGTGGTTTGGATCCCATGCAACAACTGCCGCTCTACAAGTATCAACAGACTAATTTTAGAAAGTCCTCAGTACTTTACCAGAGCTGCAAAACTCTGGAACAATCTTTCCCTATACAAATGTTATCATTAAAACATATAAGTCCATCGGCGCTTACAAGTTTACAACATCGCATTGTGACAGGGCTTTCTTTTTTTGGAATTTCCTGGGTTGTTTTCACTGAAAGTAATTCAGTAGCTGACTAAGTCTGGTAGAAGTCAGACCGACGAGGCGCGTGAAGAAAAACAAACTTTAGTAGCCGGAGTAGCCAAAGTTATAAAATACTACTCACTTTTAAATCTTAAAATGAAGTACAGAAGTAATCTGCTGTTTGCAACATTATAGCGTGGACAGAACGAGATTATAGTGAAGTACCTGACCAGCGAATGTCCTATGCTGAAAGACTACCCGTGTGAAGTCTGGTAGAAGTCAGACCGACGAGGCGCGTGAAGAAAAACAAACTTTAGTAGCCGGAATAGCCAAAGTTATAAAATACTACTCACTTTTAAGTCTTAAAATGAAGTACAGAAGTAATCTGCTGTTTACAACATTATAGCGTGGACAGAACGAGATTATAGTGAAGTACCTGACCAGCGAATGTCCTATGCTGAGAGACTACCTGTGTGAAGTCTGGTAGAAGTCAGACCGACGAGGCGCGTGAAGAAAAACAAACTTTAGTAGCCGGAATAGCCAAAGTTATAAAATACTACTCACTTTTAAGTCTTAAAATGAATTGATTAATAAGATTAAATTGCTTACCCTGGGTACCAGAGGTTTTAATACCTCTCTAAGCAATCGTTCTGATGCCTAAAAACCTAAATTCATGGCCGTGGCATTTTATTATTTAGTTTGTAATGAAATGTATGATGGAGAATGCTAAAAACACATTACGGGTGGCATTCCTGCCTTCCGGCAGCCGATGCTGCGCAATTCACACTGCCCTGCGCTATAGCTTTTCTGCAGTTCAGGTGCATGTGAATGTGCTCATGTTGTTACATGTCATATTTATAGCGGATTTCGTAGGACTTGGCAAGCTACAACTATGACTTACAATGAATTCCCTTTGTTTGTTATTTTATTTTCTGTCAAATGGACAAAAACTCGCGCGAGGTGATCGCTCGGCTTCGCTCGGAGGTAAATATGAAATCATATTCACTGTTTAAATAGCCAATCAGAGCGCACGAAAAGCACTATTCACTGGTGTGGTATATAATAATTATATTATTTTTATATACAGTAGAACCCCGGTAACTCGAACTCTGAAGGGAAACGAAAATCAGTTCGAGTTAGCGGGGGTTCGAGTTATCGGGGTCGGTGAAAAATTTCTTTATTTTTGTTAATTATTAATAATAGTGACGATATATAGTGTGAAAATAGTTTTATTATCTACTTCTGTGATAAACATCGCTCAATTTGCGTATGGTAACAAGAAATTCCAAAGATTATGACTGCGAGCTAAGTGTAACTTTAACATTTAGTCGGGCACGTGAAGAGGGGAAAAAGTGGACGCTTTGCAAAAACAATCTTCTACTTTTTGCGAGCAGACAAAAGCAGTTCATGCAGTGTGATAATAAAAGCGGACAAGGCCGTTAACTTGGGGGATAGCGAAGGAATGCAAGTCCAATGTAGGCTGAGGCTTTCTGGACAAGAGTACTTTGTTAACATCTTACATAAATAATTGGAACGCCTTGAGCTGTAAGCAAGTAACATCGATTTTTACATGGTCAGCCACTGAAGTAGTGTAAATTGAACTCCCCAGAAGAGTAGTGAATGAGATCAGAGATGACTAAAGGTTTTCTACTACATACGCACTGTTGGATTTTAGGCTTTGTGTCAATACAAAAGACACCGCATCCGGTAGTGACTGATAATATCGTGAAATGAATGTTAAATACGCGATCAGTCCGAAGTTACAATAATTAAAATCAAATTAAGTAACAATCAGATAACAAGCAGTCTATTTTCTTGATATTTTGAGAAGTCATAAGAACAGAGTTCGAGTTATCGGGGTAAATTTGTGCCAAGGGAAACGAAAAATAGTTCGAGTTATCCGAGTTCGAGTTATCCGAGTAAAAATGACTCAAAAAATAGGGCCAAATCCAAGGGAAATCGAACTTAGTTCGAGTTAGCGGGGAGTTCGAGTTATCCGAGTTCGAGTTACCGGGGTTCTACTGTACTTCTGTCAAGAACGCACGAAATATGCACAAGAACACACCAAATATGAGAGTGTATTTCGAGTAGTTGTGTTAACACCAAATATGGTAAATCTCATTTCTCGAGCGCGCGCGCAAGGGTTTTGGTTATTGTGGGAAATTTCATTGCATAATTTATGTAATAAATAAGTCATTAGTCGGCTATAATACGGCTGTATTTGTTCTCGTCATCCGTATTTTGGCTCGCCTAAAGGCTCAGTCGCCAAAATATGCATGACTCGTAAAAATACACAGCCGTATTCGATGCTTAGCCTCTAATAACCTCATAATACACAGTATTACTATTTTACACAATTAAATGGTTTTATCGACGCATTTTTCTATTAAGGGACAGTAAAACTGAGTTGGAACATGAGATACTCACCGGAGTAGTGAGGCAGGCGATGAGACGCCTTCCTGTACACATACGCCGTCTGCACATCGATGCTTTTCTTTTGTGCATTTTCAGTGGTGCCGCTAAAATCTTAAATATACCAAAACACAGTCTTAATTTACTAACAAATGAACATAGTATTTAATGTGCCCAAAATACGAACAACAAGAGCAATGAAATTATTAAGTTGTTTGTGTATAAAGCGGACCTGACGGTACGACCTGACTGGTAGGCTGAACGCAGAGTTGTACCACGAATGCTATCGACTGAATCAACCAGATCATCACACACAGCAATGTCACCGATGGATACTGGATATCAAACAAGTATTGCGGGGTTTAGTAAACGGTAATCTTTATTATAAGAAATAAATCACTCATAGAACTCATACGAAACTACATCCGGGTACTGAGTAGCGTATTTTCCATATCCTCACTAGTGAAAATATCGATGACGTCACGTTTGCCGCCTTTTGAACTACAAAGATGGCGGCAGGTTTGTGAAAATCACAGCTGCATGACAATGAATATTCCGAGCACAAAAAGCCAAATACCATCTAAAACTCTCTAAAGATTTTCTAGACTGCAACGAAGAGACAAGAAAATCCGATGAAACTCCCTAGAACAGCTTAGAAAGATCACGAAGACGTTTGTACCGACAGTAAGTAAAATGAATAGATAAGATTGCTTAGAGCAGTTTGATTGTCCATATAATAAAACGAAAATTACACGGTGGTTTGAAGATATGAAGTTTATCCTCTCGAATCGAAAACATTTCACTCGTTCGCTGCGCTCACTCGATAAACTTCATATTTTCTCACTACCGTGTAATATCCTCTATATCATGTAGGTGCGATATCTGCAGAATATCAAATATCGGATATTTATCAGATATTTATCATTCGTCTAATGTCACCTTAATATCATCTAGTATCTGATATTTTTCATGAAATATTTTAGAAAGAAATATCCGATATTTATAGTGGAAGTGAAGAATATCGATATGTAAGATACTATCAGATATTTATATTTTAGATCTAATATCATATTAATATCCTGTAGTATCTCATATTTTTCATTTACAGAGGAGAGAGACCTTTATCTGATAACTATGTTGTAGTTCAAATATATACATTGGTTTAAATATATTTAAACCAGCCAATGTTTTTGGAAAACTTTAAAACTGGTTGAATTTTTTTCTAAAATTTTAAAACTGGTTTAATTTTTTCAAAAAGATTAAACTGGTTCATAAACTTCAACTAGTTTTTTTTCAAGATTGTGAAAAGGGAACTTACTAAGGTTAGGTTTATTTAAATTGTGGGTTTAGATTACAAATGTAGTTCACAGGACCATTGAAGAAGCATTATTTTTCGGCTAGACTTCAGAATACCCTTCCACATAATCTACCTTACAGGTTGACAGTCAACGTACGCGTTCACGCGTTGTCACGGTCAAACATGTACATGAATCGGGTCAACGCGTCAACGAATAAAATACTCTGTCTCGCTGAATATCTTTGTAATACAATCAACCGCAGTCTACTCGTTGACGCAATGACTCGTTGACATGAATAAAGTGTACTCTATATATTACTACCTTCGTTCTACAATCAAGATGCTTGAAAAGTCTCCTGCAAAGTCATGCTTGCTTGACACCGTTCCTGCACACTTTATGAAGCAAGATCTTGATTTTCTCGTTCCTCAAGTTACTCAAATCATCAATGCATCGTTGTCCGAGGGCGTGTTCCCTTAGCTTCGTCTCTAAAAACTGACATCATACACCCATCCCTGAAAAAGTTCAACCTTGACCAGGAGGAATTTCCAAGTTACCGTCCGATCACAAATATAACCTTTCTGGTAAGTTACTGGAACGGGTTGCCTTTACACAGACGATGAACTAATAATGGCCATATTGACATAGCGCCATATCAACCACAGTTTCATGGCGCTTTACATATGACTGACATATCCCGTCAGTTAATTATTTCGGACTGCTTCACGGCGCTAATAGCTGCCACGCAGTTTACAATGTTGAGTGTTGTTAGTGCAATGGCCAGGCTGCTGTACCGGGTGACAATCCCCTACTCTTTTTCGAGTAGTACAACAGGTTCTTTCAACTACCTCTTGGGGAATGGTCTGCTTGCTAAATTCCAGTCAGCATATAGACTATTTCCAAGTACGGAGACAGCAATGCTATTCGTGATGAACGTCTTTCTCTGCGCCATCGATTCTCGGCGTGAGGTGGTCTTAGTTTTGCTTGACTTATACTCCGCATTCGACACGATTGACCATGCTCTCCTTCTGGAGAGACTTCAGCATCGTTATGGGATCAGAGGCACTGTGCTAGCATGGTTCCGGTCATACCTCACTAACAGAGTACAATCAGTCGTTGTCGGAAATACCGTCTCCACCAGCAAGACAATACAGTATGGCGTACTAGAGTGTTCTGTACTGGGGTCGCTTTTGTTCTCCCTATATTTCGCACCGTTGGAGGATTTGATCAAGGCGCATAACCTCGATTGCATGATGTATGCAGATGACACCCATGCAACTCTATGTAACTGTTAACTCTACATATGATCGATATGCTACATTAGCCAAATTGGAGCTATGTGTTAAAGATATCTTAATCTGGTGCACTGCCAACAAACTCGCGTGTAATCCACGTAAGACTGAGATCGTCCATCTCTCATCTCGGTTCATATACAGTGTGAGCCGATGCCAGGTATATCCATTGATGGTACTATCATTGCTCCGGTTCCTGTCGCCCGTGATCTTGGCATTGCTTTGGACAGTCACTTTATACTGACTATACTCACATAAACAACATTTGCAAGTCAGCTTCTTTTGCTATCCGTAACATTGGAAGAATTTGCAAGTATCTGTGTCAAGGAGACTGAGAAGTCGGTGCACGCTTTTATTACTTCCCGTCTGGACTGTTGCAACAGTATTCTGTTTGGGCTTCCTGACTCTGAAATAGCTGAACACTGCCGCTCGGCTATAGTCGCTAAAACAAAGAAATCAGAACATATCACCCGTGTACTCCGTCAACTCCACTGGCTTCCAATTAGATCTATAATTAGTTATAAGGTTCTATTAATCACGTATAAAGCTCTCCATAGTCTGGCCCCGGATTATATTTCTGATCTGCTACAGAGATATAAGCTAGCCCTTACTTTAAGATCATCTAGTTATAACTTGTTGTCCATACCAAAGTCAAATACTGTGTCTTATGGTGATAGAGCGTTCTCGATCTGCGCTCCAAGACTTTGGAACTCTCTTCCGTCTAACATCAGGAGTGCCGACACTGTTAATGTATTTAAATCTAAGTTAAAGGCTTTTCTTTTTAAATAGCTTGCTCGATATTACTAGAACACTTGTAAGTAGATAGTTTGTATTATTTTTTAGTTAATTACCATCATTGATATTGTAAGAGCATTGAGCGCTGTATAATGCTCCTAAAACGTATGTATTATTATTATTATTATTATTATCAACCGCAGTCTACTTGTTGACACGATGACGCGTTTACATGAATAAAGTGTACATTAAAGTGTATATTACTACCTTCGTTCTACAATCAACCGCAGTCTACTCGTTGACACGATGACGCGTTGATACGTTGACTCGACAATCAGCTCTCTACGTTGGATGTGTTTTCCACCCAAGTTGACGCGTAGACGCGTTGACATTTCTACAATACAGCTTGCTGTGGTGGGGTATTTTGCAGTCGTTCCGAGCACCTGTTGTTAACGGTTAGGTTTTTTTTTAATATAAGGGTAGGGCTTGGATTAGTTCACAGGACGATTGAAGAAGTATTAGTTTTCTGTGTTGTTCAGTGATCTAGCTAGCCCTAAAAGCCGGCCTAATTTACTGACTATAGCTCTAAAAAAACATAAATTAGTAGGCACCCGTTGTTGACTGTTAGGGTGTTTTGAAATATAGGGGTAGGGTTTGGATTAGTTCACAGGACCATCGAAGAAGCATTATTTTTCTGCATTCCGTGATCTAGCCCTAAAAAGCCATTTACTATAGCTCTAAAAATCCTAAATTATTGAGCACTTGGGTTTATATTGATGTTAGTTTTTTTATGTTGGGTTAGGGGTTAGATTGTGTTAGGAATGAGTTTGCTTGGAGTAGAGTGTTAACTGGCTTTCATAAATCTGCTTGTTAGTGGCCCTAATGTTCGGCATGGAAACGGCAAAGTGAAACAGAAATGTTGATAACTTTTTGGGTTATTTCTGTGTAGTTCTCGATCATTTATCAGTCCATATTTGTGTCTTTTCACGTCCACTGTAAGCGATTCTTTGATGAGGGAACAAGAGAATAGTAGGGTGCTATATTATCTCCCCCTTGCTCTGTGGGTTTTTCTCCGGTTTACCTCCCTCCACATGCAAAAACCAACATGCTAAATTCCAATTCGTTCTGTGGATTAGCTGGTTCCTGACTTGGATCGATCAGCTCCTATGGTTGTTTCATGTCCCGTTAGAAATTCAGAGTTTTTTTAAGCCACTTCTTTCTTGTCAGGAGTTAGAAGTTTGTTATTTGCGCACTTCCATTTTCTTCTAGTCAGTGTTTTATTCCAATTGTAAAGCAGTCTAACGGGTACTACGAGGATTTACTTCAAGATCCTCGGCACTTGTTACTTTAAGATACTGTTTACCTCTTTCCTAGAAGTTTTCTTCTAGATAAAATGTTGAGGTGGATGGTGGAGAAAATAGAGGGGAGGGGTGGGGAGTCAAAATATATTTTAGGGGAGGGGTGGGTAGATTTTTTCTTTTAAATCCCCCCCCCCCAAACTAAATAAATAAATAAACCCCTTTTTTTTATTAATTACAAACAAATAAAAATTCCTTTCTAGAATCTTTTATATTTAAACCAGTTTTAAAATGTTCTAAAACTTAAACCAGTTTAAAAATGTTCAAAAAATCAATATCGATCTGAAGGACATGGATATTCGATATTATCGGCTATTATCGGATATTTTCTAATTAGTTATCTATTAGATATCTACTAGACAAAGGTCTCTCTCCTCTGTGAAGGAGGTTGATATTCGATATTATCGACTATTTTCTAATTAGACATCTATTAGATATCTACTAGACAAAGGTCTCTCCCCTGGAGAGGGAGACATTTATCTATTAGATATCTAATTAGAAAATATCCGATAATATCCGATAATATCGAATATCGACGTCCTTCAAGGGGAGAGGGAGACCTTTATTTAATAGATATCTAATTAGAAAATATCCGATAATATCGAATATCGACGTCCTTCAGAGGAGAGGGAGACCTTTATCTAATAGATATCTAATTAGAAAATATCCGATAATATCCGATAGTATCGAATATCAACCCTCTCGGTAGAAGACAGAGAGACCTTTATCTAATAGATATCTAATTAGAAAATATCCGATAATATCCGATAGTATCGAATATCGACCCTCTCCGCAGAAGACAGAGAGACCTTTATCTAATAGATATCTAATTAGAAAATATCCGATAATATCCGATAGTATCGAATATCGACCCTCTCCGCAGAAGACAGAGAGACCTTTATCTAATAGATATCTAATTAGAAAATATCCGATAATATCGAATATCGACGTCCTTCAGAGGAGAGGGAGACATTTATCTATTAGATATCTAATTAGAAAATATCCGATAATATCCGATAGTATCGAATATCGACGTCCTTCAGAGGAGAGGGAGACCTTTATCTAATAGATATCTAATTAGAGAATATCCGATATTATTACATGGCAAGCCAATCTCAATGTCAAATCGAGTGTTTTGATTGGCTGGTGCTCGGTCGGGATTTTGTCGTACGGACCGTTACCATGATAACGGTCACAAATTCGCATATTTTGGTCTAAGTTCGGGAAATTGAAAACTCAAATCGAACCGGTAAAACAGAGATAACTATGCACTTAGTGATGCAGTTTAACAGCACAAACATCGTAATAATACCGTTTTTAAAAGAGAGAAAGCCGGTCCATCAAAACATTTGACCTGTAAATATAATTACAAAGCTTACCTCCAAAACGAACTTGACCATTTGTTGTCAAACATTATCATTGATGTACGCAAAGTCAACCAGAAAAGGACAGGAAAGAACTAGTTGAAATACAATGCCATCCAAAGGTCTAGTGCTACAGAGACAAGATACATGTCCTACTAATTAGGTTCTACAGAAGCTTCAGAAGTCACCGTCTAGCAGAGTTCAATGTACGTATACGGAAGAACCATATTCTCTGGCCGTCAAGAACAAGCGAGTCCCAACATGAAGTCTCCACTCGGTATAGAAACGAAATTAGAACATAGCTCAGTAATGTATCAGGTAATGCAGGAATCAAACACCCCAGCAGCGAAATAACTGAATAATCCGACTCAATCAAGATAAACCTGCTAACGCTGATCCTGAAAGCTTCGTGGCTCTGTTGAGTGTTGACACGAGAACTCGTTCCGTCCAGTGGAAGTAGCGAGTAAAACTACAAGACAACAACTCTGCCAGCGACTATCACCAGAGCCAGAAGTCATAGTCCATATTTCAACAAGTTTACTCCTCTGCAGCCGGCTTTCTTTCGGCTAAAGAAATTTGTCTTGAATGTCAGCGTCCGTCCAGTTTACAAATTACAATCCCTCACTATAAACTGGCCAGGGAAGTTAACGTTCTGATTCCATAGCCGGCAACCAGTTTTGCCGATCAGTAGCAAATATCAGAGATTTTCAGGTCCAGATTTTCCACTGATGTCTATGGCGTACCATCCCCGCCAAAATTCATGGTTTGAATTCGAAGTTCTTCACATGAATTTTACACTCAAGTAGAATATTTCATATTGTTATTTCGTATTTTATAAGCTTTATCAAGGTTTCAACATACGTGTTTTATATTTGTCGTTCAAGTTTTACACTCGAGATTGTCACTGTTCATTCTAAACTCCACGTCATGCATTCGTTGTTCGAGTTTCACATTACAAAGTCGATGACTTTAATTTTCAACTCGACGTTTTGAATTGAACTTCACGCTTCAGTAACTTTTCGGTTGACCTTGGGAACCTCGTACCCAGAACTCCTCGGTAGTCATCCTTGGAGTTGTTAGGTCTGGTAATAAACGCAGGCGCAGATGTGACAGGAACAACACACGTGCTTGATCTCTGTATTCTACTTACTATGGAACCCGTTAAGAATACGAAAGCTGCCCTTCGCCGTGTTGCAAGTTTAGAATGAACAGTGACAATCTCGAATGTAAAACTTGAACGACAAATATAAAACACGTATGTTGAAACCTTGATAAAGCCTATAAAATACGAAATAACAATATGAAATATTCTACTTGAGTGTAAAATTCATGTGAAGAACTTCGAATTCAAACCATGAATTTTGGCGGGGATGGTACGCCATAGATGTCCTCCCAGTCAAAGTTGTCCAGGATACAAACAAACAGCATAGAACTGTCATCGCCGAAAGTGATCCGACGAAGATCTTGAACTTTTTCGCCGACCACATGGCACTTGACTTGAGCGAACGGTTTGTTTTTCGAGTTGATTTAGTGGAAATATGTTCTTTTCTGATAGCTTTTTCTACGAATTCCACCTTTCATGCACTTTGAATTAGCAAGGTTTTCTAATTCTGAATTGATTCTGACATCTGACATTGTATTTCCATTCATCTTTTGTATTGATTTACGGAGAGCTGTCAAATAGATCCCGGAATAAATTCTGAACGGCTTCCACTTTGGTATGTAAATTTATGCAAATTAGGTATATCACGTTGTGTTACGGGGCGCGAGTCACGCGAGTCACTTATTTTCTCATTATTCGTTTTTCACAAAGTGCCATATAATAAACTACTTATTAACCTCGCTCACTCGGTCTTTACGGGAAAATATCAGACCTCGGTCTTTTATGTACGGACCTCGCTATCGCTCGGTCCGTACTGTCAAGACCTCGGTCTGATATTTTCCCGGAAAGTCCTCGCTCTCGGTTAATAAGAAGTTAATATCCGATAGTATCGAATATCGACCCTCTCCGCAGAAGACAGAGAGACCTTTATCTAATAGATATCTAATTAGAAAATATCCGATAATATCCGATAGTATCGAATATCGACCCTTTCCGCAGAAGGCAGAGAGACGTTTATCTAATAGATATCTAATTAGGAGATATCCGATAATATCGCTTGATAATATCCGATAATATCCGATAGTATCAATACTATAATATCGGATATTCGATATTGTGCAGATATCGCACCTACCTCCTCTATATGTTGTACGAGATCACGTTTAACATGATAAGGATCACCAATTTACCTAAAATCACATTTTCGGGTACAAAATATTCAGGACAAATAGTCGATTAATGTCCATTTACCTTTGTCACATGAGAGCTTGTGATTTTAATTGGCAATAAGATGTTTTGATCCTCTGTTTAGGCCGCGGGTGACCGACACGATAATAACATTATAGGATGTGTCAGTCCCATGACTATCCGAACCCTTGTAGAGTTGTGAATGTTAAATGCGGTTTAACGAATACTATATTGCATTCTGGAATGCTATACAACTGTCGTGTGACGGTCACTCGTTAGATTACGCTCTCTATCGTAAATATAATAATTCTCATTCCCGTGATTCTGATACGCAATAGTTGCGCGACGATTAAATGAAACTAGAACACAGCAGGTACTTACCTTAGCTTTTTTAAATAATCTACAAACCTTTCTAGCAAAGCTGATGACTTTGAGAAAAGAAGATAAGAGATCGTCAATATATCAGGGAAAGCCCATTACTGTAATGAATTATTCATCAGTTCACCGGAACAAGTATCGCACAGTGTTTTAGTGACGTCACGAGGACAAATGAAGATACAGTAGACATATTACAGTAAAACGTTTACAGCTTTGTTTTGATCAAGTCGCATATCCTTCGCATTTTTACGAAGTTCAATATTTCAAGTTTTGCCTGCTGACATTTGAAAGGTTAATCGAACGGATTGTACTGCTGATCACGTGTGGGCACCTGCTGTAATACACGACTAAACACCTGTGAACTCCCCGGATGAAATACTCCTACTGATTGATCTACTGAAAATAATTAATTACGTCTTATTCACTCCAACGACATAGCATGTGGTACAGCACATCTGGTCAGGGTAGCACTGAACTTCACGTACGGTTGTACTAACTCTACAAAATAACGGAATTTTACTTATTGAGCTTATTCATAAAGGCATCAATACGAAAGTTTATAAATGAGCGACCACGAACAACACTCCACTGGTATACGTCGGATCAAACAATGATCTAAATGGTTCGCAGATTAAGAAATAAGTAGAATGAAGAATAACCAATACGACGTAGAATTATACGGATTTAATGTAGCACAATATTTCGACTAGCCATACTAGTCTTCATCAGGTGCTTAGGAGTTTTTACGATGTGACTTGACAATATATAATGGTAAAACGGAAATGACGTAAAAAACATAATATGATAACGAAAGATAACTAACGGTGTGACTGATTAGTAGGTCTCATCGCGTTTGTTAAGGCCATTAGGTTCAAGAGTGTTAGCACGTGTTATGAGATAAGCTTCTTTAGCTTTGCGAATAGCATCACGAGAAGAGAAAATATGTTCTAAAGGAATTAAAAGGATATTAGATGAAGAGTGGTCAGGGTTAGATAGAAAATGTTCAGATGCAGTGGTGGGTTTGGATTTACTGGAAGGTTTGTCAACTGTCCTACGATGTTCGTTGAAGCAGTCTTTAAGTCTACGTTTGGTTTCACCAATGTACTGTTTGTTACATTTAGTACATTGAATCATGAATCAATACGAAGCCAATTGTCCCAGCTTATCACAAGAAACGATAAATTTGATATCGATAAGTAAGAGATCCAATACTGTATGCAATAGATACAGAATGAGCACCTGTGGTGTACCGGTATGTATAGATCGGATACTACACAGACGCGTATTATGTAAATTACTTCTAAATCCTTACAGACTTTACATCTTAAAAGCGCTGTGTCACGGTACGGCGCATGTGTGAAAATCTGATCATTTTTGAATTATGTTCTAGCCCGAAACAAAATTCTCAGAGCGGTGAAATATCGATTTTTAAATCGACTTCCATCAGTTTTCTTTTTGAACTCATCCTTGCCTCCTTTGGTCATTTATGGAAATGTAAGATGTGCTTAAATAAGTTTTAGTTATTTGTTTATTCAAAATTAGTCGTTGCAGACTGCAACACAACTAAAACAAAAAAGCATAAGTGATGCTTACCGGCGGGGAAGACCGCCGCCACTGAGTACTCTGAATATAGCAGCCGAAAAACGCAAGAAATTGGAAGCTTTTTGGCATTCCAACCAGAAGCGAAGAGGGTTTGGATATCCAGTAGAGTTCACGAAACACATGGCAACTTTTCAAGTCATATTATAAATGATATGTCAGTTTTCAACAGCGATACGAATATAAAAATATCTGCATTACGCAGTTTAGCAGGTATTTGTTTTCTGCACGTTCCGTTAATGGTATGTCCATTGTGCACAATGCGTTGTGCAACAGTTACGCAATAATGCAATATGCATATGAGTATATAAGTAGCTTAACGAGTATGTTCTTCCTTCGGTCTGTGAAAGCAACTACTGACTCCACATTGCAGTTATTTTATTAGAAGACGAGCGAAAACAAGACTTGGAATCCTGGATACATGCACCACCGATGCAACTATTCAGTCTACCGTTGACGTATTCTTCAATCAATGCCTTAACTGACAATATGAAGCAAGTTATCGAGTCCAGGCTAAGTGACGTTCTGAAGAGAACAGTTCGACGGTGGAGCACGTGGTCAAAAAAGGCTCGCCATGAAAATTACAGTTGAAAACGCAAAGGTAACACCAACAGTACGACCCGATGACGACCACGCAAAACAAGTCCCTATATAGACAAGTTCGACGAAGCCTCTGTTGCACTAAAGTTAAATCCTACGAGAATTTATCGTTCGGAGAGGAGAGCAGAAAAGAAGAAGAAATATATGCGAGAGGGAAAGGGAGATACCGAGCTTATGAGCAATCTTTTCGCATTGATAATAAACCAACACGTTGGCTGGGACCTTGTTTCAAGATAAGTATTTTACTCTTATCAGATATACTACACATTACAAGCTTTGTTTAACCTTCGGGATTGTGGCGTGGCTGACAGACCATAATCCAATATTCTCAATGAATATGTGTCTCTTGTAGTAGTTATTCCAATAGGTTAGTGCAGAATATAAAAATATCTGCGTTACGCAGTTTAGCAGGTATTTGTTTTCTGCACGTTCCGTTAATGGAATGTCCATTGTGCACTGTCCATTGTAAGTAGTAGGAGAGGCACCGAATTAGCCGGTTTTTTAGGGTGTTATGCAAATTTTTAGGGTGTTTTTAGGGTGTTATGCTAATTTTAGGGCGTATGCATTAATTAGGATGACGTCACAATCCTATTGTCCATTGAATTAATTAAGGAATTAATTTTTAAGGTGTTATGCTAATTTTTAGGGTGTTCTATTGTCTTTCCGCATGAATAAAGTGAGGCGCGCTCATGAATAAAGTGGTGAGCTCATGAATAAAGTGGTGAGCTCATGAATAAAGTGCGGTTGTGTGGCGTCTCATGAATAAAGTGGAATCTCATTAACTCAGAAGATTATCTATTGTTCCTTTGGATGAGGTCATCGATCTATTCGGGCATGTTTGGGCAAAGCCTATTGTTTGGGGTCCTCTATAAAACCAGAACCAGTGTCTCCGAATCAGTACAACCCAAAGCCTTGAACAAGATATTGATCGACCCTGACTCTAGTCGAAATTGAGAAGTGAACAAGATGGAAGTGATCTACAAGCTAGGGTCTCGAGGTTATCATGCCAGCGCTAACATTTTCCACGGCAAGATGAGAGTTCACATTCGAAAGTACATCCAAGGCCAAAACAAGAAATTTCCCACCAAAGAGGGAATTGCTTTGACAGTCGACGAGTGGATCAACCTCAAAGACCTTATGAATGAACTAGACGATCTTATTGAAACCATCACAGAACATCCAGAAGACCCCGACTATGAAGCCTTTGATCGTAGGAATCCACGACAGACTGATGCATCCGATGAACCAGAAGAAGTTTTTCGTCCAACACTTCAGAGACAAAATGCTATCATGAAAACTACAAGCCCCACGAACATTCAGGCTGGACCCACACTTTTCTGTCCTGTGTGCAAGAAAACGAACTTTTATGGAAGTCACCAATGTGATGGATGTTATAACCCCGTCATAAAGGAGGAACCAGGTGAAATTATGGAAACTTCCTCCATAACAACCGAAGCAGTAGATGTTGAAATTCAACAATCAGAGAAAACCCCACGGGTCTACTCTTGGGGTGTTCGACCGAACAATCAGTTCTACCGATGCCCAGTATGTAAGAAAACTCCAAGTACCTTTGGACTGTTTTGTAATGTCTGTCACATACGCTTAGAGACTGTCCAGTCAGATATTTAATCATGTGAGTTATAACCAACTTTGTTATATAAAATAAAGCAGCCATGATGTGATACTGAATTGTGTCTTTGTATTAATTAAGGTATTGTATTTATGTAAATATTTCTTAATAAGTACTAACAAATACACTTTATACGAATCATTTCGACATGGCCTCGACTAAAGCAGTAGCTCGCTTTACCCTGCTGAGAAGTGTAGCAGAACAAACAGACTTTGGAAATGTAAATTGGTTTGATCTCATTGGAGATTATACTCAAATATCCCGATTAGAGATTGCTATGAATGTGCTTCCAGCAGTTGAAATTGAGGTGAATATCGGTCGTCTATTAACCTTTCTACGCTTTGCTAAAGAAATGGAGCTATCCGAGGAGGAATGGGGTGAATTGTTTCTACACATGCTCCAACATCATCCACATTTCTTAGAGATTCTATAAAAGAGAGAATCATTGACATTCTACATCACTTCTCACTTGACCGTTAAGCCAACAACACAATGGGTTGTTTCCCACCATCCTTACAAGTGGGACTAGAACGTGTTTTCAGTCGAGTGCGTTGTATTTTGGCCTGCTGTGGAGGTAAAATTATTGTGCAAAATTCTGAATTTTGTGATGGACAAAGAACTGGAGAAGATATATTACAATCCCGAGAACGAAGGCAGTTTTCGTGGTATCGATGCTGTTTACCGTGCTGCCAAAGAAAGAGGACTCAAGAAAATCACCCGTAAACAAGTGCAGGCCTGGTTGAGAAAGCAAGATGTGTACACTTTACACAAACCCGCGCGTCGACATTATGGGCGGAACAGAGTCATTGTAAGCGGTCTCAACAGCCAATTCCAAGCGGATCTTGTGGACTTGAGTTCTCTCAGCAAATATAACAACGGATACAAATATTTGCTTATGTGCATTGATGTCTTTAGCAAGGTCGCGTGGGCTGTTCCCCTGAAAACCAAGACTGGGAAAGAAATCATCGAGGCATTTCGCAAAATTTTCAAATCAGGAAGAAAACCTCTCAAGCTACAGACGGACAAAGGAACCGAGTTCCTAAACCGAGAATTCCAGAAGTTTTTAAGAGAAAACGATGTTGGATTTTTCACCACACACGATGATAAAACAAAAGCGTCTGTCGTAGAGCGATTCAACAGAACATTCAAGACTCATATGTGGAAATATTTTACCTACAAAAACACTTTGAACTATGTAGATGTGCTGCCAAAACTTCTTAAATCTTATAACCACGCCTTTCACCGAAGTATCGGGATGAAACCTAGCGAGGTCAATAAGGGAAACGAACAAACTGTGTGGTATAGATTATATGGATCCCCTGTAAAACTTGTACGCTATAAGTTTCAAGTTGGAGACCAAGTCCGAATGAGTAAGGTCAAACGGACCTTTGAAAAAGGCTATCTTCCAAACTGGACCGAAGAGATATTTACCATATCTGAAAGAATACCAAGACATCCACCTGTCTATCGTTTAAAGGACTATCACGGAGAACTTTTAGAAGGAACATTTTACGAAGCCGAGTTACAGAGAGTCGAAAAGCAAGATGATTTCTACCGGGTAGAAAAAGTCTTAAAAAAGCGTAAACGGAAAGGCAGGCTTGAATACCTTGTCCAGTGGAAAGGGTATCCCGAGAGTTTTAATTCTTGGGAAGATGAAAGGGATATCAAATACTTGTAATTAGATAGCTGATCGTTTTAATAAATTAATAAAGAAAACCATTGTCTGTGTATAGGACTTATAAATTGACTCGTTTCCTGCCCCTCTCGTCATTTGTGTTTTACCACCATGGAGAACACACAGTTTTATTTGTGGCTCCCGTCTAACAGTAGCATGGATGTATTTCCCTCGAATACTTTATCAGAATATCGAATACAGTAGTATAGTCGGGATTAAAATGATACCACTTTTTCTTGTACAAGAAAACTCAAAAAGTTGTAATGCTATGGACGCCTTATATGTCAAAATTATACCACTTTTTTCTTGCACAAGGGGCGTCATGAATCAAGAGGGAAGAACAGATTCATGACGCCCCTTGTGCAAGAAAAAAGTGGTATAATTTTGACATATAAGGCGTCCATACCATTACAACTTTTTAAGTTTTTCTTGCACAACAAAAAGTTGTATCATTTTAATCCCGACTATACTACTAGGGGTAACTAAGGGTCATTCAAAGTGTCACTAGACATTCTTGTACATAAAATCCAAACTTGAGTATCTGTTAGAGACATGATTATTATACGGTATATCGATCTCTTCCACTATGGATTATATATCGTGCCTCCCTCTAGAAATCTTGACTAAGATCGTAGAGCATGCAGGTCCTACGTCATTCTCAAGCATTGCAAGGGTATCAAAACTCCTAAACGGTGCTGCATCTCTCGCGCGCTACAAAGACGTAGACCGAGAGTTCCGTATACAAGTACTATGTTTTGGTTTGAAGTCCACTCGTAACAATGCCGATCGAGACAAATTGGCTAGGACTTTCGGCATTTCCGCAAGCCACATCGACGACAGCCTTCCTCTCATCTACGCCAGTGATCATGGCAACCTTAATATTGTTAAGTGGCTCACCAAGCACTTTCGTTTCAATAAAATGGATAGGTACACCAATAATACTCTAGACGCTGCCTTAAGGTATGGTCATCTTGATCTCGCTAAGTGGCTCACTAAGCACTTCCAGTTCACCAAAGAGAGCAATGCCGTCATGTTTGCTATGATAGAGGCCATTACGAATGGGCAGCTTAATATCATCAAGTGGCTCATTCAACGTTTTCAGATAACCGTAGAGTGTGAATACATTCATTATGCTCTACTATGCGCCTGTAGAAGTTATTATCTTGATACCTCTGGATGGTTCATTAATTGGTTCATTAAGAACTCCCATCTCACCATAGAGGCTGAAAATGCCCTACTAGACTACTATGTGAATGTTTATGAGGCCAGGTATGGACCGATTGAATCCAACTGCACCTAAAATCCCAACTTGAAGTATATGTTAAAGGAATGATTAGTATACTGTATATTACCACTAAATGGTATTAGTATATATTCTTTATTCCACAATACTAGCTTACGTTGTTATCTTAGTACGCATTAACACCATACAGATCGAACATGTCGAAGAAGAACTCAAATGTAGACGCCACAATGATTGAGGTAGTAACTTGTGATTGGTTGATGAGAGGGAAGGATACGAAATGTCCAAAGAGGATTTCGAAGACAACGAAGTTCTGTTCCCAGCACAACTACCAAATCGCAAAAGGCTGTGCCCCATTAATACCATGCTCGAAGTGCGGTAAAGGATGTCGTACTGATTACGAGCTTTGCTCAGGATGCGACCGTCTCGCCATCAAGATGAAGTGTCCCGGTGTCTATGTAAAACGCGCTAAGAAGTCCAGCAAGACGCTAGAGGGTCCAAGAAAGGATGAACTTGCAGAGCCAAACATGGTGGAACCGGAGGTAGCATTGACCGTGGAACCAAGAGTGCTGGAACCAGAGGAAGGTCTCGGAGAGTCTCTCACCCATGCACTCAACAAGGTGTTGGCTGCCTTGAGGAGCGAGAAGGACGATTAGGAATAGCCACGGAAAAAAAAAAAAAAAAAGGAATGAAGAAGGTCGTTGCGTGACCCTCTTCATTCCTTTTTTACTTTTTTTTTTTTTTTCTATTTAAACATATAAACATCTATAGTTGTATCATGGACGATCTAGTCAGATTGTTTGGTCCTGGAATTCGTAGAAGCCTGAATATCGAACCACAAGTGGAACATATTAACACCAGTGAAACATGTCCTGATTGTCTCTGCCCCTTTGAAATACAAGGAACGGAATTCGTATGTCCCACCTGTGGTCTCGTTTCCGAGGTTGAACCATGTGAAGAAACGAAGGTCGAAATCATTACTACTCGACTGCGTATAGTAGGTCCGGACGGATTTCAGTATCAAAGTGATCTAGACCGTGCAAAACCAAAGCAAAGCGATAACACGGAACTGCAACGACGAACGCTCCTACAAGAACTACGAGCATACAACGCTGTTTACAAACAAAGTTATGACCTATCGTTCCCTATGAACGCGTTAGGAATCGTAGCCGACGCATTCACCCAAGTAATGAAAGTTCATCCCAAGCGTAGCGATGCTAAGAGACATATTCTAGCTTCTCTACTCTATCATGCGTGCATACAATGTGGATTCGTCCGATCTAAAGGTGAGGTTGCTCGCTTCATGCAACTAAGCAACAAAGGCATCCATAGAGGAGAGGTCTTTATACGTGCTCTGTGTGACGACGATGAGATCGATGTAGACTTGGATGCCGAGCGCATAGTTCCTCACATTACAACGACTTTCCTTAAACTCGATCCTCAAGGAGTACTTATAGACGCTCAACAAATAGTCCACGAGGTTGTTACTATGGCAATAGAAAACAATGTAGGCAGATCGGTAATTAAGACGAAAGTTGTTGGAGCAAGTTACGAGGTGCTACGTCGTTTAGGATCGTCTATGTCTCTTAACGAGGTCGTTAAACGATGTGACGTATTTGGAAATTCAGTCAAGCGTTTTGTCAAGAAGTTGTCTTCTTACCATTCCCACTTCGAACCAATCTACGCTAAGCATGGGATAACTAGCAGTAGGACTTAGCGAAGTGGAAGTGAGAGCCATGTTCATTTCTTTCATAGGAAACGGCGATTCTTACATTCCAAGTTTTTCTCGCATTTCCTTTTGCACTTCTTGCTTGAGTTCGGCTCGAACCCGATCTGGACTTTTTTCACCTATGGAAGTCTCGCGACGAATTTCAGATCTCATGATCTCATACTTATTCGCTTCGTTCAGGATGAGACTGTATTCAGAGTCGGATATGTTTTCATCGCGTAAGGCCTTCGATACTAGATCGCGAATCGTATTGATTTTCGCCTTTGCCAACATAGTTGTCCTTTCATGCTTAGAAACCTTCATTCCTAACTTCTTAGCTCCAAGGGTCGTAGATGCTGAAATTAATCCACATAGCCCACCAATAACTCCAAGTGGTAGACCAATCACTATTCCAACCCCAGTCAACGCTGCGCCCAATCCAGATCCAGATAAGATCACAGATAGACCTCCAGTTGCCACTGCGATTCCATGAACTATTCCTTGAGAACGTGCATATTTCTTGCGCACACCTTCGTAGTGCCTTTCTTGAACTTCTATGTCCGAAAGCGTGTCTCGGATCGTTTGCAGTCTAAAGTTCTTTCCAGTGTCGTTAGCGATCTGCGGATAGATACTTGGTGCTGAGGGAAACGGTTGAATCGAGTCGCCTTCCATTGTACGTTATACGTATAACTTACTCAAGCTTCAACACGTATCGTATAGGTCGACCACGGAAGTCTACCACGTTGCCTTTCTCATCACGAATCGTAAGGCGAAGGCTGCTTTGCATTGTCCCTGGAGCTCGGACAGGTAGTGGGGGTGTTGTAGAATACGTATTTACGTCAAACCAGCTGCCTCGTACTTTAAAGCTAGCCAGTACATTCGATCGCTTTCCCTCTAGTAGCGAGAAATTGGAATCTACCACATCGCAGTATACGTACATTGTGTTGATATCTTTGATCACCAGATCGTAGTGTCCAATTTTTAGCGATACGTTTCCCCCCACATCTTCATTTCCTTCGATACCCAATAGTTCACAGAGATTCTTACTGAGCTTGATTGTTTTCTGAACCTTTAGGATCCAATCCCTCTTACTACCTCTATTTATAAAGCTTACGACTTTATTCGACATAGCTGCATTGAAGAAGGGCTTGAGTGTACGTATATTATGAGACCCCGGATAGATTTTGTATGGGAACCCTAAGCCTCCGGTATCCCACTCGAACGTAGCCTCCGTTTCTAGGTTCCACCAGCTATTCTCGAAAGTGACCTCGACTAGTGAAATGTTCCGTATAAGAATAGGGTTGTCGAAGTAGACAGTATGGTCAGCCAAGGTTGTGGTGACAGTAAGGATCGTCATTATATGTTGAAGGTATAACTATATATACGTATAGCTTCAACATGAGGAGGTCCGGAGGTCTTTTCAGTTACCACTACGAAGGGAAAGACGAAGAGGAAGAGTTCCCAACACCGAATGCTAATATACGGGCAAAGGCTGAGAATCGAGCTAGGAGAGAGAATAAAGCTCGGATAGATAGAGAAGATGTGGAAAGTAGAGAGGTCGCAACATTGAATGCAGATCTATTAGCGAAGTTCAAGAAGAAATACCCACATGCAGATCTTCACAAGTTCTATACCTCTACGGAAGTGAACGGTCCAGGCAAATATTCGACGAGTATTTGGTTTCGAGATGGAGATTCTAGCTATGTCGTTTACGGCAATGACGTCTCGAAGTTACCTACTACGATTCAAAAACGCATCGATAATGCGTTGTGGGATGTGCATAGAGGTTTCCCATCTACGTTGACACTAGACAGGAGTGCGAAATATCCTATTACAGCAGTTCCTTCTACTGGACCGGCACAAGATATCGATCTCACTAATCTATGGATATACGTCACACCTACGAAAAGGTTCAAAGCAGGTGTTCCAAATATATTCAAGGAGATCGTTGTAAAGCATACGACAAAAAAGGAGTCTCGTAGATGGTTACATGGTCCAGATTTCCACTATTGGCCTCAGCAATTGAATTTCGCACACAAGTTCTATACCTCTACGGAAGTGAACGGTCCAGGCAAATATTCGACGAGTATTTGGTTTCGAGATGGAGATTCTAGCTATGTCGTTTACGGCAATGACGTCTCGAAGTTACCTACTACGATTCAAAAACGCATCGATAATGCGTTGTGGGATGTGCATAGAGGTTTCCCATCTACGTTGACACTAGACAGGAGTGCGAAATATCCTATTACAGCAGTTCCTTCTACTGGACCGGCACAAGATATCGATCTCACTAATCTATGGATATACGTCACACCTACGAAAAGGTTCAAAGCAGGTGTTCCAAATATATTCAAGGAGATCGTTGTAAAGCATACGACAAAAAAGGAGTCTCGTAGATGGTTACATGGTCCAGATTTCCACTATTGGCCTCAGCAATTGAATTTCGCAACGTGGTGTGCGACTTCCGGATGTGGAGTATCGTTGTTTGACCCCACTTTCAAAACGTATCCACCAGTTGTTCAAGGGTTCCTACGATTCCACGTTTATTTCACGATACGAAGAATTCTACATGAACTTGGTGGTTCTCATGGAGTTCCTTTACCTGGTAACTCCCATTTCAAGCAACTCCACAACCTCTACAACAAAGCAGCCCTGGAGAAATTATGCATCGAGTTTGAGTTATCTCGAACACCAGACTTCCGATGGCACGGAGGTAGGAATAATGGATTAGGAGATGTATTCATGTTATACCCTGGACCAACTGGCTACGTAAACGGATATGTAACTGCCCATGGTCGAAGTTACGACAAAGCAACCACATGGCCCGCGGACTCTACTTTGTTTAAAGATGAAGGAGGTAAGGAGGACAAGGGAACTCTGATAGCTTTCATTAGGAATGATGAACACGAAGGGAAACAATACAATTGGTTTACACCACCAATCGGAAAGGGTTTGACAGATGCTGGATTGGGTAGGTTGAATAGATCTGTCGAGGCTTTTGGACATTGCATACTTGGCGCTCAAGCCGACTTGAACGAATCCATCGTAGATAGCCATAACGTCAAAGAAAAGTTTAAGAGCTTAGTCGAAGACGCTATTCTCGAAAACGATTTAGTGGTGAGCTACAAAAACTATCTTACTGCTATAACGGCAACGCATAAGAAGCTCGATTTTGCAATAGTTGTAGCTGTGCGATTATTGCCAAGCGATCTAGAGTACTATCTTAGTGAGAAAGATGATTATAAGAATCCAATCCCGAAAGCTACGAAAGATATGGTGCTAGGCGTTAACGACATCAATTCAGAAGGCAAAGGATATCCACCTCTTCCTATGGAAGGACCACCAGATAAGAAATTGGTGCAACCTCTCGAGAAACAAGATCCTGTACTAAAGGCTGTCACGCACAAGAAACAAGATCCCGTACAAAAGGCTGCCCCACAACATGAGATTAATCTCGCAGTGACATCCATTGCCGCAGCTGGAATTGCATGGATGTTGTTTCGTTAACGTCGTTTGTATTGCTCTATAGTGATCACCACTATTGCTACAATGAATAACCAAACGTTCTGTGCTAGTACTCCCAGAGCTTTACCAGCCATAGTAAATATGAAACTCGCAATCGATCCAATCATTCCAGGTAGGATCTGTCCAAGTTTCTTTCCCATTTCTTTCAACAACCCCCCAGTCGTTTGCAATCCCTTCTTTACTGCATCTGCTGCTTTATCAATACCAGTCTTTATTGGTTTCGGTACGGATTTCGACAACAGGGAAACTATCGTACTAACGATAGCGCCAATAGAAGTTACCACTGCAAGAACGGTTATTCCATGCTTTCTGAAAATGTATTTGATCCTTTCACGTAGCGACATACGTTTTAGTATGGCTTCT
The DNA here is from genome assembly GCA_030867875.1 of Actinernus sp. WN-2022. NCBI lineage: Eukaryota > Metazoa > Cnidaria > Anthozoa > Actiniaria > Actinernidae > Actinernus > Actinernus sp. WN-2022. The sequence continues at coordinate 93,142,284 of JAOWCC010001589.1, forward strand.
TCTTGACGTTCGAGTAATTCTATTTCGTTATGGATGTGTATTTTCTCTTCCTTAGCTGCTTCCTTCTGATCCTCAGTTGACGTTGGATCTTGAAGTATGCTATCTTCTACTTTGAGATGTTCGGCGGCCTTTTCTTGACCTTGGATGACTTGTTCTGCTCTTTCTGCATCCGTAGGACCTAGGGCAAATTTGAGATCTTTACCCATACTTTGATATCTTTCACCCTTCACTGTGATCAAAGGTATGGGCTTCTCTTTACTTCCAAATGCGTGAAGATAGATTCTGCCCCGTTCCTTATCGGCATCCCATACTTTAGTTATCTCAAGGTCTCCACGAATCCCTACATCCGCATAGTGTTCCCATACAGCATCAAATAACATTTGTTTCGTTCTATCCGATATGCCTGTTTCGAAGAATACGTGGCGATCGCTAAATTTAGGCCGTTCGATTCTATCCTCATCCAGCAATTCACTAAACTCTCCATCTGTCAATGCCGTTTCCTGATACTTTGGTCGAGCACCTTCTTCATTATAATTGCGTCTAGTTTTCAGGTTGAGTGATTCACTAGGATCCACATTCGTAGAGTCTGTAAACGCCAATTTCCGTGCTTCTTCATTGACAGTAGCGTTGTCGTCTCTACCCTTTCCAGCTTCATCAGGTCTTTCCTCATACCTCCCATCAGAGGCCATGTTAAACATATCTACATATATAGTTATATTCAACATGATCTCATTAACGTTGGATCCCACACAAGCACGAAGAGAGCCTCATGCACTCAAGGCTCCGCGAGACTTGTATAGGAAAACTTTCACTCGATCATCTGCCAATCCAGGTGAGACTCTATACGTAGAAGTCCCAAAGCTAGCAGAAGATGTAGTACTAGTACCTGGTAGCTTAGCGCTATTGGGCGACATCGTACTATCTGGTGGACATGCGAATAACAGAGTCGTTTCGAACGTCGGACGCTGCTTGGTCATGCGTAGAATCTGTAGGATGGGAGCTGAAACAGTAGAAGACCTTGTCAGGCCAGACCTCCTACAAACATACTCCGATGTATACCTATCTACGCAGGAGAGAGAGTCTAGAATACAACAAGGTATTCAATCAGAGAACTTGAATAAGCTACGATCGAAAGCTGGTGACGCAAGTACTTCGTCTGCTGCAGACAACGCGCTCCTAGCTGCATGTGGTTCTAAGTATAGGATTCCATTAGATGTTGACATTCTGACACAACATGGAGTTCTATATCCACATGCCTTAGAAAATACAATTACATTCGAGTTGACTCTAGCGTCTGCCAACGAGATCGTAATTGGATCGGATACGACGAAGATAGGTACGTACCAACTTACCAACATCCAACTAGAATACGAAGCAATCAGGAACGAAACGCTGGCTAGTAGTGCACTTCACAAATACGAAACAGGTGCTGCACTCCTATACAACTACGCTGTTCACTTCAAGACAGTAGATATCGCTAAAACATCCGATACTTTGATATCTCAAAACATCAATGTTCCACGACGATCCTTTGCTGGACTACTTCTACTATTCATAGATCCACCTACCATTGGCACGCGAGATAGTGAAGCATTCTCGAATCCCGATATTTCGAAGGTAGAAGTAGATGTCAACGGGATTCCCAACAGACTCTTTCCAAGCGGCATGCTTCCCCTAGATTTCTGGGAGGCTGCAAGAGGCTGGTTTGGTACACCCAATACTTCCATGACTCCAAAGAAGTTCTTTGAAAATAGATTCGCTATCCTAATCGATTGTCGCACAGCAAAAGATTCCACCGTTCATGGTGATGGCTTGGCACAAACCGGCAGTGGAAAGGACATCGACATTCGCATACATAGAACTGCTAAGGGAAGTGGAAATGTGAAAATGCACATCTATGTCCTTGCGGATGCTCAGGTCACGATATTGAACAGATCTCTGCAGAGTATATTATACTGATGGATTCTCTCGTAGAGCACGTGCCGTTCAACGCACTCATAGTCGGTCCGACGAATTGTGGGAAGACTGCGTTTCTCATAGAACAACTTCGTGGATCATTTCGTGGTAAGTTCGATTACATAGTACTGATTTGTCCTACGTATGCCCACAACAAAACTTATCGTGGATTTGCAAATCGAGATCCTCGTTTCTTCGTCATGTCACCACCGCAGGATGCCATCGATGCTACTTTGAGTATTTGCACAACATTTTGGTCAGGTACCAATACTCTATTGATTCTCGATGATTGCGCCGCATCAAAGGACGTCAAGAAACGAACTGACAAGCTAGTGGACTTAGCCTTTTCTGCACGACATATAGGGCTTTCCGTTTGGGTGCTGTCCCAACAACTAACGAGCATATGTAAACCCTTCCGCGAGAACGTAGCTATCGTAGTAGCATTTCATACAGCATCGGCTGTAGATGGTAAAAGGATATTTGAGGATTATGGAGGCTCGCAAGAATGCAAAGAGTTACGAATGATACTTGGATCCCATAAGTTCGCTCGCATGTGCTTCTGTCTCCGCCATCCTTTCGAGGTAGTGTTAGAGCTCCCAGCACCTACAACATATTATCATGGATAAAGATATACTCGAGATATTCGGTGAGGATGTAACAGGTCCACCACCAACCGACCTAGACGTCACATCAGACAATCGTGAATCGCTTTCGATCTTAGCCGCAACAGGCGTAACGAAAGAATACATAGGTAAGAACTTTTCTCTAGGAGACATCTCTAGACTTCCTGAGAAAGAAATAGACAAGTTGTATAGGAGGTATCAGGCCGTCCTAGCTCAGCAAGTAACGAAAGGCTTAGTCGACGGTGTGACACGTCTAGCTACCCGCCTAGTTGCCTACCTAGTACCAATAGATTCTCAAGAAGCACTGATCAAGGACCTACAAGAAGACCCTCTAGTCCGCAATGAAATCAGTGCTGCGACTGGCCTACTATCACTCAAAGCAGGTCGCCTTGTAGCTCTAGCTAGCGTCCTATTCCACATATCTGGTCACGTAGTCATTCCTGGAACAACTGTTGAACCTCCACATATACCCACTATATCGAATCAAGATGGAAGGACAGACGGATCAGATAACTGCGAATCCTCCAACGACTGTACCAACTAAGGTAAAAAACCCAAAGCGCGTCGCAGCCGGAAAGGCACTAGCATTAAGCAACAAGCTCGCTAGAGAATCTCAGAAGAGAGAGTTGACGCGCGAAAGCGAATCATGCAAAGAAGTCGACGTAGAGAAAGGTCGGATCGAAAACCTGACTATCCTCGCAGTCATCGGTACTGGCGCTACATTGTTTGGCACATACTTTGCGTACAAGAAGTATGTAGATGGTAATAAGCGTGTTGCCACCGTTAGCACGACACAACCTGCAGCTCCGGCAAAGCCAACGGCACTAGACATGGAGTAACACTTAAAGACTCGAGACCATACTTATATATGGCGAGATGGATAAGGAATTGATGAAGACGGCAACCGATGCATCTATAATTGTTGGACTCGCTGCTGGTATTGGGTGGATCGTAAAAAAGACTACCAAGGAATCCATGCTTAGCGATCCTTCTTCTTCCCTAGTGAATTACGCAAAGTGGACTGCCGTGATACTTGGTAGCTTATACGCAAAGAAATATCTTGAGAAAGAAAAAGAAAAAGAAAAGAAATCGTAACATAATGGCAGCAGCAATTGGAATGGCCATTTTCGGCGCTATATTGAATGCAACGGCATTTACTGGTGGTGGCATACTAGCTAGAATGCTTGGAAGGGGTAGTAATGTAGATGCAGAACGAGAGAGACACGATAGGGCCACCGAAAAACTAGCACGTGAAATGAAAGCGTATAGAATCGAACGTCAAAGACGATACGACTATGCACAAGAGCAGGAAGGTCTTGAACGCAACGCACGCAACGATCAAAGAGATACCAACGAAGCCTTAGTGCGATCCGATAAGTTACGTAAGGCGCTTAAACGTCTCAAAGAGATGAAAGAACCCCACTTATCTGACTACTACCAACCCTCAAACAATCAGAAGACTGGTGAGTTGCTCTACGTTGGTGGTGGAATGCTAGGCGTTGGATACGCTATTAGTAAATGGATATAGATACTACTACTAAGCTACTACTAAGCTACTACTAAGCTACTAGTAAGCTACTACTAAGTTACTAGTAAGCTACTTAAGCTACTACTAAGCTACTACTAAGCTACTACTAAGCTACTACTAAGCTACTAGTAAGTTACTAGTAAGTTACTACTAGCTACTAGTAAGCTACTTAAGCTACTACTAAGCTACTTAAGCTACTACTAAGCTACTACTAAGCTACTTAAGCTACTACTAAGCTACTACTAAGCTACTACTAGGTTACTACTAAAAAAAAAAACGGGAAAAATGAGGCCTGGTTCTCATTCCTTCCTTTTTTTTTCTTCTTTTTTTTTCATCTGTTGAAGATTAGAATGTATAGATGTATGATGGATTCTAAACTTGCGAATATCTTCTATGGTCCTATGGGCTATTGGAAAGGTCACTCTGCAATTGGTAAGCTATCGGTAGCAGCGAAAGCATCAGAAGACGTGGCTAGGAGTTGGTTGGAAAAGCAATCTATGTGGCAAATATATCTACCACCACCAAAACACATTCCACGACCACATTGGACTGTATCGAAACCAAATGAAGTCCACCAAGCTGATTTGATATTCTTACCACACGATCGACCTGGGCGTGGACGAAAGCTATACAAGTATGCCTTAGTGGTAATCGACGTAGCTTCTCGATACAAAGAAGCCGAACCTTTGGCATCTAAAGATAGTGGTGAAGTTTCTGCGGCATTCGAACGAATCTATAAACGTAGTCCACTAGAATGGCCAAAGACGTTGCAAGTAGATCCTGGTAGAGAATTCATGGGACGTATGTCTGAAACGCTAGAACTACATGGTACGAAAGTTCAACGAGGTGAGGCTGGTAATCATAGAGCGCAAAGTTTCGTTGAAAGAGCAAATAGGACTCTAGCTGAGAGATTGTTTGGATATCAATATGCACAAGAGATGGTACTTACTTCGGAAGGATCAGATGAGCGTAGTAGAGAATGGGTAGTTCGTTTACCAATGGTTATCAAAGCCATGAACAGTGAGGTGACTCGGTTGACTGGTAAAGAGCCTTCGAATTCTGTAGTGGCGCAACAAGTAGATCTGAAGACTCCTACGTATTCGCGCACCGTTGGATTGAGAGAAGAGCGTCTACCATTCGACGTTCTAGTTCGATATCTCTATGCACCAGGAGAATTGGAAGGAGGTGAAAAACGTAGAGCTACCGATCCTGTGTGGAGTTTACAGATATACACCATTTCGCGAAGTGTAGTATCTTCGGGACAGCCTGTGCTTTACTACCTTGCGAAGCGAGAAGGGGAGAAGGATGCACCCAAACGTGGATTCGTTCGTGAAGAGCTACAAGTCGTTCCTAGGGATACGGAACTACCACCAAAAGGAATTCTGTTTGTACCCAGACGCTAAACAGCGTACTCTATTGGCTCGGTGTGGATTCCATCGGGAGGAACGCGTCTTTTGTCGTAGTAAGCCGATAGCCCAAGCTTCCGTTGTTCGTAGGTTGTTATACCTTCTGGCAATAGTCGGAAGCCTCGGTTCTTCGCTATGTCGATACTACCTTGGAGGGCTGCTTTGAATCGATCCCACGAAATGTCGTTGTGCCGCCTAGACATACCTTTAGCGGAATACTTCTTGCTGCCACCCGTATCGACGTAGTAGGCTTTCGAGCATAGGGCAATGGCGCGCTGTCCTTCGAATTCGAGTTTGAAGAGTCCTGGCGTACGACTACTCCATTCGTCCCAAGCTAGCCATTCCTTCCTATTGGCTTCGAAATCCTCACGTAGTTCCGGTCGTACAACTTCATCTATGCTGTTTCCAGAGATGGCAATGTACGCACTGTCCGTATCCATCTGTATATATTCGAAATCTTTGCGATCGATGTACTTGTCGAGGAAGTCGTAGTAGAACTCAAGCATACGCAGCTTTGCGAGCTGGTACACAGCGATACCTACTTGGAAAGGGCGTTTGATTCGGATCTGGTCCTTTCGGCTCTCGAGTTCATATGCATCACCAATCTCTTCCAGGTCTTCGAACCAAACACTTCGCAATGCTTTGTCCACAACCTTCTCATCTTTTGTATAGGTGACCTTTGTTTGGCGTCCCAAGTCTTCGAGCAACTTTCCATAGGCGCTGTTTCCTAGTAGCTTGAACACATCTGCCAGCAAAGCCTCACCTTTATCTTCATCTCCCATACGACGTGCCTCAGTGACTTGGTCCACGAACCATCCGAAGATTTCTTTGGGTTCGTAGTCTATCGTTCGGTAGACAGCAGTGATCACTGCACCATGATCTACATACCAACGTAATAGAGGCTCATAGAGTAGCAACTTCTTTCCAGAGAGACTTCCAACTAGCTTCTTTTCCTCGCTGAGCTTTCTACCTGTCTTTGTGAGGTAGGCCAACATTTGTGGAGGAATTGCTTCCTTGGGGATTTTCTTGTTGTAGAAGAAGGGTGGCATCTCCTCAAATTTCTTCCACAATTTCTTTGGTATCTCAATGTCTACTTCTGCATATCCAAACCACGAACCATTTTGTAGACATTCGACAAATCCTTCGGCTTCTAGACCTGGCTCATCGTAGTGCACAACCTTTTCCTTTCCACAAGGCATTTCGAATTCCATCGTGGAAAGATATAGGGCGTTGGCATCATATCCCAGAATCTTACGACAAATCTTAGTTCCGCCCTGATGACTACGAATCTTAGTCACTCCTGCTTCTTGGAGTCTGGTGAACACTATGCTTGGACCTCCCACGACAGCATCTTTCAGCATGTGGTAGGCTTCCTTACTTGGAGCATACATCTCAGCTCCCCTTTCTACACTACCTCGAAGTAGGAACTGTAGTGAGACTCCTGGGATGGACACTGCATCTTTCAGCATGTCTACTCCTTTCTCGTGATAGAAATCTCTCATCTTTTCGAGTGCCTCTAGGAATGGAACTACATCTAGGTTGTTGTAGTATCTTAGCCAGTCTGCAAAGGTCTTCATTCCTTTGTCGAGAAAGGTGCGCTTGCAGTCTTCGAACTCTTCCCTAGATAGTAGGTGTTCTCTTTTCAACTTCGAACCCCACTCTGGATAGTCTGGTAATCCAATGTGATCCAACTTGTCGGGAGAGTCGAACCACTCATATGGGAAGAAACTCTTTTGCAACTCACAGCCATAGGCAGCGACCCAACGTTCATAAGAAGTTCCAGGTCCAAGGTAGTTGATCACATCAAGGAAACGGAAATCTGGGGTCAATAGGAACATAGTGGAATTGGCTTTCTTTGCTACCAGGATCTTTGAACAGGTGTCGGCAATGATTCCTACGAAGTGCTCCCTGATCAGATTAAGATCGTACCTGCCAGAGTTGAATCCCACTACTGGAACTTGGCCGATCCATTCGTCGATCTTAGCTTGTTGTTTCTTTGGTAGGGTGTCGAAGGAGAATTTGGGTTTATCGAGCCGGTACCATCTTGCCATAGCTACTTGGATTGTCTCTGCTCTTTGCTGGAGTTCTTCGACGAAGGCTTCGATGAGTTCTTTTGGATTGCGTCGACAGATGTGGGTTGGCTTTCGATTGTACGTGTCAGCAATTGATACTGATATTGGAACGTGGACGTTTTCGATGGTCAGGTGGTCTGTTGGTTGTCTTCCTTTCGTTGTATCGAGATAGGCTTCGAAATCGTAAACTATGAAGTGTGGGTAGACAGTTTGTGTTGGTGTGGGGACCGGTTTGTTTTTCTTCTTTGTGGAGCAGCCCCAAGCTTCCACTACTGTATAACCAGCTCCTTGTAGCTTTGCCGTTCTTTCACAGGTCTTGAGATAGAGCCTCCTTTCCCTAGGGAAGCATTTCGGGCAGCCATGGAAATAGCATCCATGAAATTGGAAGATGGTTTTCGAAAGAGGTTCGTAGCCGTCGACCGGCGCTCCTTCTATCCAATGCTCTCCACCATGCCCACAAGCTGCATGATGAATGTGTTGTCCAATCCTTTCGGTTTCACGTTCCAACCAGCATAAAGCGACTTTGCTGGCTGTGCTCTCTGGCCAGAAGGCTTTTTCGTATGCCGACTGGGGTACTGTGATTACTTTTCCGGGGCAAACAATCTTTGTTTCTCCACGACTGCAACGATCTGCATGGCGTTGAAGGTGGCAAGCCTGTGTGAACCGTTGCTTACAGTCATTACATACGTAGATGTGCCCTAGCTTGTTGATGTTCTTGATGTAGAAGGCATGTCCTTCGTATATCCCAATCGTCATCGTATGCTTGTAGTGAGCTGCATGTCGCATCAGATGCCAAGCGCCATCCTCCGTGGGTTCATACACCCGAATGCCGATTCTAAAGTGCAACTCGACTTCCTCCAGCTGGTCTAAGGAAGTTCTGGGAACGTCTTGTGTGAGCGCTGTCAGGCGATAGAAGTCCTGGGCAAGTTTTCGAGCTTTGACGCAACACCTATCTAATCTTGCTCCTTCATGCATGGCAAGGCAGCGCCAAAGACATAGGTTGTCGCCATATCGATCAAGGGCAAACATTCCTTTTTTCTGGCGAAGCCATTGGGGCAGTGGACCTGTTCCCAACAGAAGCTGACGATCGATCACAACTTTTACATCTACGTAGATCCAACGAACGAAGGCCCATTGGGTATTTGGTCGATTGATGTTGTCGGGATTCAAACGAGCTGTCTCCTTGCTATTGATCCACTCTTCTGCATCTTCTAGGATGTTCACCCATGGAGAGCCTGGGACAGTCTTGGAGAATAGAATCACGCGTCCGTCATTGACATTGCGAATGCGATAGGTGTAGCTGTATCGTAGGTAGAAGCTGGTGTTTACCTTTGCAACTAACTTTTCCATGATCCTAGGGGTCAAATCTCCTGCCACACCTTGGAAGAAGCGCCATCGAATAGTACGGCGACCTATCTCCACTCCCTCGAGCATTCCATCTCTCTCCTCTAGAATGGCACCTGCCTCTCGAGCTAGACTCCGTGGAAGTGGTTCACTACGTGGTCTCACCATTCTCCCTTCGATATAACTATGTGTTAGGATAGCTTTAACAGATACTCCAAATTTGGATTTTATGTGTAAGGATGTTGAGGGGCGATATATCTCTCTTCGGTATAACTATGTGTTAGGATAGCTTTAACAGATACTCGAGTTTTGGATTTTTATGTGTAAGGATGTTGCGGCGATATAACTATATGTAATCATATCTCTAATAGGATTATCAAGTTGGATTTTATGTACAAGAATGTCTAGTGACACTTTGAATGACCCTTAGTTACCCCTAGTAGTATAGTCGGGATTAAAATGATACAACTTTTTGTTGTGCAAGAAAACTTAAAAAGTTGTAATGGTATGGACGCCTTATATGTCAAAATTATACCACTTTTTTCTTGCACAAGGGGCGTCATGAATCTGTTCTTCCCTCTTGATTCATGACGCCCCTTGTGCAAGAAAAAAAGTGGTATAATTTTGACATATAAGGCGTCCATAACATTACAACTTTTTGAGTTTTCTTGTACAAGAAAAAGTGGTATCATTTTAATCCCGACTATACTACTAATACGTCTCCCGCAATCCATTCAACTTTCTGGTGAGTGGGAGGTCGCTTTAACAGAAATCCAATACCCTCATTCCTGGAATAATATTCAACAAAACTTTTGGAACCGTTTCTATTTGTATGACACCACTGTTCAGGTTCACAATCCGGCTATATGCATCGTTCCTCCTGGACATTACCCTTCTGTTGAAAAAGTCATCCAAGCCATCAACAACGAAATTCAGAAGGCAGATCCTAAGTTCAGGACTGTGAGATTGACTTATGACAAGTTATTGCGCAAAGTCACCTTTCATACTTCCAACAACATCGGCATTATTTTCAATGAAATAGGAATTATGCTGGGATTCAAACAGGACACAAGGTACTTCAAAACCACAAAAGCTGAAAGAGATGTAGATTTGGAACATGGCTTTCACAACCTTTATGCATACTGTGATATCGTACAATCTCAGTTGGTCGGCGATTCTCAAGTGCCTTTGCTGCGAATCATTCCTGTCGAAGGAAAAGATGGAGAACGGATCAGTAAGACATTCTTGAGCCCTCAGTATTTACCAGTCAGCAGAAAGCAATTCGAGAGCATTGAAGTGAATATAAAGCGCGACACAGGTGAAAAAGTGCCATTTGAGTCCGGGAGAGTGTTGGTGACACTGCATTTTAGGCGAGCCTCTCCCTATTTTCATTGACAATGCCAAACTCCGAGTACTACAAAAATTATTATATGCGTCAAGCACAGCAGAAAGGCGGAAATTTACCGGCTTTTCATGGAGGTCGAGTACAGCAAGGCTATGGCCTTGGATCGATGCTCAAAGGCCTTTTTCGTTGGGCTATGCCACATATTACCACCGGGGCGAAAGCTATCGGTCACCAGGCATTGAAAGGAGGTCTTGGGGTAGCGCAAGACGTTATGAATGGAGAGCACGTGAAAGACTCTCTAGCGAGAAGAGCTAAAGAAGTAGGGAGAGCTGTTGTGGATAAAACTACTTCCCAGAAGGCAACGGGAGCCCAATCTGGTAGAGGACGAAAACCTAGAAAACGGAAAGGACAGACAAAACAAACCAGTTCACGTTCAACCACCAAACAGACCACATCTCCAGCAAAGAAGAGAAAGATATCGAAGCACTTTATATTCTCATAAAGATGGTTCACCCTAGATCTGGAGAATGTAGCAAATCTGAGTTGGATTTATTCTTAGCTCCTAGTGTTCAAACAGCCATAGAGCGCGGACAATGGATTGAGTATTTTCCTGTGTCCAATATTACCGATTCTGGCCCGATCGAATTCAATGTATCAGGCAGCGGGGAAGAATACACCGATTTGAGACAAGCCTGGCAGTACCACAAAGTTAAAGTAACGAAAGCCAATGGAGATAATCTTGAAGATGCTGATAAAGTTGGACCCGTAAACCTATTTTTACAAGCTCTGTTTAGTCAAATCGATGTCAGTTTAAACGACAAGCTGATATCAGCCTCCGCCAACACGAATGCTTACAGAGCATTCCTTAGTTCGCTTTTGACCTACGGGTCTGATGCCAAGGACTCACAGCTGACTGCAGAACTGTTCTACAAAGACACGCCAGGAAAAATGGACATCGTGGACCCTTTAGCCGTGGAAGCTAATAGGAATGAGGGTTTGCATAGTCGCTATGACTTTATCAAAGGCAGTTCTACCCTTGAAATGATTGGGCCTTTGCACTCTGATCTATTTTTTCAAGACCGTTTACTGCTCAATGGAGTGACGATCCGCCTCAGACTGAATCGAAGTAAAAATGCCTTCTGTCTGGTCTCTCCTAAGACCGGTGCAGACTACAAGGTGGTCATTTTACAATCCATTTTGTATATTCGTAAAGTGAAAGTTTACAATGACACCTTTCTCGGTCACGCAGCAGCGCTACGGCACTCACCAGCCCTCTATCCTATTCGCCGAGTAGAATGCAAAGTGATGTCGATACCCAGTGGTCAAATGTCCTTCGCCCCAGATGATATTTTTCTTGGCCAAACCCCTAAACGAATCGTCCTGGGTCTAGTAGAAAATACCGCCTTTAACGGATCCTATAAAAAGAATCCGTTCCACTTTCAACATTTCAAAGCCACACAAGTCGGTGTCTACGTCAACGGAGAATCTACTCCTATGAAAGCGCTACAGTTAAACTTTGACGAACAGCAATATCTGACGGGGTATATGAGTCTGTTCCTGGGAACGGGAACCCTGTTTCACAACCAAGGCAATCAGATTAGCCGACAAGATTATGTCAATGGTTATACACTGTTTGCCTTCGACTTGAGTCCAGATCTCTCGGCCGGACCACATATCTCACCTATAAAACAAGGCAATCTCCGACTTGGTCTTCAGTTTGGTGCACCTCTACCAAGTACAGTCAACTGTATTATCTACGCTGAATTTGATTCTGTGATCGAAATCGATGCTAACAGGAACGTAAATTTTAATTGGACCAGCTAAATGAATACCAAACAAATCACTGCTGTATTACAAAAGGACTCCTACACAAGGAAAAGCTTTCAAGGTGTTTACGCTTCAGACCGACTACCAAGAGAAGTGAATTCATTTCCAGCATCTTTTGTAGCCAACGTGGATACGAGTGGACAACCCGGATCGCATTGGGTTTCATTTTACTTTACCAAGGACAGAAAAGCAGAGTTTTTGGACTCTTATGGACTGAAACCCCAAGACTACACTCAAGCATTTCAAGATTTTTTAGAACACAACGCCAAACAATGGACCTATAACAATAGATGTTTACAAAGCCTAAGCTCTAATGTGTGTGGACACTATTGTTTGTATTTCTTATTAAATCGTTCCCGAAATATTAGCATGTCAACCATTGTAAATCGTTTTAGTAAAAACACGAGAAGGAATGATGCACTGGTGTATCACTTCATAATCAAACATTTTGGTTTTGTAATTCATCGCTATCGTAAAAAGCTTGTAACCCACCAAGAATCCCTGTCAAAGCGTAGAAAATAACTGATTGTAATTCGTTTAACACTTGTTTATTATTAATAAAGTTACAAGTAATACAACAGTCTAGTTCATCGATACTAATTCTTAGTTACAGCTTTCAAGATCGAAAATTTAACCAGCGTACGGGATGATTAGCTCTATATTTAGTCCTTCTCATCGGTCCTGGGGTCTTGGCTAAGGAAGATGGCGGAGTTGGTAATATTCGACTGTGATCTTGATCCTCTGCTTTTTTCTTCTTATACTCTCTCAGGATACTACGCCTCTTTTCATTTCTAATTAAATCTTCGGGGGCATTCATTTGCGCCAAACCACGGGCAAACACATGCATTCCGACCGGTTCAACCCCTTTTCGCTCGCGCAAAAAATCACCCACTAAATCACTAACATGGGAACCCGTCACGGGTTTATCATCGAAAATTAATTGACCGCTAGAATTCCACCCCATGATTTTAGGGTTTGCCTTGATTTTATCGATCAATAACTTTCCACGGGTTTTTAGTGTTTTCGGTAAACCACGAATAATGTCTTGCTCTATTTGTTCGTCCACTTCAGATTTTTTCTCGGTTGGCTCTTCGACAGTTTGTTCTTCATGTATTGGGTGAACTACGCTCACGGATAAATGTTCGTCTTTTCTTTGATGGTAATACGTGAGGTAGTTTTGAAGCGTTTGGGTATACTGGCGAGTTTTTTCTTCATCTGACAATTCTTTGTTGTTGAGTATCTGTTCCATTTGTTGGTCCAACAGTGTTAGCGTGGTAGTCAGCGGTGCCGTTGTTATTTTTTGCCGCTGTTGGAATTTTTCCAAAGTTTGTTCTGGTACTAGAATCATTTTCTTGGTGTGAAGCATTATAGAATACTTTCAAGTACTTTTAATACCGGAGGAAGTAGAATTCCAAGGAAATTTCCACCGTGTTGTACTAAAAGTTTTTTCTTACGCGACAAGGGAACTCCTTTCTGTGCCAAGGCTAGTAAAGGATTTCTAAATTTTTCAAGCTTGTTCTTTTGTTGGGGTGTTATAGGGACTGTGGCTCTCAGAACGTTGAGCACACACTCGCAAAGGCTGTGAATCAATGGATCGTCGGCGACTTTCAGTAGGGCCTTGGTTTGATGGGGTTTACTGGTAGCCAACACTTTCAAGTGATGAAAGTTGTTTCTCACTCGACGACTCATGGTAGAATGAACGGTTCAAGTTTATACACTCCCATTTATACGTTTTTGACATAGGCATACTGTGTTTCTCCCGGAAATATATTGGTCCGTAACCGGAAGTTATCAGGCGTCTGAGGCTTGAGATCACAGAATAGATACCCATGAGGCTTTGCGGTCGCATCATTGAAGGCTTCTTGCATATATTTTACGTTTCCCGGGAACATTTGTTTTCCTAAATGATTCACTTGACTACTATCACGTGGAGACTTAAAAAGAACAAGATAATGACAGTTCAGACTGACATCTCTCATTTCTTTGCCTTGATGAAAAATATTTTGCAATATAAATATGCATGACATATTTCTGTGGTGACAGCCTTTGGTAAATAAATTCGAAATTCTTTTATCACTGCTGACTTCACTCATCAAATCATCGATAACCACAAGATTGCGAACGCTTGGATTAATCCTAGATTCCAGGTCACTTGGTATTCCCTCGATAAATGTTATGTTGGGAAGGGTTTGTTGCATTTCTTCATAAGCGGGTTGGTCTAATCCATAACACCAAAGAATATTCTCGGGGGCGCCATCAATTGAATTTTCACCGGCTTGCAAAAGACGTTTCACAAACTGGGTTTTTCCACAGCAAGTGGGTCCGGCTATCATCGCTCCAAAGGGGTGTTTCAGTCTTGGGTCCATATCGCCAAATGGTAATATTTAAGTTGTTCACGCGTATATATCACCCCTAACGTTTCTCATTAGGAATCAACCAATGGCTATCCAATGGATTATAGTCTCGAACGACTTTAGGTTTTTGTAATTTTGCCTCTTGTAAATATTTCTTGCGTTTTTCGCTAGGTAAATGATGGACATCAGCTAAATGATTGGAAAGTTTCACTAAATATTTGGATCCACAATTTGGTACTGGACAATTCCTACAACTCCGTTTGGACATGTTAACGTTTGCATGTTATGAACTCAAATGATTTTAAAACTAGAAAACTTGAAGTTTTATCGTAATTTGTCAGGACAAACAGGATGAAAAGGACAAATGAATAGAGACGTGTTCATTTCCATAACACATTTATTGGAAGTTTGTACATTTGTACATTTTAAGTAAGAATAAAATAACTGTTCACATTAAGCTTGAAAATACTATTTACGATAATATAACTATTTTACAGCACTTGGTTCTACGTTTATATCTCTAGAGGTAAAGTGGTCACACCTTCCTCTTGTACTTTTCGTTTTGGGTAAAAATAAGAAAACCCAGCCCTGACTTGCTGATAGGTGTACATGGTGTTGTTGACAACACGAAAACCCTTATTGATACCAGAGCTACTCTCTTTGGTTAGTAATACATTGAGATATTTCTCTTTATCGATGTCGTTGCATCTCTTGTTGACACCTTTACAACTGAACTTGTTAGAAGCGCCAAAACAATAGTACGTTTTACTATTTAAACCAATAATCCCGTCACCAGACCACTCCTCCTTAAACAGACCGGGCGTTCTCTTATCGTAGGCTTTGTGCTCGGGCGTATCAGTACGAGGGAACCAGTTAACCTTATCCTGATTAAATTCAGCTCTGAGTTCTGGATTCACTAAACTTTCGACAGACTCTCCAGAAATGGCAATATAGGCAGAGTCGGTGTCCATTTCACAGTATTGAAAATTCGAACGGTCCAGATACTTATCTAAAAAATCAAAATAAAATTGTAACATACGTAGTTTGGCATACTGGTACACAAAAAACCCTATCTGCATAGGAAGATTTAATTTTATTTTTTTCTTACAGGACTGGACTTCATAAGTATTTTCGTCAATGGTGTCTATTTGACGGAAGAAAGGAGTATTGATCAGGCGGGAAGCTTTGGATTCCTCACAGAACTTGACCTCACGATGGCGTTCTTGATCCGTGATCGTTTTTCCGTAGCTGGAATTGCCCACCTATAGAAAAAACAATAACAAAATGAGTCATCACGCGATTACAATTGCCAACCTGTTGAAACTAAAATTAGTATCCTTCTGTTGCGTCTAATAGCATTAATATGTTAACTTTTGAGATTTACTTACCAGTTTCATCGTATCCGCGATGATGGCTTTGTGAGGGTCGGCATCACCAGCGCGCCTGGCGTCACTCACGGCCTCGCCAAAGGGCTTGAAGCAGGGGGAAGGTGTGTACTCCACCACTTGATAAATACGAGTGACTTCCAGACCGTGCTCCAAGTACCATTGGATGAGGGGAGTGGTCAGTAAGATTTTTTCACCGAAGAAACTCCCTATCAGACTGCGGCGAGGGCGAGGCATAATCTTGTGTTCCTCAGCAAACCCTTTCATGAAGTCGCCAATGTCCTCTCTAGAAATCTCTGTATTTTTGAAGATGGGACACATCTCGCTGAACTTGGGCTGGAGATGATCCGGTACCCGGATGTCACATTCGACCACACCAAACAGAGACTCGTTACGGATGGCTTCTAGGACCTGGTCTTTATCCAGTGTTTTCTTCTTATCTAGAGGGCGGCTGAACTTGGTTTCCAGGTAGTGTTGAAGCGTAGGGTTGGTCTTTTTCAGCCTTCGCCACGCGCATTCCCACATCTCCACAAGATTGTACCCTTCATCCCGAATGTACTGGGAATTGGCTCGCGTTTCTTCCAATAACTCAGTCATGGGTTTGTTCCTCTTCACGTTAATTTCTTTCCCTCGGTTAAGATGACAATCGTGGCCGTGATACCAGCAACCTGAAAAATAGAATAAATAAATGAGTGAACTGAATGAATGAATATTTAAATGAGTGAACTGAAATAAATAAATAAATGAATGAGTGAAACGAATAAATAAATAAATGAGTGGGTGAATTGAATGAATGAATGAATGAATGAACTAAATGAGTGAGTGAAATGAGCGAGTGAAATGAATGAATAAACAATGAACCGAATGAATAAATAAACGAGCGAGTGAACTAAATGAATTAATGGTGAGTGAACTGAATGATTAAATGTTTTTCCCTGTCAAACACTACTTCCTACCTTGAAACTGGAAGACGGTCTGAGTTGGTCCGTGGAATCCGTCGACTGGGAGCCTTCTGTCACCGATACGCTTTTCCGTATCATTCATCTGATGTCGGATATGGATCCCTCTCTGCTCGGCTTCCCATTCCAACCACTCTGTCGCCATCTTGGAGGAGCTTTCTTTCTTGAATTGAGTTTCCTCTTTTCTTCTGGTAAAGGATCCTGTGGGCATGTTCTGCATAATGGCCCAGAGATAAAGGGCGTTGGCGTCGTACCCCACAATTTTCTGGCAGACTTTAGGTTCTTTTCCTTGGGCTTGTATTTCGTTTTCTCGGATCTTGGTCTTACCCGCTTCGTGATATCGGTGAAATATGATACTGGGTCCGCCCACCATATTTTTCTTGAATAGCGAGTAGAGATCTTTGTTTTTCTCATCGAAGAGAGAGAAGTGTATGCCAGGTTGCATGGTTTGGAAGAGGTACGTTAAGGTGATACCAGGGATAGAAATACCTTGCCTCAACATATCGATGTTTCGGGCTTTCCAAAAGGCAGACATTTTCTCCAAGGCATCACAGAAGGGCTGAACATCGAGGTCGTTATACCAGATGAGGAAGTCGCGGAACGTTTGCATGTTATTTTCGTGCCAAACTTGCTGGCAGTACTGGTAGTCTTCGTCAGAAATGTTGGTGTTGGTCAAGGAGGAGTGGAAACTTTCGTGAGGAGGAAGAGAAGAGTGGTCTAGTTTGTCCAAAGAATCCATCCACTCGTACGGGAAGAAACCTTTCGCTTGAGGGCAGTCATACGCTTTCAGGAATTTCGCGTAACTGAACCCAGGAGCGAGAAAGTTGGTCACATCCAAGAAGCGAAGGTGTTCAGTTTTCAAACACATGAAGTTGTTGTTGCGTTTGATAGTAAACTTTACTTGCTCATGTTGGACCAGGACGGGAAAGAGAAATTCTTTGACGGCGTTCAAGTCATACTTGCCAGAATTGAAGCCCAGGACGGGAAGTTCTTTCAAGTACTCATCCAGTCTATCTCTTAGTTTTTTTAGGGGTTTTTCTTTTTTCTTTTTCTTTTTAGGCTGTGTATTGGTCACTTTCGGTTGATTTTCAACACGCTGCTCTCCCCGCTCTCGATTAAATGCCTGGTAGAATGATGGGTCTTGTTCTTCCACTTCACTATCATCTAAAAAGATACGGTCCTCTTCTGTCTCCGACTCGATTTCTTCGTCTTCATCATCCGTATTCATCAGATCTTCGCCCTCATCATCACTGTCTTGACTACCCTCTTCAACGGTAGTGGCTACTCGTTCCTCGATTATTACTCCTAGCTTGTCGTCAATAGCTTCAAACAAATAGGCGAACTCTTGTTTCACGAGGCGATAACTTTCTTGGCTGATTTTCACAAGGTAGTCGACCATATCTTTCACAAGCTTTTTAGAGTCCCCATCCGTCACAAAACATTTAGGCTGCTCGTAGGTAGGGACATTGGAGCATACGCTGACACTGAGTGGGATATGCTTGGCTTGCCAGGTCAGTTTGTTCGTGTCTTTTGGGTGATTCTGGTGGTCGAACATACACTCAAAGTCGTAAGTGGCTCTGTAGGGGAAGTATTTTAAATGTTCGTGGATGTAGAAGCCTTCATCTTCCAGTAAATTAAAGATAGTAGGAGGCGTCTTGTAAGCCCCACCTGGGAATTGGTAGCGGACTTTCGCTTCACAGGTGCGCTCGTGACGGTGTAACATACCAACATGCTTCCAGTATTTACCACACCGAGAACAGGAGAAGGATTTGGAATATTTCTTCATGTTCTTGATGTAGGAGAAGTGGTTCTGGTGAAGATTGAGGTAGAGGGTACTGGAATAATGGTGGTGTGAGCGGTGGATGAGTTGAGCTGCTAATTCGGGTTTGGTTTCTTCGCTGTCGTTCTCCTCACTGCCGCCATCAGGTTGGGTGGGTTCCAGCGCGTACACAAAGACGTTCACCTCGAAGAGCTGTTCCAGATCAGACATTTCTTCTAGGGTGACCCCGCTGAATTTCTTTTTGGAGGGTTGTGTTGCTCGATACCTAAAACAAAAACAGACCAATATTGTTTTACGAACCAGCGATGCGTTACTCTGCATATGTACAATAAACGATTGTTTTCAAAAAGACTAAACACATTTCTATCAATCAAAAGAAAGGGCTCGTAATTTATACGAACCAGCGATGCGTCATTTTTAACATGTATTTGCATAACATACTTAATTTAGTTCTAAAACCTATAGTTTTGTTTATAACGGACTTTTTAGCACAATAACAGATGTTCACACAAGACTGGATTAAAACCCGTTTTAGAACACCCGAATAGTAGTTGAAAAAAGGTATAACGCGTTTTGGCGAATAACAGACTTAGTAAACTTAAGTATTCATCATGTTTATTTTATAATGTTGTACATGACAATGCTAGTGTAAACAGCTACACGCTTACCTTTCGTAATAATGTTGAGCATCCCGTTCCAGATTTTTCAGATGGCAGCCGTTGTGCAGCGCCAAGACCCGGAAGAAGCATAGGTTGTCGTTATACGGTTTGCCAGTGTTCTTGTCGATATCCAGTGGGATGATGCCTCGGTTTTCTACCAGGTAGTGGGGTAGATTTTTACCACGGCCAATAGGGTGACCACGGATCTTGGTCACGAAGAAAGTGATGTTGGTCACTTTATCCACCACCCATTTGGAGTTGGGGCGTTGTTGTCTCACCCATTCCAGAATATCCAGGTTTTGAAGAGCTTCCCGGACTCGTTCAAGATCACCGGCATTGGCGATAAGAAAGGGTTCTTCAAAGGCCTGGTTGTTATTGCGGGAGGTATAATGATATTGAAGCTCGCCAGTCTCGTTGTTACGGAGTAAGTACCCAAACGATACATTCAGCTTAAAGACGGTAGATTGGTCCGCGAAGATCCGGTCAAGATGGGGTAGGAGTTCTTGAGGTTGAAGGGAGGACAGGCGGAAATTATACCAGTCCAATAATCTGTTCTGGCGTTGGAACCGGGTCCGAATCTGAAACCAATGGCGACGGTACTCGAGGACAGGGCTCTGCTGGTCTTCTGGGAGATCGGTGATGGCTTTAAAATCTTCCTGCCAGCTGGTGCTTGGAGTTTGGTTTGGTGGTGGTCTCTCGGCTGGACTGGGCTTCACTTTCTTGGGTTTTGGGCCTGAAAATTAAATAATTCAACAATCTATTTGCCTATAAATAAAAGACCGGTCCAAACATATTCTATTGGGATGTCTGAACACGAATCTGCAGATGAAGTTCATGAGAACTAATACCCCACACAAAAGACTTAGATAAGCTTCTATTGTGCTTAAAGTGCCTATAACCCTTTTGCAATTTTGATAGTTTATGAACCTCCAAAAAGTTTTGAGTACTTCTGTGAAGAAAGTTTTGGTTTACAGTGAATACTTTATGTTCTACGGTTGTTTGAAATCGTGTAAATGTGACCTTTTGTGACCTTTCCTGACCCATGACCGCGTAAGTAAACGCCTGGGTCGAAACCTGTATGTACGTCACCTCATTAATGCATTATTCTCCATGGCGCCTTTCTATCACAACAACATCTATGCATAGAAAATATACACAGTTTGTGAGTTGGTAGTAAAGAAAAAAGTCATTTTAGTCAACATGTTAAGTATTTCTTGAAATGATTGCAAAGCCGAATTAATTATATCACGTCAAGATGACGTAAATACAGGTATCGACCCAGGCTTTTGCTTACGCGGTCATGGATCAGGGAAGGTCACATTTACACGATTTCAAACAAGCGTAGAACATAAAGTATTCACTCAAAACCAAAACTTTCTTCACAGAAGTACTCAAAACTCTTCGGGGGTTCGTAAGCTATACAAATTACAAAAGGGTTATAGGCACTTTAAGCCGAACATGGATTGACATATGAATATGTCACGGCTATCAAGCGGAAGTAAATTAAGAAAAATCCTACACAAAAGATTTTCCCAAGCATGTATTACTGTGGAGTTAACGATTTATTGAAGTTTATAGGCCTCAAAACAAAGATAACATTGCTATACGCATAGAGTGTAGCCTGGGAATGTTAACGTACGCGAAAATATTGAAATATGAAAATTATAGTTCCATACAATTACTGTAAAGCCCCAGAAAGGGTAAACACTTCAAAAGCGATGGTAAGAAAATTATTGGGACACGAACTGAAGTTTTATCAGACTACTAACTTAGAACAATAACTATTTGCGTAATAATTGATTTCGTTATTACTCCGGCTAAGACCGGACACGGGACAACAATGTCAATTAAGGAAAAAATATGAATTAAAGTTTTGTCAACTTACAAACTAAATTCTATCACACCAGCTATAAGTTTTAGGGAAAAATCTTGGCCTCGCCGAGTCGTAATGGTTTCGTAATATTAGTAAAGTAATGTTTCAGCACACTTTCTCCATTCTGAAGTTGTTTTGTTAAAATATTTATTATCTATTGTACTATACTCGGAAAACGGATTTGGTTAATGTATGGTTAATCCTAACAAACAAAAGACTTCCATCTCAACGCGAATTTGCATACGACTAATCCCTCACACAAAAGACTGACCCAAACATGTCGACTATCGTTCTACATAGCGTACCTTGAATTCGTATAGGATTAAAGTAGTTTATCAAAATAAATTTCTTACCGGATTTGTCTTCGTTGTGGCGTTTCTTGGTGCTGGTCGAGGCTTTGGGATGAGCGGTCTTCTGATGAGCTCGGTAGGGGGCCATATTCTGGAACTCGTCGCCACAGGTGTTGCACTTGTACTCGCGCTGGGCAGCTCGGTTTTCGTGAACATTCTTCTCGTGGTATCGCAAATGCTCCTTACGACTAAATTTCTTCTCGCAATGAGAACACTCGTGCTGCTTTTCGCCGTTGTGGGTCTTTTCGTGACGGGTCAAGGCATCTCCTCGTGAAAAGAATTTCCCACACGTCTCACACTCGTGCTTCGCTTTTTTAGCTGGGGGAACGTTGTCCTCGGCAGCTCGCTTCATACCCGCTCCCGTCTGTTGTACTTCTGGGGTGGCCTCCTAGGAGGAAAAAAGATACAAACTTTAGTTAGAATAGTATTGTGTAACGGAACAGAACTGGACCACAAGGAAAACAAACTTTTGTTAGTATGGTATCGCATAAGAACAGAACTAGCCCATCGAATTACTTACCGAGTCAAAATCATTCCAGGGTTCTAATATCTCGGGAGGAATGTCTGAAGTTTCGTCCAAGTGATTCTGAAAAGACGGAAGAAAATAAAAGTAAATTTTGCGCTTAAACCTTTACAATAGTACATGATCATAGCGCTTACCTCCGTTTCCAACTCTGTTTCCCAATCGTTCCAGGGCTCCAACACCTCAAGAGGAATCTCAATATTCTCTGGAATGGTCTACAAAGATAAAAACACTCTCAAAACCTGCACACAAACAAAACGGTTGTGATGTAAATACAAGTCAAAATAATATTTACCTCAAAGTCAACTGCTGCTAGCTCGAGTAGCCTCTCAATGGCCTCTGTGATATCACAGTCCAATTTGGTAGGTTCCATCTTGTTCACTTCTCAATTTCGAATAGGTCGATCGATCTTGTTCAAGGCTTTGGGTCGTACTGATTCAGGGCCGATCGCTTCTGGTTTTAGAGAGGACCCCAAACAATAGGCTTTGCCCAAACATTACCATTGGCATTTATATTTTTCTCAGTACTTCTTGTAGAACAACAGATCTTCGTTCAAACTCTCAAATTCGTAATGCAGGCAATTTCATGTAGCTGCTTATTAAAGGTTGTATCAGAGCATTAATGCCCCTCCGTTCTGCGTGAACTCTTTTAACAGTCGCCCAAGGAAAGAAGATGCGATTCGTCATTGATCTCGGCACGTTAACCAATGTTTAATTAAGCCTAAATTCAAATACAAAGATTTCAAATTATTATCACAAGTTCGCGATGAAGGCACTGGTTTTTCACACCATCATGTAGGCATTCATCTAGATCACCTAAAGTATCTTGGATTTTCCTGGAGATTTAACGGCATACCTCGATATTGTACATTCTCCGGCTTCGAAATCGAGCCGGATGAACTGTCCCTCCTAGCAGCCAGCTTAATCCAACGGAAAGAGCTCGTTTCGTCTATTTTTCTTTGTAATGAAGAGAAATTATATCGGTTTTCGATGCAAGTCGACGAATGGCTCGCATTTGTAATCATTACCATTTCAGTGAAGTTCCAAATCTCGGGGCGTTTTCAAATTTTGAAAGCCTGTTAGATACTGCATTACAAGACGGATTTCGACATTTAGATAATTAGCTACGATCGCCGGTTCTATTATCTCAGAGGATTTAGCAGTTGGTCCGATTTCCCGCTTTCTTACAAGGCATATATACCTTTCTATTTATCGAATCCAGATCAGCATGGGACTGATACCCACGAGGAGCTAAGATTTTGGTATCAGAACATCGATTCGTTCAACGGTTATTCTCTTAGGCCTCCACCCGTGACCCATAAGGTCATATTTACCGGGGTTTTGGAGGGTTTTTGGTTTCCCTAGTCGGTATTGTAGTTGGCGATACGTGAACAACTGAAGACGTTGGTCAAGGCTCGATATAATGAGAATTGAAAGTTCTATAACGTATTGTTATCTTATATTAAACATTGCAACACACGAGTTTACCGACAACGAAATCGCTGCTGGAATAGTTTCTATTGGAAGCTCGAACGTTTTAGACCAGGCGGCTCTTGACTTAAACATTTTTTCATATTTGCTGAGCGAAAGGCATTGTACTCTAAGTTCAGTGGATCCCCAATACTTGCAAGTGTATCTCTTATGCTACCCTCGGAGACGAATTTAAGAAACACATTTAAACCTTTCGTATACGATATTACTAGTTACGGCGCCCATAGCATCAAATCAGGTGCTGCCTTAAATCCTGCATGTAGGAATATAAGCGGAGATGTATTGGGTACGCACACTGGCTGGAGGTGTGCCTCGAATAATTACACGATACATGTAACATCAAACATATTGATAATGATCGTTTAGCAGTTTCCAAGGCAATCGGCCTAAAATATCGATTGTATGCATGCCTGCTATTTATTCTGAACAGATACAATGTAATTAAATTAAGAGTCCTGTCGGGGGACTACAGCTGTGTCTTGGCCCCGACCCAGATTTCCTTGCTATTACCTTCGTATTTTTCCCCAAGTGCATGGTTTTTAGAAGGTTGGAGGTTTTTTCTGGCCTCCCTGGCGCAGCTGGAAATATTTAAGTCAATTGAAATCATTTGTAAGATGTCAATACAATAATTTTATTGTATTATTTAATCTATGTAATTCCTGTAATAAACGGAATTGTGGCGTTGCTGACAGACCATAATCCAATATTCTCAATGAATATGTGTCTCTTGTAGTAGTTATTCCTATAGGTTAGTGCAGAAGAAATATATATCTACGGCTTAGAAACGAGTAGGTATAAGTATGTCGATGACAATAACCTACATTGTAGCATCGAAAGACGCCATATTCAGTTGTCCTTGAACATTATCTGATCCTCGAAGGTGACAGTTCCCGAGAGCGAACATTTCGGATCAGATAATGTCAGCGGACGAAATATCAAGGCATATTTCGAGGCCACAAATAGGTTATTGTGTTTATTGCATATACAGCAATTTTCATAAATTCTGACCCCCCTCGACTATCGGGTGCATTGTGGGTAAATGACTGCTGGTCGAGCCTCGGCAAAAGTACCAGTTTACAAGATAAAAAGATAAAATTATGAGACCGATAACCAGACCAAACATTTAACCGAGGCATTTTTTCTATATTAGATTTTAACCGAACCATTTTCTATGTTAGATAATAAATTTATTTATTTCCCAACGCGTTGTTGAATGTGGAGTCCAGGAACCAACACTACAAATGGAACAAATCTTAGAGAATCCGTTGTTGTTGTTACAAGAAATTATATGGAAGATAAATACAGAATACTACTGGCACAGTGCCGGTATAGTCTACCTACTTTTCAAGGAACTTCGGTGATTTAGTTTAACAAGAAACAGTTCTCAAAGCTTAGCTCTAGTTCTCTGCACTGATATAACACAATTGCGTGCAAAATCATTTTTTCAGAACGTTAATTAGAGTTATTGTTTTCAATGAAAAATACCAAATGTGGTTTTCAAAACCAAACTAAACACAGTTCCGATGTGCAATTATTATGCACATTCAGACAAAAACACGAACAGTGGAATAGCAGTTTGCAGAAAGATAACCACTCTAGGGTTTACGATTTAATTTTGACATTAATTATTTCACTTTATCGAACTCGCGATTTGCATTCAGTTCTCAGTTCAGTTTCAGTTCTCCGCAGATATTTATTTTCTACTAACTGCCGTAGTATTTATATTTGCTTCATGGCTTTAAGAGGTCTTTCCCTCTATATTCTATATTCTATTTAAGAAATAGAAAACATTTCCCGTGTTTCTATAGAGTTATAGAAACACGCGTGGGAGTTTGGGAGAACGAGAAATGGCAGTGGGAACACGAACCCGAAGGGAAAATGTTTTCTATTTCCTTTATAAAATAACCCACAGAAAATAGGTACAACAATGGAAAATCACGCACTTATTAGTATCACAAGTGTAAATTCTCCTAACCACGCAATCAAAACTGAGCGCGCGCTCAACTTTTTATGTTTCTATAGAGTTATAGAAACACGGCTTTCAGCCAATCAGAGCGCGCGTACTATCGAATCTATTTTATAAATATATATATCTTGTAGTTTAAAAAAAACTTCGGGTTAAATTTGTCCAAACTAGTTTATTTTGTGTCCAACCTAGGTTATTTTTTTCCCAAACAGTAATTTTTAGGGTTTTTTAAATGTAGGGTAGCATTATATTTATATGTTTAGTGACTTAGCCGTAAAAACAAAACAAAATTAGTGACTAGCTCTAAACATCCTAAATAAGTGAGCACCCGTTGTGGACGGTTAGGGTGTTTTTAAATCTAGGGATAGGGTTTGTATTTGTCACAGGATCATTAAATAAGCATTATATTTATCTGTTGTTTGGTGACTTAGCCGTAAAAACAAAACAAAATTGGTGACTAGCTCTAAACACCCTAAATAAGTGAGCACTAGTTGTTGACGGTTAGGATGTTTTTAAATCTATGGGTAGGGTTTGTATTAGTTCAGAGGACCATTAATGAGGCATTATATTTATCTGTTGTTTAGTGACTTAGCCGTAAAAAAAAATCTAGTGACTAGTTCTAAACACCCTAAATTAGTGACTAGCTCTAAATACCCTAAATAAGTGAGCACCCGTTGTGGACGTTTAGGGTATTTTTTAAATGTAGGGTAGGGTTTGTAGTGGTTCAGAGGACCATTAAAGAAGTATTATATTTATCTGTTGTTTAGTGACTTAGCGGTAAAAAAATAGTGACTATATAGCTCTAAACACCCTAAATTAGTGAGCGTTAAAGGTCAAGTTCACCACCAATCAGATCGCACTGTGCTGGTCACGTAACACTCGCCAGGTTAATTTATTTACATAATTACTCGGGCTGCCTGTGGCACCACCGAGTCTTAAAATGCAAGTCGTTCTTTTTTTATTCCGTGCAGCAAGCTTTCTGCGCATGCGTTAAAGGTCAAGTTCACACCAATCTCGTACCCAGACCCCATTTGTTTCTTACTGCGCATGCTCGACGAAATAATAGGGCTCTGGAAGAATCCGATTCCGGAAGTCCGCGAATCACGGACTTCCGGCAACTCTGCGCATGCTTATCATTACGTCACCTGAGAAGTCGTTTCTTCGGGATCGATTCTCGCTCAGCGCCTCAGGCCTATGTTTTGGTTTAGATTTGGAAGTTCGCCCGGTATTTTGATAGTGATATTTTGCTTGCTAGTGTCAGGGCAACCCATAGGGAGTCTCTTTCATCTTCTGCCGTTTTCAGTTTGGATTTTAAGGCTTTATTTTCATGCATCAGGCTCGTGTTTCGGTATCGGTGGATTCATCAGACATTACAGATTCCAGTACACGTGAAGAGGATTCATGGGGATCGAAAACTGATCGCTGAAATTGCCTTACCTGAGCCCGATGACCACACAAACAGCAACTGAATACACCGTAGAAGCAAGTCAAGGCATTTTTACTTGCTATTCTCTCGTATTTTAGCTCCTTGAAGGCTGGAGTTCGTTGCATTCTCATCAGTACAAACGCTTATATTTAAGCGATCAGTGCCAGTTCACAAGTTTAAGAGATCGGAAAATGCTACTTCTGCCTATAGAGCACTTACGAACAATGTTGTTAAAATGGGAATGCGTAGTATTACCTATCTGTTACGGTAAATCCCTCGGGCGTTGGGTTCGATTTTCGAATTCATGTACCGTATGATTTGAGTTTGCCGCTGAAGTGATTTGAACTCCCGATAGGATGCAAGCAAATATCTAAGAATCCTTGAAGAGATCGACAACCATTTAGGTAAAATCCAACGGTTTTTAGCGTTTAGATACCCCGCATTTTCAATGCATTTGTCCAAATAAATTACTTTTTGTTTGACTTCCTGTAAAATTGCATTGCTCAGAACAGCCAATCAGAATACACAAAAATCGGATTCTTCCAGAGCCCTATTATTTCGTCGAGCATGCGCAGTAAGAAACAAATGGGGTCTGGGTACGAGATTGAGTTCACACCAATCAGATTGCACTGTGCTGGTCACCCAACAATCTCCAGGTTAATTTATTTACATAATTTAATACAGTAAATCAAGATGGTGGAGACCCGCGAGGAACTTTCTCTCTAATTTGGAGTCCCATCTCTCAAATGTAACCACTTTAATGTTTTATTTAACTTCAACAGGCTCAGGATACTTGTTATTTGTTTACGCTGAACCCGAGTGAATGTGCGATCGAAAAATATGCTTGGCTTGCTCGCTGCATTGAATTGTGCTGTTCGGTTTGCCGATACCAGAACTGCAAATGGTCAAGATGCTATAAATCATACCTGAAGGCTGAAGAGAAATACATGGATATGAATATTTCGGTGTGAGTTGTGAAGAATATTTTTATTTACATATAAATGATATGGCAGTTTTCAACAGCGACACGAAGAAATATATATCTACGGCTTAGAAACGGCTGAAATGATATGAACCGACTGGAGTGCAAAGACTGTACGAAAAGTTAGATAAAACCTTTCTTTGATGGCAAAACAACCTCATGAACTCAAATACGATAGCCTTGTGAGCAATCGACGTACATATGAAGCTGTAGAAGTTAATAATTATATCATCGGCTACGTGAGAGTATGCAAACATCGAACTGCTATGAAACCGCTTGTCAGTATTCGCACTTTCGTGACAAGCGAACGTTTCTACTTTCGACACACGGTCGCTAAACTGTACGAAATCTCAAAGGATATGTCCCTAATGTCCAAACTAAAGGGAAAAACTGAAAGAGGAAATCATTGTGTCCAATCGACGTACATATGAGGCTCCAGAAGTAATTATTGAATACATGACATGTTACCTGAAATTGAAGGTTTTTATTTTATCTAATTTTAGACAAAGCGTCTGTAAATCTGCTGCAACTATATGTGGTAGATTCAAACGTGGAACACATTTGCACCATAGTGTTGGCTACCATTGGTAAAATATTCAATGTTTTCCCTATTTCCTCCTCCTCCTAGGATTTTTTTGCATAACTTGAACCTACAGGTTACCAAAGTTCCCCATTTGACAGAAATTTAAGAAAGCTAATTTTCTCTTATTTTGTAGAGGTAATCGAGTGCTTTCTTTATCGTAGAACATGATCTTGGCAGACGTTACCACCAACACCAAAATCTTAACAATTGCACTTATTGTTGCTTAAATATTTGAATTATCTTTGTAACGAAAGAATAGGGCATTTGTGTAACCTATGAGGCACTTTGGTAACGTCATTAGCTAGTGAGTTTTCTTATGGGCAAATTTCACGCATAGAAGTTCTCTACACTTTCTTGCTTATGATGGAAATTGATTAAGGCATATTTCCTTTCTCTACGAATACATTTTAAATGTTTTATTGTATCATGCGCACTAAACTCGCGCCATAAATTAAATATCCATATTTTCTCCGAACATTTAATACTGACTATCGTGTATTTGCGGTAACAAATGTAAGAACCAATCTATAAACCGATATTCTATCATTGCGCAGGCATAATTGTCAATCTTGGAATTAATGTATTCAATGACGTGTTCCTAGGCCCTACCCTTTACAGGCAATAAAAACAATTAACGTAATACTGAAATTTTAATAGCTGTTATGGTAATTTCGCCATGTAAACTCATTTTCTCCGTTTTCCATTCCTGCTAGTATGCGACTCCATTAATTCCCACAATCCCTTCCAGATGTATAGAACGCTCGAATAAATATTGTAAATGACCTTCAACCACATTTGCTGTATTTGATCACTGGCAATCATTATTATTGTACGTTGTTATGCAAGGCTTTGTGCTAGTTCGCCATACATACTCCCGAGTTAAGAATTAAGAAAAATCCAGTCTAATATACATTACCCTGAACACTTTTAAAAACACTGACAACGGACTACAAAATCCCATGATCCTTTGAGGCCGTGGAAGCTATGCCACGTTGCTAAGTTGCAGTACAGTGCACGAGTAAGTAAAAAAAAACTTTATTACATTCAAATAAGAGATTGATCTTTTGGTTAGGGTTCATTCTGAGATGTAGTTGGTCATGTTGTAACAACAGCCTTTTATGTCAAGGGAACCTAACATAGGCATTTAAATTGCAAAAAGCTTTGTTAACATTCAATAACTGAAGCATACCAAACATATATAAACACCAAAACGGTCATATAGATAGCTAGATCGACAATCATATCATAAGTTGTTTGTTCCATAGTACCATCGTATTTACTCCAATACTTATTTTGAAACATTTGAGGCCCGTTAATAACATGCAGTTTGTTTTTCCAATCCTTTAAGCTGACTGTTTTAAACAAAGACTAGAATGACTAATAAAGTAATGTTATTACGGTATTTAAGCATCAGCGTGATTAGGGCGGGCCGCTCTGATTACTACTGACTAGAATTACTCTTTACAGAACGTTACAAGAAATCTTTTTTCCCGTCTACTACTAAGTTGTGGAATGAGATTGATATCGAAATTCGATTGCTTGATGCATTATGTCCCTTTAAGAGAGCGTTAGTTAGTCTCTTTAATGTCCCGGATTATTTTAAGCTTTTTGATTACTCACTTGATAGGTATTCTTCTATAATTCATACCAGACTTCGACTAGATGCATGTGCTCTAAATTATTATCTCTTTAAGATTGGGATCAATATTTCTCCTGCATGTAGCTGTGGTTTTAGTAAAGAAAGTATATCGCATTTTTTTTTACACTGTCCCACCTATACTGCCCTCAGACCAAATTTGCTCTCCGCTGCTGGTCGGATCGTTTCAAACAGATGGTTGAGCTTTTCAGACTCTCAAAATATCGTACTTTTTCTATTTGGATCTTCCTTATTAACCAACGATGAAAATGTTGATATTTTTTACCACGTTCAGTATTATATAAGAGAGTCTAATCGTTTTCATACCTAATTACTTTTTATTATTATTATTATTATTTCTTTATCATATAGTCTGTAGTTTGTAACGTCCGTCTCTTTACTGTATAATACTGTATTATAAGTGTAACGTGTGAGCCCCCTAGCTCTTGGGGTGAACTCGTAATTAAAAAATATGTTTAAATACAAATGTAAAAAAATTACTCTAGATCTCGCTGATGGTTAATTAATATTTACATGATTCCGTCAGCACGTTAGACCACGCAGCCATGTAGAGTCCTGGAAAAATAAAAACTTTCGCAGGGCAAAAAACGTTATTGTTTTTTTCATTTGACTTGTCCAATCAAATTCTAATTGTCTGAATGTGAAATTAACTTGTACGAAAAAGTTTAACCCGCAAGGGAATGTGAAACGCCTCTTTGATTCGTCGACACAACGCCGTCCCTTGCTAGAATCGAACTGACTGTCTCCACAAGATGAGACATACCATAAGAGACTGTAGGTTGTGATGGACCACCCCTCCCTTACGATAAATAAACCTCACACAATTTCAGACCTGACAAGATTTCCCATTATAACATATTGTTAATTAAACATTTTAATCTCATAAAAATTGACTTGCAAAGCTCTGAAGAAAATAGACTAATTGTACGTGATAAATTTTACTCGTCCGGTCTGATGAGTGCTTTGGTAAATATATTCGTCCGAGGTAAGAACTACTCGTTTCTGACAAGAGGAAGAGTGGATTTTTTTTGCCCTGAGACAAACCTAGGTTGGAAATGCAAAGCTATTGTGTTAGCCTGTATGATCAAGATCTATTATAGAGTAGTACGTACTAAAATAAAATTCTCTCTTGCCAACTTTAAAATGTCAAGTATACGTTAAAGTGACAATTTCTACATTACTACTATACTGAGTAATAGTTTGGTTTCCATGGTTTGTTTGTACTACCTAATACCGCGCTGCCGCACGTTGATATGTTCAGTTTTAGATATTATGTAGTGCATTTGAGCAATAGAAAACACGATGAAGAGAAACTATTGCTAAGGTTTTGCACTCTGATCTGTTGACAAAAAGATGCCACGTTAAGCATATCGCCGGCTTGCAGTTTACAAGGAGTTTTCAAGTGATATTTCGAAGTGACAGGATATTCGGCTCTTAAGTCGTTGTTAAAATCTAACTTACATTGAAAAGTTAGGACTTAGATTGAGAAACGTTACGAATGTTTTATGTCTAGTAAATGTTAATGCATGATAATCTAGATGTAGAGTAGTAGTTGTGTTTTGATAGGGGAAGGCATAGCTTTCCTACCTTATTTGTTACAATTTTGGTATATTTAGATTTTTAGCATTAATGCTCCATATGATTTGTTGCTCTTAAAGTCGAGCACGAGATGCCAAATTTAGCGAATAAACTTGTTGTACTACCCGCCTGAGTCTTCTATGGTTACCAAAATGCCCTACTGCATGTCCCACTGATGTTACCAAAGTGCCCTGCCAGGTTACCAAAGTGCCTTTCGATATAGCTCTCTCTCTCTCTCTCTCTCTCTCTCTATATATATATATATATGGTTTGAAGGCGATTGGAAAAAAGTTGGGACAAATACTACCTGGAATGGTAGGTGCAATTGCTAGCTTCCTATTTCGTACGGCTGGTGAAGTTGTTGCCTTCCTTGCAAAGAATGCTTGGTTGCTGATTGTGGGAGTGGTTATATTTCTAGTGGAGCAGTATAAGAAACGCTGATCAACGAAACATCAGCCATGCAGCAGCGGCTGCAGCAATAGCAACAACTGCTAAGTTAGTTTCGTGTTTTGTTGCCGTTGGGACAACCAGTTTGCCAGTAGGTTGCACCACTGAATGCTTTGCATGTTTCACTGTTGGGACGACAAGCTTGTGTGCCCTTGGTACTGGTTTCACCTTTGGTGCTGGGCCTTCCATAAGCGGTGGTGGGTTTTTTTCATCGAGGTTGATATGGTTGTTTATTCCGAAGTGGATGCCGGATGCGTCTGCCAATTGCAGTTTATTGTTATAACCTAATATGCTCTCCGTGTTGATAATCATGCGACTGGGTATTAACAGACTACTCTTGGCAACTGCTAGATCGAGACGAACGCGCGTGGCCTGAAGAGCTTCTTGATATCGCAATAGACTATTGACCTTCGTTTCCATGATGACCTCTTCCAACTTTTTACCACAATCAGTTTGGACGTTGAGGGATATGGCTGACGGTGCTACGATCGGGCTGCGAAAGGAAGCCTGGGCTGCGAAAGGAAGCCTGGGCTCCTAGGACACAATACACGTAAGCCATTATAGATGAGTTGATTCGGGCCAGCCCGGCCTTCGTCAATCCATGTCCTAGCTGGGGAACAAACCAATTGTACTGCTTTTCAGCATGAGGATTCTTGATGTATGAAATATGAAATTTCCCCCTTTCATCTGGAAACTTATACCCATGGTCGTTTGGCCAATCCAGACTTTCTTTATGGTGGTAATAATCAGCATTGAGAATAGTTCCTTTATTAACTAAGTACGTATATATATCCCCTAACCCACCATTGGCCCCACGGCGCAGGGCGAAGTTAACTTTGGCGACTCCAAACTCATTCCTGAGCTTGTCATATACGACTGAGTTCCATGGAGCGTTGTTGTTCTTCTGAAAGATAGAGTCTTTGGGGAGGGGGGCTCCCAACTCAAACAGCAATCGCCTGATTGTGTAATACGCATGGAAGCGATAAAAGCTCCGGATGTTGTCAATAATTGGTGCGTCGTCTGAGAGATGGCCATCAAACGACACTCCACAGCCTGCCGTCGCGCACCAAAGGCCAAAGCATAGCTGTTGTCGCCAATGCATCATTGGTGGAGCATCGAGCCACTCATGTGCTTGTTTTGCGCTGTGGAAAACTTGACCCAGCTCTTGGAAGATATGTCGTGGTGTCAACGTGAAGGACTGATTCTTCGAGACGTAGATCTTGAGAGGTCGTAGGAGAGGGGCTACGTCTTTGGTGTCGCTCCCCCAGGGAACAGCTGGAACTAGATATTTTGTTTCCGTCCTTGTCATGGAGATAGACCTATCTCTGTTTTGCCTGCCGTCACTAAACTAATAGAAAGGATTATTTTTAATCAATTCTATAACTATCTGACAGAGCTTTACTTACAGATTCACAATCTGGCTTCAGACCCTTACATTCCACATTGACTGCTCTACTAGATGCTACCAATGATTGGTTTTTAAACATAGATAAGGGTCTCTTAAATGGAATTATCTTTTTGGACCTAAAAAAGGCATTTGACACCATGGACCATAAAATCTTATTAGGAAAATTGAAACTATATGGTGTCTGCCAAGCAAGTCTAAACTGGTTTACTTCCTATCTTACGGAACGAACACAAAAAACGTTTGTGGATGGTGTACTGTCAGATAGCTGTAGAATTAAATGCGGAATACCGCAAGGATCTATCCTTGGGCCGCTACTTTTTATAATCTATATAAATGATCTTCCATCTTGTGATCTTTACTCTAAAGTGCGGATGTATGCAGATGATACTAGTCTAACTATTGCAAATACTGATGAGAAAATCCTAGAGCAACAAATGAACCATGACCTTTGTGAAATACATACTTGGTTAAAAGCTAATAAACTCAGTCTAAATGTGGTCAAAACAAAATACATGATAATAGCTAGTCAACATAAAGTAAAACATCTTGAATATCCGTTTCAAATTGAAGTAGATCACAAACCCTTGAAAAGAGAAACGACATACAAATATCTTGGGAGTTAAGATCGATCAATCTTTAACATGGAAGGATCAAGTAGACACAATTTCTAAGAAAGCTTCAGGGGGTATAGGGGCACTGAGACGAGTTAGGCATCTCGTACCTCACGAAACGCTAATTACAATGTACAATTCCCTTGTACTACCGTATTTCAATTACTGTAGTGCAGTTACTATAGTGCAGGGAACTGTGGAAAAGGGATATCTGACATACTCCAAACTCTACAAAATAGAGCTGCCAGGGTGGTCACCTTTTCCAATTATGATAGACGGTCAACTGAGTTGTTGAACGAACTTGAATGGGATAATCTTGAGACAAGAAGATCAAAGCAACTGGCTATATTAATGTACAAAACTATGAATGGGAGCACTCCAAATTATTTGAAGGAAATCTTTAAAAGCACAACTCTTGTACATTCCTATAACTTAAGAAACTCAAGCTATAATGTATCTGTACCAAGACCGCACACTGAAGCTGGAAAACGCAGCTTTCATTATAGGGGGGCTGTTCTCTGGAATAGTTTATCCAATGATACAAGAAGACAGACAAGCGTGGCATTATTTAAATATACCCTATAATTTAGGTTAACATAAGAATTATACAATTTATATTAGGATAATATATTTTAGGGATTTACACTTTTTACAGCACATTTTTAACTAGGGATCCATTTCTGTCATTTTATTATTAGTTAATGTATGCACGGCTCTCGGGAAGAGCATTATATGTATGATGAGACACCGTGTTGAAATAAAGATTATGTATGTATGTATGGGGAATGGGAAACCACCAACCATCCCGTGTAATGCGGCGTCTAGCCGGTTTTGAACGTCCGTTGGGAGATGGGGGTTGTCGATATACCAGTATTGACTACCGTCTTGAAAGCTGATCCTAGTCTTGTACGTTGACTCGTCCTGTATGTCGTCTGCATTTGTCTCAGCAGAGAACGTCTCGAAGTCCGCGTGGGGATGTTTTTCCGAAAGGCTGCAAAAGCCTTTGCATTGCGAGCTGCAACCCTCTTTATTGTATGTAGCGAGAATATCGGTCTTTTGTTGTGTTGTGGGGGCGAAGGCATTTGGGGGCAGTGGTGGCGGCGGGCCGGACCTAAACAAGTCGTCATCTGGATTTCCCTGTATGAACGACATAGTATATATGTATTAAAGTTAACTTCAGGCTTTAATATATCGATATGGTTATACTCAACATCACCTGTCCTACAGCGGATCATACGGTCTACTTTGACCAACCTCTTCGTATCCAAATTATTTCCTACTTGAAGCCACTATTGAGAACAGTTGGTGGAATTTAGCAAGGGATGGTTCGTTCTGGTGGGAAACCGAAGGTGTGATGTTTCCATATAGTATTATCGCAGGGCATTACGACATGGTGACCATCAAGCGCGATTTCAAGCCCGCAATCGATGCCGGCGTCCTGGAATTAACTAAAGAGCCCTGGAGGAGAGTTTGGATCCTAAAGGTGAAGAAAACAATTAAATTCGACAGCGATCTCTGTACACTGCTATGTATCGAATTACATAAAGAGGTGCATGGCGTGTCACTCAAAGCGGCAAATTATAATGTGGCGATCAACGACATCCATAAAGTGTCCACTGCGACGTGGTGGATTCCGAATTCTCACTTCTTGAGGGAAAGCGCTCGACAGTACTAGCTAGCTTTGAGATCCGAGGTGAGAGGTTCGCAAAAACGACCTATTCCGTGTCGAACCCTATACCCATTCGAGCCCTAGGAACAATGCGGAACAGTCTTCATATCACAGTTCGTGATGAAAAAGGCAATATCATAGACTTCCACAGCCGACCTTTACGTTTCGTATTGAAGCTTGAGTACGTTAACATATATGCATATACGCATAATGACAAGTGATTTGAATCTTTCTCCGTCACCTGACAGTGTCGGTGGTAAACTATACCCAACTGCTCCAGAGATGTAGCCACAGGTGACGAATTTTCGCCTGCAGAAAGTCTGCGATGTGCTTGTGGCCTCGAAAAGCAAGTGAAACACTATGATGGTGTCAGAAAGAAATACTCACGTGTTCAAAGTATCACTCACGGGGTCGCTGTGGCCACAGAAAGCCTCTCTGTGGTTTTGTCGGCTTCCGGTCTGGCGAGCTCATTCACAGGCCTTGGTCTTCCAATTGGCGTTTCACTTGGTGCTGTGGGGGGTTTATTTGGCCTGATTTCGGCCTCGACAGCCGTTGGTGCTAAGAAACTAGGCTTGAAGGTCTCAAAACATGAGCAGACGGTTATATTAGCCAAAACTAAGGTGAACTCAATCGCAGACCTAGTTTCAAAAGCCCTGCACGACGGTTTGATAAGCGAACAAGAGTTCAGTTTTATCCTCGGTGAAGCCGACAAATTCGAAGCTCTGAAAGTCGATATTCGGCAGAAAGCCCGCCGAGAACGAAAAAAAAACCGAAGAAATACGTGCCGAAGTTCGACGAGAGGTGAGGAAAAACTAGGGAAACTCATAGAGTAAGAACACTCGATATCTCATTCGAAAAAGCTATCGAGGAATTTATTTACACGTTACGAAATCGTTGGGACGGCAGGTCTGAGTCGTATGCAAATTTCGGTCTCGATGCGGGGGCGATTACGTCAACCGCTAATTAGCATACGCTTAGACATAAATATGATTTTGTTTTCCCTACGTAATTGTGTAGCACATGTATCCCAACGGTTCGGTGCTGAGCTTGAGAGAAAGCAGAGCCTCTTGAGTCCAGGTTCGAGTACGGCGGGGTACATGTGGTAAGCCGGCTTGTGTGGAGTAAAAAGCTCTCCGCTCCACATAAGTCGTAGCGCGTCTGTCGATGTGGCAGAAGTAGTAATAGACATAGCAAAAGTAGAAAAATCAGCGACCAGAGTAAAAAGATACCTGTGTGAGAACCAAATGTGGTCAGAAGCTGAAATTGCCAGGCCTGGCAAAAATAGAAAGCAAAAACCTCTCTAGGAACGAAAAGGAGAAGGAAGGAAAAAGGTGAAAGTGGTTCCTAGAGAGGTACTGGAGAAGCTCCAGTTTTGCTTTTTTTCTTTCCATGTATTTTATTGTCAACTGCATTGAATAGCCATAAGAAATGGTGTTATCATTTTTATGTCGACTATCTATACAAGGGTGACCATAACCGGCGCCACCCCCGGTGATGTCGCCTGGCTCACTAGGTGGTGGTATCATTTTTGCTGTCCATTTTTGTACAAGACTGTGCCAGAACCGGCCCACTAGGTGGTGTTGTCATTTTGCTGTTCATTTTTGCACAAGATTGCGCCAGAACCAGCCCGACGACGCCGCCCGGCCCACTAGGTGGTGTTGTTATTTTGCTGTTTATTTTTGTACAAGATTGCGCCAGAACCGGCAGTTTCTATACTACTATATCAGTTTATTTGTTATTAAACCGTCACGCAATTGCTGGCCTGCGCCGTTACGCAGGCTACGCAGTTGCGTGACCATTTTACTCCAACTGAGTTGTGTCCTTTGTATTCAGTGAACCGAGCTTGGCCGCCGCGCATCACGACCATCTTGTTTGAGTAACACAATAACTAAGGGAGATGTATCGGCATAAATTTACTTTCTACTAACTGCCGTAGTATTTATATTTGCTTCATGGCTTTAAGAGGCTCCATTTTAATTAATTTATTCGGCAGAAAATGGTACACACGCCAGGTTAAAATAACAATATCTCGTATCATTCTCGGTTTGTTTTGAAGAGAATCCTGTCATTTGTGTGGAAGGCGGCTCTATTAAATAGCTTAAAATAGAGGAAAAGATAAAATAAAACTGAGAAAGGAGAAAAATATATTTTTTTAAATGTTACTGGTTTGTGTGGAATCGAACTCCGAATCGTTGGATTCGAGGCGCGCGCTCTAAACCACTTTACCATAGAGCCGATTCATTTGTAGACAAGTTTCAAAATAAGGTATATAATGTATAAGTTCTGAGCCCGTGATCTTTGGGAACTAGCCGTCGTCAAGCGTTGTCAACTTGTTTGAAATTGTAGCCACGCGATTGTCTACTCAGTACAATAGGCGGCACGTTAGACCCCGTGGGGAGAGAGTAACGTATCTGGCAATTTATTGACTGTCCCTCTGCCGGAAAGAGGAATTTTGTCAGCAGACCAGGCTACAAAGCAGAGTTTGCCACGGTCATGACCGAATAGCAGCAAACACGTAGTTTCTGACGAAGAATGAGGGCTTTTTCAAAGAAATGAGTTCATTTGGAAGTGCTAGGGTAATGGTTTCTCAAGTCTGAAAACTTCTGGGGTAAGAAAAACTACCTACCTTTCACCTGACGGAGGAAATTACGCCTATCGGACGGGTTTTCGTGCGAAAAATCGGCCTCAAGTGCCTCGTGGTTTGAATTGGAGTGTGCAGCCTTTCCTTTCTTTTAGACAGAGAAGAGAGAAAAACCCAAAGTGAGAGAAATGCCCCATAACCGCCATTTCTAGACCCCAGAGAAACAACAGGACAACAACAAACTCTTAAGGTAAGTTTATTTTCTTTATCTGAGAATTTTGTGAAATAATAGTCACACAGTGCAAATACAGAGCTTGGGCTGCCTGTGGTGCACTTTGCTTACTTTTAAAGCCCACAAGATTACATCAGTCCAGGACTATTGTTTTTTTGTAAACACAGCGTGGTTCCATTGCTAAATATTTCTTTGCACTGGATACGTCAGAATACAAATAATGGAGATCAGTTAATAGTAAGAATACTGCTATCTAAAATAAGTAAAATTTGTTGCTATATAAATATTTTAAAAACGAAAATTCGTGTGTTTGCGTGACCTTTATAAATACAAATCGAACCCACGGCAAACACGCCAAATCGCCAAAGTATTCTTGAAATAGTAGGTATTAGCCACTTCGAAGTTGCGCAGGGGATTGGGAAGAGTTAAGCCGCGCAATGTATTCTGGGACTGTTTTGTAGGACGAACATTACAAGATGGCGTCTGAGCTGAGTGAAATATTGTCAGAACCACGAAGCAAAAACGATGAAGTTCAACTAGAAGAAATTGATATTCCAGGCGCTGTTCTTTTAAAACCACCTGAGCAGTGTACGATTGTGATTTTAAAGCGATGGCTTGCATGCAGAGGGGCGAAAGTATCCGGAAAACGTGGAGCTCTGATTCAAAGGTTTGTGATCTGGAGTATCTGTTTTACAGTATATTAAATTGTGCATGCTTTATTCAATACTGGTTTGCTTAAATATCGTCATAATTTTTCTGTTAATTTCCAGGGACAATGATTATATAAACAACAGTCTTGCCAGTCATGTTATCGACCCTGATGGTGGAATAAACTTGCAGAGAAAGCGACTGAACCTCGGTGTCGACGAGGAAGTCAACCCCTTGACAGACGAATCCTTTCCTACAGATGGCTGTCGTGTTGGAGTTTCAGACTGTCCAAAAATAGGATATCCATAGATTTGGAAGTATTTAATAGAGGAAGTGGAGCTGAAGAAACAACTTTCTGTTGAGAAACCCATAGTAAAAGGTTATAACTTCTTCAAATCAGGGAAAGTGTTAGGTGAGTTTCAGCTGCAGTGAGAACAATCTGCATTATGTGAAAAGCCAAGTTATGCCTTCCTACAGTAAGTCTGGCACAGTTTACTGTGTGAAAATGATTATCAAGGCGAACTCTCATATTCACAAGGCATACTGCCCATGCCCAGC
This sequence comes from Actinernus sp. WN-2022, assembly GCA_030867875.1. Classification (NCBI taxonomy): domain Eukaryota; kingdom Metazoa; phylum Cnidaria; class Anthozoa; order Actiniaria; family Actinernidae; genus Actinernus; species Actinernus sp. WN-2022. The sequence goes on from JAOWCC010001589.1 coordinate 93,182,104, forward strand.
AGGAGTGGATGGACGATGCAACCATTTGGCTGCAACATTGTTTGCCATAGAAGACCTGAGTGGAAAGGCTGATAGCATGAATAGTAGAAATACTAATGAGCTACCCTGTACCTCAACCATGTGTGTGGAGTGTACCAAAGAAACGACTCAGTGAACCAACTCCAATAAATGCTGTTAAATTTGCAAAACATGTCTGGGGAAAAAAGAGAGAAGACACTTTACATTCCATGAATGCTGAATATGATGTCAGAGCCCCACACCAAAGACAACAGGATCAAGACCTAGGTGCCATTCATGAGAAAGTAAAACAATTAGAAGGAAAAAATGGAAAACTAATGGGATTGAGTTTCATTCTGCCACACAGTCTACCTGAGAAAGAAGCGGTACCAGAGCCAGAGGAAGAAACAGGAGGAAAAGCAGCCCCGACCTTAAAATGGAATTTAGTTTCTCCCATAAAGAATGGCCCTCTTTCTCTAAATGACATTTCCAATAAGGCACTCAGAGCAAAGGAGAGACTGTACAAGTCTGCAGAGGATGTGCAGTATATTGCACATGAAACATTACAGCAGCATGAATCGAGAGCCTGGTATGATATACGACAGCCCAGGATAACTGCATCTAAGTGTAAGAGGTGTGTACTAAAGCCAACTACTAGTCCAACAAAAGCCATCTCTGAAGTTTTACTCTACAATGCACCAGTACAAACACAGGCCATGAAGGAAGGAATTGAATTGGAACCCAAAATAATCCATCAATTTGAAATTGAGACTGGACACACTGTAGAGAAATCTGGTTTTCTACTATCTGAAAGTGAACCTTATCTTGGAGCGTCACCAGATGGGATAACTGAGGAAGGGAATCTTGTGGAAGTAAAAAAAATAACTGAAGGATGATGAAACTCTTGATGATGCAATGTGCAGAAAGGGGACCTACAAAAGGGTTGGAACAGAACTTGTCATAAACAAGAATCATCAGTATTTTTATCAGATTCAGCAAAAGTTGTATTGTAGTAAACGTACTGTTTGTCATTTTATTGTTTCGGATGGAAATCAAATGCACACTGAAAGTGTTGCTTTTGACTCAGCTTTTTGGGGGGAAACATTGCCAAAGCTTAAGCAATTTTACTTTTATAGTATTTTCCCAGAGTTAGTATATCCAAGGATTCTGCATGGTGCAACAAGGTGGAACAAGGACATCCCTTTTCCAATTCGAGGTTAAAGTAATAAACGCTACAAGCAACTAAGGCATACATGCAAATTATTATGTAACTTTAAATAAAATATATATTGAAATAAACAATGTATTACAAACAAACAATATTGCATCTGAACACTAACTATTAACCAGAGGGGGAAGGAAATTTGAAAAACAAGCCACTACTATCCAGGCATCTGAAGCTATATCAGACATTGAAATAGGAATTGGGCGGTCAAAAAAATGACCGTTTTTAAGTCTCTCCATGTAACGTTCTACGTGTATCCTCAGGCTTGAGCAGTACTAGTATTCGCTGTATTCGTGTCATTTATACTGACACCAGCCTGTTCGTGAACACTCTGCTCGTCCTCTCTATCAGACCCAGTACTTTTCTTCGGCTCCACAACTCTTTTCTTTGCTTTGACAGGCAACTCATGCATCTCTATCGATCGCCGCTTTACCGGTACAGATGTCTAAGGGAATATCGAAGGCAGTTGGGTTCTGCACATCCTTTCATTGTGCGGAAAATGAGCTCCACAGATCCGTGTATGTTGGGCTTCTACTTTCAAACTGTCATTCCTTATTAGCTTGACATACTGCTGACGAACCTTTGTATCGCTAGGAAGAGTGTGGAACTTCAAATTCGGTGAATTTCGCCAGTTATTCAAACATTTAGGAACACAACAATTAAACTTGCCTGCCATGGCTGGCTTACGAGCTTCGGCGTCCTACAAAACAGTCCCAGAATACTTTGCGCGGCTTAACTCGTCCCAATCCCCTGCGCAACTTCGAAGTGGCTAATAGACTAGTAATACCGGCTCTCAGCCAGTTGCATTCTGTATTTATCTTCCATACTATTCCTTGCAATATGACAACGAAGGATTCTACAACCAGCTGTTCGTGTGGCGTAAATTGAGGCAGTTGCTCCGGTTAAAATTTCTCCTTGTGTTTCGTTATTTCACATTTGAAGAGTTTGTTAGAAAATAGAAATGAAATATGTACGAGTAAAACATTGTTAGGTCATATGGGCCCATCAGTTGAAGAATACAAGTGTTATTTTCAGTTTTAGTTGTACTAATTTATTCCATGCGTTTGCCACTGGGTCCAGTCGACCGAAACGCTGCACTAAGACTTCAAGGAACTCACTGTATTCTGAACTTTACTTTCTCCACGTCGCACTAGCTAGGTTTATTCTATTTCCCTAAACGAGGCTGAAGTATTCACTAAATTGATCTCAAACCCTGGAGCCTAAGTTTAAGTTTACTATCAATGTGAAACACGTTCTATTTTATCTTATAGTAGTTAGACCACGTTTGCAATCCTGCCCAACAAACAACCAAATTAAACACTTCGCAGCCAAACGCAGCTAAAATATTTTTCCCGTTATGAAGTCTGCAAAAGAGCTAAAATTTCACTTGGAACACATTTGTTTCCTTTTGCGTTTTTGGGGAGGTAATTATTTCGCATATGAAGTCTTGATCAAACATATTTTATTTTATTACTCGGGCCAGCCCGTGGCTGGCGCAAGTCGAGGTTTCCAAGCGTTTTTTATTTCCCCAAGTCGAGCTATTCAACACGTGACAGGATCAACCAATCATATTCGGCACCGCTCGGGGATCTTCCGATAGTGCGATAATTTCGCATCAACGGGAGCGAAGGTTTGGGCAATTCTTACCCATTATTTTGCTGAAACCAAAGCTTTCTTCGACTGAAATAGCAAGATGTTCAGTTATTCTAGGGCTAACAGGACTTTGAAGGGCTTTCGATGGAAAATTCTCACATTTACGAAAGGGATGGCCGGAGAAGTGAAGGTTTTGGTCCAATAATCCACGGAAACCTGTACTGCTGCATCTGTAAAGTGCCATAGGATTGCAGTGTTGCGTTGTTGATATTGGTGAAACGCTCTTCGTTGATACCCTGATCACACACTGTGAAGAGGTCAAATGAGAGATTTTGACTGTTTAAATGTTGGCTGTTTACCTACTCTCCTGAAGTACTCTTGAGACAACTGGGAAGTCTTCAAGCCAGTCTACTAAGACTTCAACTCAATAGTCGCAAAAGCTGTAAGTGAACAGTGATTGACCCTTGTCTTTGAACGCAAACGGAATTATCTGAACTAGTGAGGCTGAAACTGATGTATATACGCACACAAATCTTACTTGTTCCCTACTTTTAATAATGAAGTGTAATGACTAATGCCTGTATAATGTAAATATGGAGACTGTAATTCGTACGGTGGCCCATAAGTGCAAAACACAAACGCAAAAGTGAAAACACTCACGCAAAATCCAAAACACTAACGCAAAAGTCAAAACACTAACGCAAAAGTCAAAACACTAACGCAAAAGTCAAAACACTAACGCAAAACCCAAAACACTAACGCAAAACCCAAAACGATGGACCCGGTGTCACAGCGATTGCCCCTCGCCCCCCCCCCCCCCCCCCCGTTAGAACTGATCTAATTATAATTACCGTTTGACAGGCTTAACTATCTTGCTTTCTAGTCCTCTGCCCTTATACCCACTACGCTATAAGCTACATTGTAATGGTCAATAGAAAATAACATTCAAAACCATTATGAACAGTACTTTTATGCAACAATATACAAGGCAAACAATGCTGCTTAGTGATTTATGAAAATATATTTCATTTTTAGTAGAACATTTAAAGACTTTCTACAAGCTGTATTTAGTATCATGAATTTTGACAAATATCGTTATTGATTTGAACACTGAAAAAGGATAATATCCACGATCATCCTACTTTACGTGCACTAGTACACTACAGTAAAATTTTCTCTGAAATATTTTAATTGAATTACAATTTAACAACCTTCTACTTAGGTGTGTAACTTATTTACCTGGGATTATGCCCTTGTTGAATAAATAACATTAACCCCCTAATAACGCCGGGGAAAAATTATTATTAAAGACGAAATTCACTAAAGCCCCCCCCCCCCCCCCTTTCCTCAGGCCTCAAAATGACAAGCGCCCCCCCCCCCCCCTCAAAGTTCATGTTAAGTAATGACCCCCCCCCCTCACACACACACACACATGACTATAATTCAGTTTGTAGGTAATTTTGATTTCCTTTGTTTTAATTTGGGTTGATATTTGTCAAAGCAATAACAGTTGCAATAAAACAATAAAAGGCCGATTTATTTTCTAGGCGATTTAGATTTTCTTTATTTTCTTAAATCACTAAGCAGCATTGTTTGCCTTGTATATTGTTGCATAAAAGTACTGTTCATAATGGTTTTGAATGTTATTTTCTATTGACCATTACAATGTAGCTTATAGCGTAGTGGGTATAAGGGCAGAGGACTAGAAAGCAAGATAGTTAAGCCTGTCAAACGGTAATTCGGTAATTAGATCAGTTCTAACTAGGAAGACCTTTCTGGATAAACAGCTTATTAACTAATGAGAAGATAAAACGGCGGTAAGATTTGCAATTTTATAGCAGTGTAATTAACTCCAATTTGAAATGACTTTCCGAAGAAAAATTAAAGAGTGTTACCGACTCGCGTATTTTCGTAGCAAGTAGTAGTCTTACACTTAATTTTTATTTAAAAGAAAAACACTTTTTATTCAGTTCGTTGACATGTACTGCCTATATTTTCTGAGGCGGGGCGATTTCAATAGGAATTACGAGTACAATTCACTAGCGATTTCGCAAACTTCATATTCATTTACCTCACACCCACGGCGATGCAAGCTTTAAACGATTCTGGAGGGTTCTCTTGGACATTCTAATCCCATGGTACTTCTCGAGAAAGCTTAGTATAGTTTCGTATTCATAGCTTGTACTGAAATAAAATCTATAATTTGGTTTTCTTCACGTATGATTAGCCTATGTCCGCCATGTTGGAATTGAAACTAAAAACCTCGTTCCCATGACCACCTCGTTCAGATCTTTTGCGTTAGTGTTTTCACTTTTGCGTTAGTGTTTTCACTTTTGCGTTAGTGTTTTGGGTTTTGCGTTAGTGTTTTGGGTTTTGCGTTAGTGTTTTGGGTTTTGCGTTAGTGTTTTGGGTTTTGCGTTTGTTTTGACTTTTGCGTTAGTGTTTTGACTTTTGCGTTAGTGTTTTGACTTTTGCGTTAGTGTTTTGACTTTTGCGTTAGTGTTTTGACTTTTGCGTTAGTGTTTTGACTTTTGCGTTAGTGTTTCCCTTTTGCGTTAGTGTTTTCCTTTTGCGTTAGTGTTTCCCTTTTGCGTTAGTGTTTCCCTTTTGCGTTAGTGTTTTCCCTTTTGCGTTAGTGTTTTCATTTTTGCGTTAGTGTTTTGGGTTTTGCGTTCGTGTTTTGACTTTTGCGTGAGTGTTTTGGGTTTTGCGTTTGTGTTTTGCACTTATGGGCCCGCCGTAAATTCGAACTAGAAATGAAATCGATCGTAAATTTAACTGTATGTGACTTCATAGAGACCATGCAAGAAGAAAAAGTTGAAATCGTTAAAAGAATAACAGAACTGCATAAACAGAACTGGATATGACTTAGGGGGTGTTTACATGATACCGGAACGAGTTTCATTCCGGATCGACTTTCATTATAGACATATTTCTGCCTCTGTCAACGCTTATAAATACTCTTTCTATGTTAGTTAATTAGAACAATACCAATCATCGCCAGAAATAAGCGACATTTAGCAATTGTCAGCGGCGTTACAAGTACGTCGGTTCTATAGTCAAGCGGTTAGAGCGTCGGCCATAAAATCCCGCGACCGGAGTTCGACTCCTACGCGGGACACGAAAATATTTTTTTTTTACTTCTTTTTTTTCTTTCTCAGTTTTATTTAAACTTTTCCTCTATTTTTAAGCTATTAGAGCCGCCTTCCATACTAAAATATTGTTGTTTACTGTCTCTCAAGCCTCAAAACGGGCACGAATGGGAGATATCGCTGACCACAATTAGTATCGCAGACTCTTCTCTATAGGTCCGACTAGGGCCTATTTTTAAAAAGGGACAATTCATTTGAATAACTGCTGGTCAGTTACAAATACACTGCAGTTTCATAAGGAGAGAACAAGTTGTCCATTGGTATGTGTTCGTGGTGTTTTAGACGCTCGTGGCCAGAGATATGATGGTCTCAAGACAGCCAAATTTACAGGATTTAGCGTACAAAGATGGCGGATTCTGCCGGTTTATCCAAGATCGAAATATTCAACTGCAAAAACGAAACCGCAAAGGAATCAACAGCTGCTCTAATGGCATTTAGTGACGACGATGAACCCTTCGTTCAGAAGGCCTGGTATAGACATTTTGCAAAATACAGTATATTCCACCTCAGAATCCAAGTTATAAACAGTAAGTAAGCTCTTTTCTCGCCAATTCTCACTCTAGCTCTGTAATAATTTGAGTCAAAACACTCGTGTATTTTTTAAAAAAAACGACACCTAAAATTCACGAGCTGATTATAGAAATGTAGGTAGAACTATTTAATTCATATTGTAGATTGAGATCCTGGTTAGACATTTTTTAAATCGTACTCAGGAAAGTTAGAAATCGAGATTAAGCGTTTTCCCCCCATAGTTTGCTTGTAATTTTATATGAACTGTGCTTGCTGGCCTCTGAGCCGAAATTGATATTGCGCAATCGGCCGTGTCGCGTTTTTCTGGCGATGTTTGGAATGCTCTATACCCAGCTACACTGTACAGGCATCTTCAATAGACCGATTTAGCTTGTACATTTGTTGTCCCAATTCAGGTCACCTGACTTTTCCATTGAGTATTAAATGTTTTCTTGTTTTTCTCTATCCCAAGAGGAAATGTACAAATTCCTCTAATTAGAAAACAGAGCACTGAATCCTCTGGAGAGCTGTCACATGATCTGAATTTGGCAACAAATGTACAAGCTTAATTGGTCTCTTAACCAGTTCAAGGAACTCATTTAATATTCACATTAGCTTTTTGTGGCTTAAATGTTTTTTGTTTGTTTTATTGTTTATTTAGTTCTTTAGCATACCGCTGTACTAAATACCAATATCGGGATTACGCGTGCCTATATTATTTGTTGATACTTAATAAACTGAAACTGCAACAGTATACAGAGTGGTCGAAAGATAGCCGGTCAGTGTTATGTGAAGTTGATTTATTATAATTACTGGGAGCAGTTGTAGTAGGCCTTTTGCAGTAAACAGTCATGTGCTGGTATAATACTTTGTTAACGAATGAATTGAGTTTGTGATCTCCATTGGAAAGACATTGCCATGGATGCTGGATGGCAAGCTTTCTTTAAAAAAGGCTATTTTATAAAGATCGACAATCGATTGGAGGTGGAAAATAGCATTTACAAACAGGTTCTGCTAATGACCGTACCAATCTCATACAATTGCCTTTAAATACATGTACCGGTATATGATATAGATTTGTTTGCCATCTAGTACAACCACATGATTGAATTCCTGCAAAAGGTCATTCCATTATTTATAAATTACCATGAGCATCAGTAGTAAATCTATTATCTGGCTCCCCTAGCACAGACTATGAATGGCACACACACATGCTACTAACAACTCCATGAACTACATGTATTCATCTATTCCTACTTGTCGGTGGCTCGACTTCAGGCCACTGAGGGCCTCATGCGGCCGGTTTTCGTTTTTGCTGTTCGCGATGCGTTTGCCACTGGGTCCGGTCGACCGAAACGCTGCCGTGCTTCAACTGAACTCACTCGGGGACGGCGCAGCCGGGGGGTTAGGGGGGCTATAGCTTCACCACTTTTTTGCCCAAAAAATATTTTGCCTAGTTAATTCTCAGTCAGTTTAAGACTATAGTTTGATCATATCGGTTCAATGACCATTTTTAGCCCCCCACTTGAAATTTCGCTCTGCCGCCCTGTCACTGTATTCTGAACTTTACTTTCTCCACATTGCACTAGCTAGGTTTATTCTATTTCCCTGAATAATGCTGAAGTATTCTCAAAATTGCTTTCAAACCCTGGAGCATAAATATAAGCCTTATTATCAATGCGAAACACGCGCGTTCTATTTTATCTTATGGTAGTTCGACGTGTGCGATTCTACCAAAACAAAACAACCAAATTAAATTAATTAAACATAGCACAACTAAAAAAAATATTTTTTATGAAGTCCGCAACTCAGTTAGAAATATCACATTTAGTTATTGAAATGGAAAGAAAGAACCGAAGTTGTTTTAATCTGTTTAAATTATGGAGCAGAATTAAATGGTTTTGGTAAATAATATCTCCCACGTGGGAGATTTGTTTAAATTGGTCGTCAGCTAAACTCACGGTAAGTGGAATGTATTATTTACTTTGGACTCACTAGGTTGTAAAATTATTGGTATTCCCGAAAATCATTCAAATATAATCTTCAGTAATAAAATAAATAAAGCTTGATTAAATCTTACCCATTTTATATAACTTTAATTTTATCTCGCATAGAGTTCTAAAGTTGCCAATGCAAGATATGTCAGAATTTAATTAAATATGCATCGCGAAAAGCAAAACGAAAACCGGCATCATTCAATTCTGAATAAAATAAAATATGTTTGATCAATACTTCATATGAGAAATAATTACCTCCCAAAAAAAACGTAAAAGAAAACAAATGTGTTCCAAGTGAAAATTTAGTTCTTTTGCAGACTTCATAATGGCAAACATAGTTTAGCTGCGTTTGGCTGTGAAGTGTTTAATTTGGTTGTTTGTTGAGCAGAATTGCAAACGTGGTCGAACTGCCATAAGATAAAATAGAACGTGTTTCACATTGATAGTAAACTTAAACTTAGGCTCCAGAGTTTGAGATCAATTTAGTGAATACTTCAGTCTCGTTTAGGGAAATAGAATAAACCTAACTAGTGCGACGTGGAGAAAGTAAAGTTAAGAATACAGTGAGTTCCCAGCTAAGTTCCTTGAAGTCTTAGCAACGCATGGAATAAATTAGTACAACTAAAACTGAAAAATAACACTTGTTTTCTTCAACTGATGGGCCCATATGACCTAACAATGTTTTACTCGTACATATTTCATTCCTACTTGATATATTTTTGGTTAAAAAATGTCTGAAAAGCACATTTTTGGATTACCCATGATGCAATCGATATAAGTATATAATTTTCATGGGGGGGAGGGGGGGTCAGAATTTTTGCACGCGGCTGTATATATATATAAATCTGTGTATGAAAAACTTGAACAGGACCAACTCATGCCCGTTGTTAAAATTTTAATCAAAACGTTTCGGCCTTCGGCCTTCATCAGTTGATCAAAAAGTAAAACTAAAAATACATTCTCAAGTTACAAGGCTAAGTGTAAATTCCTTTGTGCTAAGAATAGCTAAGCTATTGTACATAGGTGGTTTAAAGAGATTATTGACCTGGCAATGAAAGGTTTATGCCGCCCCCGATTAACATATCATTTTAACTGCTCATCGTGTGTGGCAGGCATATCAATAGGGGGTAGTCCCTTAAATAAAATGTTAACGCCAGGGGGGCGGCATAAAAAACAGAAATTATTTTTAATCCTAAAAAGCTAATTATAGAACGGCGCATCTAAAAGGGTTAAACATACAGCGGTGACTCATTAATGCTATAAGTAACTATTATACTGAATGGGGTTAGGATTAGGGTTTAGGTTAGGGTTGGAGAAAGTTGGTTCGAATCCCGCCGGATGCAGGTTTTTTTTTCTTTCAATGTCACTTCACTTCTTTACTGTTGACATGCAGGAGCCCATTATCAGGAGCGTCCATCTGTCATATATTCGCTTTCATCACGGCATGTTGTTAACAAAAGATGTCTCGTTAGCTTCTGTTGTTGGTCAACCAACATGGCTACAACATCATTAATCATTTAATTAAAATTACGCAAACGCTTGTAATTCGCTAGTAGAAATCGAACCGCATTCTAAAAATAACCGGCCCGGTCTGTAAAAACTGTCCATCATAGACATAGCTGTATGGGAGGTAAACGTTCCGCGTAATGGGCTTAGATATTTCAAAGTCCTTAGTACTTTGGGAACAACAACAACAGCAACAACGATTCTTTATTTGTACCTGGAATACTATGTAATTAAGACAACGACATGTTAAAGTAATTGGGTCAAAAGAAAATGATTCTTGTTAAAAGATTTGAGTTGTATACTCATTCCAATTACAAGACTTAGAAGAGATCACGGAACCCATAATCAAACTCGAAAATGTGTGTTTGAAATGGCTTCTCATACGAATGACAATATCTGTATTCTTTGGTCATTAGGAAGTATTATTTGCCGGTAATCGTTGCATACAATAATTGTTTTCTCTTCCTCATTTCAGTGTCTGATATTGTATTGAAAGGACATGGGACTAGAAGTCGGGAGGTCGATAGGAAATGTGCCGACAGTTCTCTTCATCAAGACTTTACTGACATTCATGCACAAACGCAAGGAACAAAATCGTATTTTCGGGCACTTTGGCATCTAATGGTATAAACGAATGTTTTTCGGTCATTTGATTCTACTACCAATATTTGAACTAGACGTAGATTAGGATTTTTATCATTATTATCCTCTTTTTTCCAATAATAATTATTAGTATTCCTATCAATGGCACATTTTCCGAGTACATGCTTCCTCATCGGTAATTATGTACTCAACACTGAGTGAATGAAAACTTGATCTAACGAGCGTGGCACGTAATAGTGAAACGCTAATAACCTTGTGGCCCTTTATAAACCATTTCCCCACCCGGCCACAATTCCCTCTTTTGCTCGAAGGGCAACTGCTACTCGCTTGAACCTTCTCAAGGCGTTTAGCATACCTTAATCATCTCTCAATTGATCGAGTATTTAACAATAACTACACCCTCGCAAAACACAACAGTCGCCTCTAAAACCCCGAGAAAGACCTTTTCATTTAAATTCCGTCTTCTCGCCATTCTTACACTAAATCATGTCTCTATTAATGCGACATTTTCACAAAGCAAGAATCATAATTTTAAATCTTCATTCGGGTGGTTTTCCAGTAAAGACTATTTACGATATACCACATCGACTTCACGCATCTATCTTAAATGTAATTTTTTTATTTATTATCAATATCAGCAATGTATCATCAACATCATCATTCACCACCACCATCGTCATCGCCGTAACCACCATCATCATCGTCACCATCACCGTAACCACCACCATCATCGTCATCACCACCATCATATACATCATCATTATTCATTTTGCAGCGTGTTTCTCACTTTGAGCCACGAGTAATAATTGTACAGTTTAGTGCTCGGGCGCCGTAGTTTGGTATTTGTCTAAGGATCCATTTCTAAAATCTCTCGTAAATATACTAATACTTGTTGGTTTGATCTAATTGGTTTTACCCTTATCCTTTTCGCTCTTATGCCATCTTCTATAGATGGTTGCATAGACGTCTTTGCTGTCCACTTCCTTTGGGTCCATCACATTTTGTCGTAAGGTAGCTTCGGAGTTCCCAGATGGGTAGTACAAGGCGACGACATAGATCTCATTCGTGACCGATCCTTTCCTTTGTGCACATCCCATGCCCACCTCGCGGCTGTCCTTCCACACGAGCTGCGTGAACGAGTCTGTGTCACTGTTAAGACGAGGGTCTGCATAGCTGTAGCGACTGCCTTGTGCGTACCATATGCGTGCAGCTTCTTCACCAGCAAGTTCACAATCATAATTAACAGCGGACAGTTTAGCTCTGTTTTCGCCCAGTTGGTTCACGCCAGGAACCTGGATGGTGCCATTTAACGCCATCGCGTAGGCGATCTTCTGTGCACGCGCAGCTAGCCTGTCAGACCATTTTAGGGACAACACGTGATGGAAAGTACGGAACTTGTTTTGAGCTTCAAAACCGCGCCTTGCAAACGTTACGAATTTACCTGAAAACATGATTGCGTTACTTAATATATACAACTTTCAATTTTCAATTCTTTTCAATTCTGATGACATTAAAAAACAGAAACGTCACAGGGAACAAGAAGGTATTGTAATATACGTAAACTACTCTTCTCCTGTATCCACACTTAAGCAAGGGCTTACGATTCAAACGTTAGCCTCACTTCCCTTCCTGCTGTGGTTAACAAACTTTTACCAACAATCAATTCATCTATGTGGGATATGCGGCTTTAATTAGCTTTTCTCTATAACTATATATATGTACCGGTATATAACCTATATATGTACCGGTGGATAACCTGTATATATACCGGTGTACGATTTAAAAAAGTTCGTTATCAACTTTTAGTTGATAAAACAGCGTTTCTTTGTACGACTTACTTTTCAAATACTTGTCAAGCTCCCTTTGGTCAGCAGTCTCTTGAACCTCTACGCTGCTAGTCACAACTACAAACGTAAAAGTAGTTCAGCTAGTCACAACTACAAACGTTAAAGTAGTTCAGCTATAGACAGTCACAACTACAAACGTTAAATTAGTTCAGCTAGTCACAACTACAAACGTTAAAGTAGTTCAGCTAGTCACAACTACAAACGTTAAAGTAGTTCAGCTAGTCACAACTACAAACGTTAAAGTAGTTCAGCTAGTCACAACTACAAACGTTAAAGTAGTTCAGCTAGTCACAACTACAAACGTTAAAGTAGTTCAGCTAGTCACAACTACAAACGTAAAAGTAATTCAGCTAGTCACAACTACAAACGTAAAAGTAGTTCAGCTAGTCACAACTACAAACGTAAAAGTAGTTCAGCTAGTCACAACTACAAACGTAAAAGTAGTTCAGCTAGTCACAACTACAAACGTAAAAGTAATTCAGCTAGTCACAACTACAAACGTTAAAGTAGTTCAGCTATAGACAGTCACAACTACAAACGTTAAATTAGTTCAGCTAGTCACAACTACAAACGTTAAAGTAGTTCAGCTAGTCACAACTACAAACGTAAAAGTAGTTCAGCTAGTCACAACTACAAACGTAAAAGTAGTTCAGCTAGTCACAACTACAAACGTTAAAGTAGTTCAGCTAGTCACAACTACAAACGTTAAAGTAGTTCAGCTAGTCACAACTACAAACGTTAAAGTAGTTCAGCTAGTCACAACTACAAACGTTAAAGTAGTTCAGCTAGTCACAACTACAAACGTAAAAGTAGTTCAGCTAGTCACAACTACAAACGTAAAAGTAATTCAGCTAGTCACAACTACAAACGTAAAAGTAGTTCAGCTAGTCACAACTACAAACGTAAAAGTAGTTCAGCTAGTCACAACTACAAACGTTAAAGTAGTTCAGCTAGTCACAACTACAAACGTAAAAGTAGTTCAGCTAGTCACAACTACAAACGTAAAAGTAGTTCAGCTAGTCACAACTACAAACGTTAAAGTAGTTCAGCTAGTCACAACTACAAACGTTAAAGTAGTTCAGCTAGTCACAACTACAAACGTTAAAGTAATTCAGCTAGTCACAACTACAAACGTTAAAGTAGTTCAGCTAGTCACAACTACAAACGTAATAGTAGTTCAGCTAGTCACAACTACAAACGTAAAAGTAGTTCAGCTAGTCACAACTACAAACGTTAAAGTAGTTCAGCTAGTCACAACTACAAACGTAATAGTAGTTCAGCTAGTCACCACTACAAACGTAAAAGTAGTTCAGCTAGTCACAACTACAAACGTTAAAGTAGTTCAGCTAGTCACAACTACAAACGTTAAAGTAGTTCAGCTAGTCACTAATACAAACATAAAAGTAGTTACAACAACTTTTTATTTACCTAATTCAAGAATTATGTATACATTTTGTTTCGACATGAATAGAGGCTTTCCAACGTAACAAAGTGAGTTGGAAAGCGTCTTCATTACGGCACGTAGCTATTTGTTTATCACTTAAGTGATAGTTCATTAGTTCTTTTCTTGTACATATGTTTAATATTCATATTTGAGGTATATAAAGACCAATCAGTTTAGAATTATTTCTCTCGCTTGCTGGACAGCCACAAGTCAGCCAAACTTTCTGACGGAGATTTTAAAGTGGAAGATACGTATGCAACTCTACGCGAAGGTATACGTATATATTCGTAATGTTTTTGAACACGTCGTATATTCACGAAATGTTTGACTCAACGATGCAGTAGACATAATTTGTTAGGGCTTGTTTTTTTGCTTTACAAGGCATTTGTGACATTAATGATTCTTCTGTCTATTTTTTCTCCTATGAATTCTCGTCTCCACCGCGGGAAAATCGGACAATTTTGGAGGAACTATTATCCAAGAACCTTCAGCGTTGAAACACAACGGAAGAGCACTGAGTTTGAGCTAAAGATTATTTCAAGTCTCCTTGGAAGGTGGCGTACTCTATTCTGTTAAGAGGTAAATTAGAGGATACCTTTGAAACTCTACGTGAAGGTATGTATTCGTACTGTTGTATAGTCGCAAAAGAGTCAACGAGGCAGTACAAAAAGTTTGAGAATTTCAAAATTCAGTCCTACAACGTAGTACATAACATTTAGTGCTCCTTATGTGTTTTACAAGCCTTCTGACATGATTTTTCTTTGTCTATTTTTTCTCCTATGAATTCTCGTCTCCTACGCGGGAGAACCGGATATTTTTGGAGGAACTGTTATCTCGGGATCCTTGCTGGCCATGGTCAGCCGCCCAGTCACACGTGCACGTGCAGATCGAACATCTCAACATGCACCAAAGGGTCGCGAGTCCCTATACAAACGCCATCCAGATTGTTATACCAAGAGAAACCTAGCTTTACTGAGCTTAATGAGTTCAGTTGTTATACGATCAGACTTTCATTATTTTTAAGATTCTTCAATTTTTGTTTAGGTGACATTGATTTTGAATTATTGTCTACTGTTTTCTATAAACTATAGGCGAAGTTGCTTGAGAGTTAATGATCTATAAGTGTTTAATGTGAAGGATTTCTTTCTGTAGTTATAAACATTGATAGTTTGACGTTTGCGGATATCAGTTGCTTTTATATAGCTTAAGTATAGAGCTCGCTCTTATTCAGTTATTTTTAACTACAGTAATTAGGTGTTATTGATTCATCCAGATTTCACTGGGAATGCAATTCATGAATTATTACGTAACAGATTTAGATTGAATTTTCAGCTAACTCTTTGTAATATGTTTTTTGTAGCTGACAGAAGGCCGTAAATTATTACTACTCTTGGTCATTCAGTTACCCCGTATTATGTCATTCAAGTTCAAGTATATGAAGTGGTTCATTTTGGCTACTTTATCGATTATTTAACGAAATGCTAAGAGAAGGATTGTTTTTCTCTTACTAGTGATTTGGATTAGTTGAAATTTATTATCACGTACCATTGCTCGGGTATTAATCCAAATCGTTGAAAGTGTCTGTCTAAAAAAAAAAATCAAGGATTTTCTGGGATATATTGCGATATATTAATATCGTGTTTAAATATATCGTTCAGACTTTATTATTACTAGTTAGATGATAGTAATTTTGCTTGTAAAATTTGTCTTTACATATATATATATATATCTGCTTACTGAAATTCGTTTGTAAAGTCTGATTTAAAATCGGGCTGGAAGTGTAATGATAAAAGTTTAATTAGTTGTAACTATCCTATCGAACCATTATTTTACTTTATTAGTTTTGTTACGCAGGACCTCATTGTAAACTCCTTGAAGATATGTGCACACTGTCTAAACATAGCAGTTGTTGTTATTAGTATTAGTATTATTGTGAGCCTCTTAGACGGGCGAATGATTTGGTATTATTAAGTATACCATGTTTGTACGTTGTTTAAGATTGTGAAATTGATCTGTTTGAAGCAGATTTCCCTGACCTTAGAGTAAGGGATGTGATATAGTGTAGCACGATTTCAGTGCCGTTGTCTTTTTGGCATTACTGCATGGATTGCATTAGGTCCAATTGGACCAGATTATTTATCAGACAAATAATGGATCAGTATTTTCTGATTTTGCAAAAGAGTATTGAAATATGTATATAATGAAAGCGTTTGATGGTGTATTAAATGAATACATTTTTAAGGATTTTAATTTCATATTGACAGTTGTCTTGTATAGCAGCTTTGATCTGTGATGCAAGTTTTACAGGTTATGGTGCATTTATTTTTTGTTGATCGCAAAATTCTGTATTGTATATGAAATGAAGATGTTCGTGTAGAGAGATTACTGTTGAGAGTTGGACTGTTGTTAATTTACGTTATTCATGTATTATAGTCCTATTGTCATTTTCATGATTTATTTTATTAACCTTTTGTTTTCAGACTCGTTGGATTCCTCGAGACCAGATTTCATTTGTTGGATATAGATATCAATAATGGGTTGTTAACCCTAAGCTGTTCAAAATGATTTTCAGTCAGTCTTAGTCCGTTTTGATATAGACATGATGTGCTGACATTCAATTCTTACTTGCCACGGTTAACTATTCCGATCTGGAATCTGTTGTTTTTCCAACACAAATGTTGGAGTGATTTGTAACAATTGGGCTGGAAGTGTGATGATAACAGTTTAACTGAGCCTCTTAGCGGGCGAATGATTAGGCATGCTCTTAGGTATACCATATATTAGAATGTTATTTAAGATTCTGAAATTGATCTGTTTTAAATAGATTTCCCAGACCTTAGATAAGGGATGTATTACTAGTGTAGTGTAGTTTCAGTATCGTCTTTTACACTGTATCGATCGCATTTAAGGTCGAATTTCACCACATTTTTATCAAACAAGTGGATCAGTATTTTCTGATTCTGCAAAGAAGTATTGATATACGTATTTAATTAGGAATACCTGTACCCTTTATTGTCGATCGTGCTCTGTTTATCGAGTAGAAACTAAAAGTCAGTGTTTTCTGCATGTCCTAAATTTAGTGTAAAAATTATTGAAGAGGGAACTGCACACGTGTAAGATAGCAGTATGATGCATGTTTTTCTCATGTTACTCTTTTTGTTTTGTTGTCAACGGTCTTCCCACAGGTCGGAGTCTTGAGCCGAGCATGACAGGTTGAACATCTCCTCAAATGCCGATGCTTAGCAGATCACTTCCTCCTTATCAGATGTGTTTCAAGGCATCGTTCTTCTCCTCAAACGCTGAGGCTAGCAGTTCACTTCCTCCTTATCAGATGTGTTTCAAGGCATCGTTCACGATTGTAGGAATACGAGAATGCATGGATTCATTGGGGGAAAGAGAATAGATCGCGAAGTTCTAATTGTTTTACCCATGTTCATTGCTGTTGTCTTCTCGTATTTTAGAGATTAATTTTGTCTTTTTGAAGCTTCATTGCAAGTCACCTGCACGTGCCTAGTTAAGGAAGCCTTGTACGGTGTATGGTGTTGACGAGCCATAACGTTGCATGTCTATTTTCAACTGATATTTCGTTACGTTTCGGTAAAACAAACTGAGGCATCCATGAAATTGCTAGGAAAACTAGTATACTGAAAGAAACCCCGAGAATAGAATTGTAATCTCTTGGTGGCCAGAATCAGTTCTCTTTTTTCATTTAAGGGCAATGTTTCATCTTGTTTCGTTTGTACCCTTTATAAGATGGTAATGAATTCAAATCGTTAGGAAGCATGTGGCTCATATTTACCTGAGCACATGATTATTTTTGCTCTAAGCGTTCAGTATTCCTTTTATGCTCTGTGTTACTTCAGTATTATTTCAGTATTTCTGGTGGTGTATTCCAACTTCATGCGGTTTCCAATTTCTTTTCCAGAGATGGGAAGCCAGTTAAAACATGTTATGCTGTTGCCATTAGATTACAAGATGATAAGCTAATGGTATCTAGATCTTTCGATCAATCGATTATTTATTTACTTGTCTCTTTCTATGCTTGCTTCCGTTACGGTTCTCGTCTTTGTAGTTTTCTCGTTTGCCGTTTGCTGCTGTCCACCAGGCATCCGGCACTGTCACACTCCACTAGTTGTAGTGTTATTATGATTTTGTACGCTTTGGGCGTGTTGCGTAGTATAGGAATGAATAGAGGCTTTCCAACGTAACAAAGTGAGTTGGAAAGCGTCTTCATTACGGCACGTAGCTATTTGTTTATCACTTAAGTGATAGTTCATTAGTTCTTTTCTTGTACATATGTTTAATATTCATATTTGAGGTATATAAAGACCAATCAGTTTAGAATTATTTCTCTCGCTTGCTGGACAGCCACAAGTCAGCCAAACTTTAGTTTTAATGTTTTTAAATTATTATTCATCAAGATATAACCATTTTGGCTTTAGCCCTCGGAGCCTTGTACGATTGCATTCGGTCGAGGAGTACGTTTCCAGAAGTTTTTCCACGTAGCAAGACGTGGTTTTTTACGATGGTTTTTCGTACCGGGCAACGTACATTATTTTCTTTAGATATCGATTTTTCGGTATTATTTGATTTAAGCATGTGAAAAGCTATTTATTATCATGTGATTACGTCATTTGATTGTGCAACCATCCGTTTAGGATGATGTGTGGTTATGGAATGTTTTCTCTATTCCTTCATGTCCTGTTAACTATTATGATTTTGTAATATTAGTACTATGTAATGATTTGTAATACCGTAGTTTATTAAAGAAACCGTTTGCTGCTGTCCACCAGGCATCCGGCACTGTCACACTCCACTAGTTGTAGTGTTATTATGATTTTGTACGCTTTGGGCGTGTTGCGTAGTATAGGAATGAATGGTTAAATTCCATCCAGAATAACTGTATAGGAGCTAATCGAGCTGGATGACTATTATGTAAATTGAAAAAGATATTTGTCGAAATGTTAAACGCACAGACGTAGAGGAAACTAAATAAATAAACACATACAATATAAGTAGCTTAAATACCATGTGTATGTTAAGATAAAGGATCTTACGATTTTAGACAAAATCCTACTCTAGGAGAAACATATAATAAATTAACAAGTTCTAGTTTAGACCGTGCTCGACGTATCCAAAGTTGAGTTACTTTAATTAAAACGTTCTTTTGTTAAACTCGTTTGGTGACGAGCCTTTCAGTCCATTGACAACATTGAATAGAACTCATTTTCCAACAACCTGTGTTGTTACAGGAAACTAATTAAGTATTGATTATCTTAAGCTATCGGTACCAAGCGATCCCGACAACAAGCCAATAAGAATTGAGTATTCCTAATTACAGTTCCGTACTTTGTCAATACCAAATCCATTGAACTTTCCGTCAATGCAGATTAGTCACCAACTTCTAGTTGGATTTCTATGGAACATATCTAAAGACTCGTATAATGTTTTACGCTCAAGCTATGATATTTGATTTCTAGTTTCACCTTTGACATATCTTATTTATGTTGTCGATCGGTTGAAGTACTTTTCTTTCAAGGTCAGGTTCCTTTGTTTAGACAAAGACCCTACTTACAATAAGGGTCCATGTAAAGACACCTGTTTGGTTCCCAATAACTATTGTTTTAAATTACATAAATACAGAACGAATATCTTGTAACAGAGAGAATATAGAGAAGAAACAGAAGCCATGGCGAGTCCGATGATTCGCCATGACCAGCCAATACTCCTGTAAGTTGCCAGTCATTGAGACCAGTAATAAAGTACGTAAGATCCAACCTTGGTTGTTGTCGTCCACAAGCTCTGCGAAGAACCCCACAGATTAGGAATAGTTCCCTAACATGTATCTTAAAAAGGTTTAGGCGGCAATATATGGAAGTGCAGGTTATCAAATTAGTACTAGTGAAGGGAGAAAGAAGAAAAAAAGAAACCGGTTCCAAATGAAAGGTATGACAGCAACAAATGTTCTTTGAATATGTTTTTGAAAGCTTTAAAGCTTTCGTGTTTCAGGTCCTCACTTATTGCATTTCCATATTGTTCACCGAATTCAATAAACTCGCAAATTGGGCCAAGTTTTTTCTCCAACTTTTCTTCGAGAATTTCGTCTAATACTGAGCGTAAATACTTTTTGCTTATTATATTCTCACCATCCATTAATACGAAGTACCCAAATGCAGCCTATGAAACCATGAGTGAACCAAAAACAGCGACTAAACGAGTAATAAGACAAAATGTTATAGGAGCGGGAAACAATCCGCCATGTTGGCATTCCGACCGCTGATCGCGTCGCTGATGAGCTAGTCACAACTACGTTACAAAGTAAAAGTAGTTCAGCTAGTCACAACTACAAACGTAAAAGTAGTTGAGCTAGTCACAACTACAAACGTAAAAGTAGTTCAGCTAGTCACAACTACAAACGTAAAAGTAATTCAGCTAGACAGTCACAACTACAAACGTAAAAGTAATTCAGCTAGACAGTCACAACTACAAACGTAAAAGTAATTCAGCTAGACAGTCACAACTACAAACGTAAAAGTAATTCAGCTAGACAGTCAGAACTACAAACGTAAAAGTAGTTCAGCTAGTCACAACTACAAACGTAAAAGTAGTTCAGCTAGTCACAACAGGCTACAAACGTAAAAGTAGTTCAGCTAGTCACAACTACAAACGTAAAAGTAATTCAGCTAGTCACAACTACAAACGTAAAAGTAATTCAGCTAGTCACAACTACAAACGTAAAAGTAATTCAGCTAGTCACAACTACAAACGTAAAAGTAATTCAGCTAGTCACAACCACAACCACAAAAGTAAAATTAATTCAGCTAGTCACAACTCCCGTACGGCAGAAATACAGGAATTTATTTAGAATGCTAAATTTACCAGACTAAGTCAGATACACCATATAAAAGGCAATCCGAGAACAAAAATATGTCAGACAAACGAGGGAAATTGCTGATCGAACTCTGCACAGCACATAATCTGAGAATATTTAACGGAAGAGTCGTGGGAGACTACTTAGGTAAAAACATTTGTTTTACGTATAATGCAAGTAGCGTTGTCGACTACGTAATTGGCCAATCAATATCTTAAAATACACCGTTAAAACCGCATATGTCCGATCACAAAAATCAACAGAAAGAAAGCAGATCAAAGCACTGATGATAACTTTGAAGTAAGGCAACATAAATATAATCTGGAAGGAATAAGCCTAATAAGTAAAAATGCCAGCACTCCTGGAGTTCAGAATACGAAGGACTAATTTGAGGAAATATTTAAAATTGCACAGATGAAACGGATGATACAGAAAAAACTGGTAGGAAATTTTACGAATATTCTTCAAGATATCAGTAAGAAAGCAGAGTTATGCTACCAAAACAGCAATACAAAAAACAGTTCTGATAAAAACAAAATGTAGTTCGACTTAGAATGCCAAACCGAAAGGCAAAATCTCGAATCTTTGGGAAAACAGATTTGTCGCGAACCACAGAACCCCGAATTAAAGAGGAGCTTACAAACAAAGAAAAAAACCTTCAGGAAACTGAACTGGAGGAAGAAAAATTATCACAACAGAAATAAACTAGAAAATATAGACTTTACTAAATCCCGGCATACTTGGAAACAACTAAAAAATATTTTTGACAATCGAAAAAGAAAAAGCCAAACCAATCAATAGGAATAAAAAAATGTTTTGATTACTTTAAAAAGCAAAACGAGAACAGACTGAGATGTGAATGAGCAAGAATCAACAGGTAAAACGGAGAATACAGAGGAAGATGAAAATTAAATGTTACCGGCCCATTAGACGACGAAATAAGCGAGGAAGAGATAATCAATGCAATCAATTGCAACGGGCTAAATATAAAAAAGCTCCGGGAAAAGACTATTCAAACTGGGCTGAAACCTCACGGGAACTGATTAAGAAACGAAATTCCACGCAAATGAATGGAATTCACACCGTATAACAATCCCCTGGCTATAAAGAGCCGTAGTTTTCCATTTCAGCCCCTATTCTCAAGCATCGAGCCACAGAGTGAAAGCATTGGCTATAGTTCATCGAATTTATGGCCGAACAGCATCCCGTTCGTCCCGCCGGCCCAGTGGAACCAGCTTTGGTTGAACATGTAGTTCCTCAGGAGCAACCAGCGCCGCCAGTAGCTCAACCTGTTCCCCATGGAGCTGAAAACTTAGAGGTATGATGTTTCCTTTCGTTTTGTCGCTTCGGCTTCAGTTATTGCCTCATTTTGCGCCGCCGGATCTGGCAAGTACGTTACAGTAATGTTCCGGAAATTTCTTAAATTGTGGTGTAATATAGATGAGTTACTGTGTATGTGTTAACTTAACGTTAACTATATGAGTTCAGGAATATCTGTACGTCTTAAAACATTTAACTCCATAACAGTTAGCACGACTAAGCAACGTTAAGTGACCTAAATCAGTAAAACTTTGGCAGAATTGCTCCAAAGTTCAGCGTCTTAGCTTCCCATAACTGCCTCTTAATTACTACAGCAATTAATGTATGGGAATGTCTTCTAAAACCAAAATCCTTATAAAAAAAAATAGCCTAAACTTTTGCGTTTGTTTCACTTTTATTTTGAACTATTTATTTTTACCATAGGTATCCCATAAATACAGTATTGGGCTACCTGTGTTCTTATTGCACAATACCGGGGAAAATGCAGCTATTCCTTGATAGAAACTGAAACTTCATCTCATAAAGTAAAGATTGACACTTCATATCGTAAATTTAACTTATGGAGGTATGTTTCAATGAAGATTTATGCGCCCGCTAGCCGTACCGCTGAACTGTCCTCGATTTCTGGCCATGGCTGATATGACATTTAGGTAGAAAATAATGTGGTTGTTCTGGGTTCATACCACGTGGGTAATTGGGTAAGCTTCTATGGGATTTTAGAGTCAAAAGAGTTTAATAAAAGCGGAAACCCAAAAATTGGGTACAAATGACTCAGATGACTGAGATGTCTTTATCCCCATATACCCACACCAATTAATGCATTCATACGGATACGGATACGTGAACGCACAGATACATACACTATGTATAGACACACACATATCTACACACAGACACACATATATACATACCCGGACATGGGAATGTCTATAATAAGGAATTTGGTTATATAGTACGAGCATTTGACACTCGTTCATTTGTGTTATTAGGAGCAAGTTCAGACGTTACAGACACAATTGGAACAGGTCAAACAGTCTGTTAGCACTTCGTCAGTCGAGCAGGCGCTCCTTATGGTACGCCAGTTGGCGACTCGGCCTCGTTCAGTATTTGACGCTTATGCTCTAATCGGAGCTTTGCAGCATTTGGAAGAGCTTGCCAGGCAAGGGGGACATGCATAAGTAAAAAAGTAAAAACAATTGCGGCGGTCCTCTCCCAGTGTAAGAAACTCCCTCCTCACGCGGTCCTAGGAGAAGTAGTAATGCGCTTACTCGGAGACGATGTTGAGAGGGAAGTAGCAAATGCAGTGTCGAAGATTCTGAAGCAAAGGTCACATCACTCCTGTACAGAGACATGCCTGCACCTAATCAAGGAAGTGAAACGTCGACTGGGCGTCGGTGGACTGGGCGCCAAAGACCATATAGGAATACTAGATGCTTTAAATGTCAAAAAGAAGGGCACATTGCCCGTTTTTGCCCGAATTGATAAATGTAAAGCCTGGACCTCTCATTGAGAGGTGTACGGTTTATGGATAAGAATGCATGGTAAACAATAAAGATTATAAGATGGAGAATGCAATTGAAATTGTTGGTTTTTGACTTGCTAATTTATGTCCCCACGTAGTTTATACATCTTTCTTTCAAGCAGTTTAGCTTTGGATTGTATTGTTTCGGGGCCAAAACCATCTTTCTGGCTTCCCTTGGACCGGGATCGTACTCAAGTGAGCAGGCGAGACTTGGTCTGAGTTGAACTTCTTTATTCGCTTTACTCCGCGGAACACTCCGCGACAACTCCTCACCAACTCATGTCTTACAATGTGGGCTTCGCCTTTTATCGGCTAGCTCTTGTCAATCTTATGGACAGACAGCTATCAATCTAAAGCTTGGCTCCTATTGGCTATCCTCTCTTAATGTATCCTGATGTAAGGCAACTAGTGAGTGGGAGTAACCAGTGAAAAGATTGACAAAACAAGAATAAAAGATATTTAGCGGACAAAGTTTGCAAAGAAACTTAACATAGGATTGCTTAACCATTGATAGTCATTCTACCGTAGAGAAAGTTAAGTCTTAACCGAAAATATTAGGAAGAGGTGACTTTAGAATGAAGTTCAATTAAGTACGCACCGTACCTGGTGGGACGAGGTGGGGCTTTAGCCTTAGCTAAATCAAGGACCGCCTAGTTTACGTTCATGTGAAATGGTCACCTAAACTTGATATTGCACGTTACTCAAAGCTCACCCAAGTTGCCTGTACATAAGTACTTGTAAATAGGATATCAATTAGTTTATCACAAAAACCAACAAAGATAAAAGGTCTTATGTTTTCATAGGTCAACTCGTCTTGACCCAACACCATTATCTCTGACATATTTTAATGACTTCCTCCTAAGCCTTTTTGTTAATTGAATCTAAACAACTCCTAATGGCTTTTGCATACGGAAATCAAGGCATAATTATATAGTGTCATATTAAATCTGATAATAGTGTTTGTTGCTACATATATATGAACCCATGCATAGCGGCTAAAAGATAGACCATATCAAATGCATATACTAATAACTTTTGTAATCCCATACCCTAACCCCTTTAACTAAATACTATGTTTTCATTACTACTTTTATGGCTCGTTAATCGCGACATTTGGGCGCGTCAGAGCAAACAAAGAATAATTATAACTCTGAAGTTGAAGAACCCTTACCATAATTTTGACTGTTTCATGCTTCCATGTTTAGCTGTTTATTTAAAAACCCTTATTCTAATCACCAATCCTTTCCTAAAATATTTAAACAGTTACATTTTATAGTGTAACAGTATGGTTGGTAATAATCCCAGGGCAAACTAATGCTCTTTGTGTTCGACTCCAGTAGTTGTGCCGGGATTGTTGCCCCCCATCGGTCCCATTTTAGCCTTTTACAATGTTGTTGCTTTTCTTAGACGGGTATAATTGGAATGACCCATGATTCCTTTTATCTCTTTTAGCATGTGGCTAAGCGACCCAAATACGAGCCTCCTGTATATGTCATACCAGATTGGGAATTGAGAGCGGGTTTTAATCCACTGCTTGCCCTTTCAATGAAACGGTCGCCGAGTGGAATCCAATGGGTGCCCGTCCCGGGGACTGATGGCGGGGTGACTATCCCGGAGAAAACATCACCCACTATTTACGAGGTCTCGAGCAGACTCCAGACTGCTTCACCTTTCCAATTGAGAGTTCGTGATCCGGACTCGTTCGTGGCAGGTGAAATCCATAAGCATTCAGAAAGGTGGGCCGAGATAACACGTTTACATGATAACAGGAGTGAGGTTATGGGTTGGATTCGGGAAAGGGTTTCCATCCATAAATACATACAACATTTCAAGGGGAACTTTGCTGGTGTGTCATATGAAAACATGGGGAATCGCCTAAACATTTATATGGAGGAATTGGGGATCTCTGAAGGTGAAACAGCACATAGTTTTAGATCGGGTTGTGCAATTTCCCTGGTCCTCACAGGGTCTGGTTTAGCTGACATTATGGAACACGTGGGGTGGGAAAGGAAACATACTGCCGGCTACTACATGCAACTTGCTAAAGTTCTTCGTAATGATAGTACAAGCTCCCGGTTGGCGGAAGCTCTGGATGATCCTGGTACATCGACAGAACTGACACGTCAATATAAAGACCTTAACCAGTTAAAGAACTTTGCCTTGGCGTTTCCTTCTCATGAGTCAAAAAAGAGAAAGGCTGATACCCTGGGACAGAGCGAATAAATTCTGTTACCTAAAGAACTTGAGATTATGATTAGTAAGGGGGTGTCATGAGTTTAGGATAAGTATGGGGAGTAAGGTTAAGGAAAGAGGGATATTATATGTAGACGTGATAAGAGGGGTTTCTCCTTATAGAATCCGTGGCCAGTGAAGAAGGGAACTATCAAACTGGGTAGCCGTAGGAACAATGCTTACCCAGTTCTTCCCATTCTTAATCAGGGATCCGTGAATGAGAGACCAGTTTGGATATACTACTATATGCATCGCGCAGAATGGCCTTTGTTCGAGGGACATCATTAGTTTTTTGAATATATTAAGATCGCCTCATTAGAAATTCAATGAGTTAGATGTTGGCTATATGATTGGCTGAAAGAAAATCCGTTCTGGGAGGTGTAATTCCCTGGTCATGCCGTACCGCACACAAAATTAGCTCAAAGGAAAACCGTTCTGAGAGTTGGTTTGATTGCTCAATGCGAGTGTAAATTAAACCAAGAAACGCTTTGGATCCAACGCTTTATTTAAACAGTTGTTAAAACAGTGTTAATTCTAGTTTTCATTATTTGAAAGACCGCCATATTTTTCAATGAAAGTCAATTCAATAGAAGTTCGTAAAACCATATCCGTAGCTCATAGACTGCCACCAACTAAAAAGGTCCAAAACTGGCTCATTGTCAAATTTACGAGACGCGCGAAGCGAGATGAGATATACAAGAAGCGGAGCAAGCTGCGAACGAAACGTACTAAGGATCTCCCTACAGTTCACGCACAGCCTGAGTCATCTGCCATCAGCCACAAAGCTGCTATACATGTCAACGAAAGTCTAACTTCGTACAGGAAGAAGCTATTCGGTAGAATACTAGAATTTAAGCGAAAGAATAACTATAAATACCTGTGGACTGTGAACGGTAAAATTATGCTAAGGGAAAGTGACACCTCGTCTCCTCTTTGCTTCGTAACATGCGAGCAGTTTGAGGAGTATATGGATTATGCAGCACAAAGTTAATGTGATTATTTTGCACAAATGTAACTTGCAACTAACATGGCTGACAATCAGGAAACTGTAAGTAGTATACCTTCCAATATATCATTTGATAGAGAGTCCAACAATTCACCTAGCAGCTGGTCTGGTAGGCTAAATAGTGATTTTGATCTGTATGACCTATTTCATAACCCCGACAAATCTGATGAATGTGACCCTGACTTAATGCTATCAGCCCCTCGCTCTGATTACTTTTCAATCCCCGAATTAAATAAAGTAATTAGGGAGTCTGCCTCCCAAACTTTCACTATTTTTCACTGCAATATTAGAAGCTTGTCTAAAAATCTAAATTTGCTTGAGGAAATACTTTGCACTCTAGATTCTAAACCTGATATAATAGGGATCACTGAAACTAAGCTTAATGAATTTTCGGTAGCTAATGTTAATATTGAATCTTATAATTGTTTTCACACTGATTCTACAACTAATGCTGGTGGGGCTGCTTTGTATATAGCTAACAGTCTAAAAGCTATCCCCCGACCTGATATAAAATTTGATATGAATTTGGTTGAATCCTGCTGGTCTCAAATTGAAAATGGTAAAAATAAAAAAGCAATAATTGTTGGTTGTATATATAGGCACCCTACCTGTGATCTTATTCAATTTACTACACAACTGAATAATATAATTAAACTACTAAACCCTAAGTATCAGCTTTACATTTTTGGAGATATAAATATTGATTTTTTGAAGATAATTATGCACCCTCCAACAGAAGAATACATAGATATGCTTTACACAATTGGTCTTCTTCCTATTATAACTAAACCTACTAGAATAACTGATCATACTTCAACCCTTATTGACCATATATACACTAACTCACCCATTTCCCAGGTTATATCTGGAATAGTTACTGTCCATCTATCTGACTACTTACCAGTGTTCTGTATTGTTAAATCAAAAATAGATAAAGCAACTAGTAAACGTCTTTATAGGGATTATTCAAAATTTAATAGTGACCAATTTTTAAATGATATAAATCTTATAAATTGGGAAGAAAACCTATCACCTACCAAAACTCTGAATGAAAAAAGCTATGATGCAATTAATGCAGTAAACAACATTGTTAATAAGCATGCCCCTATAAAACAGGCTACCCGAAGTAAACAAAAACAACTAAATAGACCATGGATTACAGCTGGTATTCTTAAATCTATTAAAAGAAAACAAAAAATGTATCATACACATTTTCATAGCAAAGAACCAAAAAAAATAGAGAAATATAAGAAATATGCAAATATGCTAGCACATTTGAAAAATAAATGTAAAACAAGTTACTATAGCTCTCAGCTTATAAAGTATAAGGATAATCTTAAA
This sequence comes from Actinernus sp. WN-2022, assembly GCA_030867875.1. Classification (NCBI taxonomy): domain Eukaryota; kingdom Metazoa; phylum Cnidaria; class Anthozoa; order Actiniaria; family Actinernidae; genus Actinernus; species Actinernus sp. WN-2022. The sequence continues at coordinate 93,210,270 of JAOWCC010001589.1, forward strand.
TCTACTTGGGGGCTTATAGGTAATCTTATTAAACGGAAAACTAAAGGACAGTCCCTCCCTACTAGAATTACTTATGGTAATAAGACTTATACCAATGCAGCTGATATAGCCGACCAATTTAATGACTACTTTGTAAATGTAGGGCCAAATCTGGCAAGTAAGATAACAACTGATCCAACAACAAAGGAACCTACTCAGTATATAAGCCAGTCTCCATCTTCTAGCTTCTTTATGTCTCCAGTGACTGAATCTCTAGTTTTTACTCTTTTTGCTAGCCTGAATGAGGACAAGGCTTATATTAACATACCTAATACATTTATTAAGCTTGCAAATGCCCCTCTATCAATCCCCTTTACCAAAATATATAATGAGTCAATTTCGACAGGAATAGTTCCTGATATTTTTAAGATTTCAAGAATAATCCCAGTATTTAAAAGTGGAAGTGCTATTGAACTAGGAAACTATAGGCCTATAGCTATTATATCTGTCTTCAGTAAAGTTCTTGAGAAACTGGTCCATAATCAGCTTATGTTTTTCCTAGAAAAGCAAGGTATACTGTATAATTATCAATTTGGATTTAGGAAAGGCTACTCAACTGAGTATGCAATTTTAGAAACAGTAGAAAACCTAAAAACAGCTATAGATGAAGGTAAAATAACTTGCGGAATTTTCTTGGATTTTTCCAAAGCATTTGACACAATAAATCATGAGATACTGCTTGCAAAGATGTACAAATATGGAATCCGAGGATTACCCCATGCTTGGTTTATCAGTTATCTAGAGGATCGGAAACAATATGTAAAAATAGATGATACAGAATCTAGTTTTAGGCCTATAGTATGATGTAAGATAGTTACTAACGGCAGGAAATTCGATCATGTAACGCCGTATCTGCGCCAGCTTAACTGGCTGCCCGGCAAGGATCAACTCTTATTTAGAGAATCCGTTATGGCTTTCAAATGTATGAACAATCTAGCACCGCAATATCTCTGTAACAAGTTTATAAGACGCTCGGAGGTACACGATCGTTTCACACGCAACCGTGGGTCATTACAAATCCCACTTTTAGGACTAAGAGCGGACAAATATCATTTTAGTATAGAGCTACCATTATCTGGAATAATTTAGATGAAAATCTGAAGATAATAACGTCTCTGGGTAAATTTAAGAAAGAGCTAAAAAGGGCAATGTTGTAATTTTTTTTAGCTATATCAGTCTGATCGAATCACATCCCTATCATAGAATTTTAATTATAACAAGATTTTTATTTATTTATTTATTTATACATTTAGATATTTTAAAATTATATACTATTTTGTAATTGGATGTTGAAAAGCCCCTTGGGGAACATTTAATAAAGTTTATTATTATTATTATTATTCCTCAAGGATCTACGTTAGGTCCCTGCTATTCCTGCTATATATAAATGACCTCCCAAACTCGTCTAAGAAACTGCTATTTAGAATATTTGCAGATGACACTAATATTTTTTATTCTTCAAAAAACCTGAATGAATTAGAAAGGGTTATAAATGATGAACTTGTTAATGTTCTAAAATACTGTGCTGCTAACAAACTTTCAATCAACTTTAAGAAGACAAATTATATGCTGATTACATCCCCTAGAAAAAGGCCTAATATTTCCATAACAACATGTAATATAGAAGAAAAAACGCAGATAAAATATTTAGGTGTCTTTATTGACAACCATTTACAATGTAATGCACAAATAAAACATGTTAATAATAAACTTGCAAAGAATATAGGTATTTTAAATAAACTTAGATACTATGTACCTATTAGCACACTTAAACAACTTTACTATACCCTGATATATCCATATATCAATTACGGCCTGATGAGCTGGGGCACTGCTTGTCAATCTCGGTTACAAGTAATTAAAACAAAACAAAATAAATGTATCCGCACTATAGTTTTTGCTGCTGTATATTATAAGCTCCTTGATATACTTAATATTGAGAATGCCTTTAACCTTAAAATCTCTACTCTTATTCATAAAATTAAACATGTTAAAACAGATATTCCCCTAGCCTTTGCTGAATTAATCCCATCTGTTTCAGAAATCCATAACTATAATACTAGATATGCTTTAAATAATAATCTATACACACCAGCTTCTAGGACAAACTATGGCTTATCAAGATTCAAGACCCTTGCATCAAGAATATGGGAAAAAATCCCTCTGAAAATTAAAAACTTATCACATAGTGGCTTTAAAAAAGAATACAAACTGTTCCTACTTGAAAGCCAGCTATAATATTAATATTATTTTCATAAAGTTGGCATATATGACTACTACATTCTTAAGAAACTTATTTACAGTGTTAGTATAGTTATAGTACTTAGTACTGAATAGTACTAGAATTGGTATTAGTATTAGAATTAACATAAGTATCAAAATTAGCATTAGATTATTATATTTATGAAATTATGAAACTTGAGAAACATTAACATTAAGATTATTATTATTATTATTATATTTATAAAATTATTTATATGTAAACTAATTATAGCAATATTTCCTTTCGTATTATTAGCACCCTTTTCCTCTGCTCGTATTATTTACAGTATTAGTATTGTTACAGTACTTAGTATTAGAATTAGTACTAGCATTAGAATAATTAACATAAGTATCCACATTAGTACTAGGATTAATATATTCAAGAAATTATGAAACTTGAGAAACATTAGCATTAGGATTATTATATTCATGAAATTATTTATATGTAAACTAATTATAGCAATATTTCCTTTCGTATTACCAACACCCTTTTCCTATGCTCTTTTTCTTATTTCTTTTGTATAATTCCTCTGGAATCGTTTTCCTCAATTTCTCCTCTGCGCTTTTTCCTATTTATATAATTCTTCTTTCTTTTTTTCCCCTCGACTATTATACCTATGGTAGTGATCAACTCGAAAGCCTAGCGGCTACTTTGACCACTACGCACATCTAACCTAGCTCATTAAATTTAATAGCTTATAATATCATTCCTTTTTCCTACATATTTGTAAATTTTATTTTAAAAAAGGAAAAATAGTGCAAAAATAAATGAATCTGAATCTGAGCTTGACGCGTGACTGATTTCGGCAGTTAATGAGATGTGCATATCGATATGTCCAGCCATTCAGGGCAATGAGATACTGAAATATGGAAAAGAACAATTAAAATTACCGCATAACTTTTTATAATAATGCGATACTTAACTCAGGTAAATATCCGAAAAGCTGGGGACTGGGACTCATAGTCAATACACAAGAAAGGAGACAAATCTAATATGGATAACTATAGTGGAATCACGCTCCCGTCTTCTCTCGGTAAATTGTTTACATCGATTTTAAACGGAAGATTATACAACTACCTTAACGAGAAAGGAATTCTGAAACGCGAACAAGGTGGCTTTCGAAAACGTTTTAGTGCGACCGATAATATATTTATCCTGAAAACAATGATCGACAAATACGTAAAAACTAACCTAAAAAGATAATAAGTAATATCCTCTTTACCTGTTTTGTTGATTTCGAAAAAGCGTTCGATAGCATTCCAAGAGACAAATTACTTGACAAATTAAAGAAAACCGGAGTGAACGGACGCTTCTATATCCCATTATTAATTCGATGTACTCCCGTGACTCTTCAGTAGTTAAAGTAGACAATCAGGTAACACCCGCCTTTAGATGTTATACAAGCGTCAAGCAAGGGTGTATGTTATCTCCCATCCTGTTCAACCTCTATTTACACGACCTCCCTGAAACGTTAAATGACGCAAATAATAATGATATCACAGCCGGTGGCGCACCACATTTATATGCAAACGACTTAGTTATGTCAAAAAGTGCTACTGGTTTACGAAATTACTTAAACAAACTAGAGAGCTTTTGTAATGAATTTCAAATACATGTGAACCTCGAGAAAACCAAAGTCGAAAAGCGCTTCTGGATTTCGAAATTACTTTAACAAACTATAGAGCTTTTGTATCGAATTTCAAATACATGTGAACCATTTGAAAACCAAAGTGCTTATTTTTAACAATAACGGCAAAAGAATGAATAATCACTGCTTTTACTATAAAGATAAGGAATTAGAAAACTGCAAGAACTTATGCATATCTTGCCTCCATTTTATTAATACCTACTATATACTACCTATATAATACCTATAATACCTATAATACTATATAATACCTATAATACTTAACTTAGCCAGAGAAAAGTTGAAAAAAACTGCTCTGAAAGCACTTTATAAACTCAGAAAAGAAATGGAACGTTTCTTTAGAACAAATCTCAAAGTTACGATGTCACTTTTTGATATATTAGTGAAACCTATAATCCTCTATGGTAGTGAAATATGGGGTGCAGACCAATCAGAAATATCAAACTTGGGGACAACTTGGAGATCGTTCACATCAAATTTTGCAAGATGTTACTTGGAGCCGGAAAATACGCAAGCAATATCGCGTGCCGTGCAGAGCTAGGTCGATTTCCCCTAAACGGTGGATGCAAAACATAGATGCATAAAATTATGGATAAAACTTGTTAATTTAGATAACGTTCAAAAATTATCTTACTGTATCTATCATGAAAGTCATGAAACAAAACACGAAAATAACAAAGCATACTGCATGGGGTAAGAAAGTCCAAAAATATTATTTCATTGCGGCTTTGGAAATCTTTGGTATGATCACTGAGACAATACATACAAAAAACCCGGAACAACGAATCTGTTTAAAATGTAAAAAAGATATCGAAGACGAAATGCACTTCTTGATAAACTTTATAATAAGCTAAGAGAATATTTATTTTCAAAATTTAAACTTACCAAAAAAAAACGAGAAAATGACAGAGAAACAATTGTTCTCCCACTAATGAACCCACAAAATACACTCCAAAAGGCATCAGCTAAATTTGTTTACGATTGTTTTAAAAAACGAAAAGACGTCCGAAAATATAATTTAATGTTGTTGTCTCTGATAATATTTGGAAAACTACTGTTGTAAAGCCAATTGTAAATTATTGTAAAATTATCTTTTTAAATTATGGTAACTATTTGGAACAAGCAATCAATGTACTACGTTTGTACACGATCCAAATAAAACCTATATGTATGCATGTATGTATGAAATATAGAAGTTGTTGCATCGGTTAGTCTGCGTCATCGCAAATTGGGAGATGCATCAGTGCCGGTGTGCGAGAGTCCAAAATTTAACCAATAGAACAAAATATTCGGTCCCACCTCAGTAGTAGAATTTAGGCCCTCCTGGCCTCGCTAGGTCAATATACCATGCAAAACGAGTCCCGTAGAAGTTCTAATAGTTTAACTTTAGGAGTGTGCGCCGGATACTTACACTTGATAGACATGACAGCAAGGAAGCCAATCACTACACGGTAGACATCATTCTGTATCATCATGTCACCTGAAGTCAGCTTTGGGAGTTAAACATACTATCGTTAACATTAGTGATGGTGCGGATAGTGAGATAAAACTTAGACCCGTTTCAGATGTCCAACGTTTTATGCGCCGAATCCAATGCTATTGAGCTAAATCTATTGTTATGCCATTAGCATTGAATTCCGGCGGCACATGATCGTAAAGTTCACCGTCTGAAATGTAGCGTTCCTAAGGAATAGTCCAGTTTCGTATTGGAAAATTACGGCTGAATGCAATGAGTACAGACGCATGTACGCAGGGTTAGCGGTAATTTTCGAATACGAAACTGGACTATTGTTCACCAGATACCCAAACTACCTTTGGCTGGTAGACAACTGGGCACTAACCAAGCATAGAGGTGACAAATTGTCACACTTCGAGGGTGGATGTTTGCTTTGTGTAGTAGTCATCACGTTTGCTTTACTCACGAAAGGTTATGGGTTCGACGTCCATTAAACCTGGCATTTTCTCTCTCTTCTTGTTTACCTGTAATGCCTAGCCCTAGGTGAGTGAGAACTCGTCGTTTACTGGAACTTGTTTTCGAAATTGTTAGGCCTTAAGTTTTATGGTTTGCGTTAGGGTTTGAGGTTGGGTTTCAAATCTACTGAGCGATCCCTGTCTTTAACAGCGCGTTCTGAAACGGGCTTCACTGTGTTCTAAGATTGAGATTATACCCACCAAGCGTCCCTTCACTCTTAACATCGCCTCACTGTGTTCTAAGACAGATATTACATCCACCAAGCGTCCCTTCACTCTTAACATCGCCTCACTGTGTTCTAAGACTGAGATAACACCCACCAAGCGTCCCTTTACTCTTAACATCGCCGGACTGTGCTCTTAGATTCACCCCCTAACCCAAACCCTAACCCTAACCTAACCGTTCTCCAACTATGACGCTGATGCCGATATTCTGATTGAGAGGTTTGGTTGGAAAAAACTCGCTTCGCAACGAAAATTTCAAACCGCAGTCATGGTCTACAAATCAATGAATGGTCTTGCCCCAGACTATATGCGGTCCATGTTTACATATCGTAATGTTACCTCTTATTCTTTGAGAGACACCGAGGGCAAACTGGCTATTCCTATGCCCCGCACAAATTATCTTAAGGATAGCTTTGGTTATAAGGGTGCGGTGCTGTGGGATAGCCTCCCAGTCGGGTTGCGGCAAGCAAATAATCTTAGCAGTTTTCGAGCGGGCTGTTTTGAACAAGTCTAACTGTTATTCTAAAGTCTTATTTTTATTCTTAATTTTTATAATATATTATATGTAATGCACGGCTCTCATGGAAAGCAGGTACTAAACTTAGCATTATTTAAAATTAGATTATTATTATTATAGTAGTTATGATTAGATATTATTATTTATTTTTATTTACATTATCATTACTTATTTATTTATTTATTTTTAAATCCTGATGAGATATTCCGTGGGTAAAAAAAAAAAAAAAAAAAAAAAAAAAAAATTATAACCACCAAGCATCCCTTCACTCTTAAGTCATCGCCTCACTGTGTTTTCTAAGATTGATATTACACCTACCAAGCGTTCCTTTACAAAAAACGTCAGACCTTTTTTAAAATCTAATACGCTAAATTCTTTTAATAAATGCTTCGATAAAATTTAGCAATTATGAATATATTCTCACGTATAGTTTTACAGTACTGACTTTATAAATATAATCGCATACACAAACATCTCTCACTAATGTGAGGCTCCTGATTGAATACTGTTATCATATGTTAGTTATTAACACTTACCCACTGGGGTCTGGCCTTGTGAGGCTCCTGATTGAATACTGTTATCATATGTTAGTTATTAACACTTATCCACTGGGGCCTGGCCTTTTGAGCCTCCTGATTGAATACTGTTATCATATGTTAGTTAACGCTTTTCCACTGGGGCCTGGCCTTGTGAGTCTCCTGATTGAATACTGTTATCATATGTTAGTTATTAACACTTATCCACTGGGGCCTGGCCTTGTAAGTCTCCTGATTGAATACTGTTATCATATGTTAGTTATTAACACTTATCCACTGGGGACTGGCCTTGTGAGTCTCCTGATTGAATACTGTTATCATATGTTAGTTATTAACACTTATCCACTGGGGCCTGGCCTTGTGAGGCTCCTGATTGAATACTGTTATCATATGTTAGTTATTAACACTTATCCACTGGGGCCTGGCCTTGTGAGGCTCCTGATTGAATATTGTTTATCATATGTTGGTTAACACACTTACCACAGGGGCCTGGCCGTTTTTTCGTAAGGAAAATTACCTACAAGATAAACTCATTTTAAGAAAATGCGGAAAGCAAGGGTTAAAAAACTTGATTCATGCAGTTTTACCTTGTATTGTGAAACCTTTTGCATAGACTATTGCTGGTAAAATCGCATATCAATCTAAGAAGCTACTACCCAAGCTTAGAACTGATCCGGTGAGCGAGTCGTCCTCGTGTTCTCTTCTGTAGCTTGCAGTAACGTCAGTGGTTATTATTTGATTTGGATTTGGAAATTTGACTTAAGTGGAGAAGGTAACAGAACCTGTAGTTACAACACATGAATAATAGAAGAGTTGAGATAGTATTAGCGGGTGTTATATTTAAACGCTTACAGCACACAGTTGACACGACAAGTCGCAAACGAGGGAGGACTTTCTGCTGTAAAATAGTACATCTTTGCATTACTTAACTACGCATTACACGACCTATATAACGTTTTATAGCTACGAATAGATTCTCAATAGATGACCACATACAACGTTTATAGAACGTTAGCTGTAAAATAATACATCTTTGCTTACATTACTTAACTACGCATTACACGACCTGCCTTGGCTGTTTTTAACCAGCAAGAAACATTTAAAATTATATTTTATATGTTTAACCTGTTTAATGACATTTTTAACCTTTATCTTTACACCTCTTTATTGTATTTCTATTACTTTTATTTTAACAGGGCCTCGCTGAAAAACACCTTTAGTTGGTGATGCGGGCCCCCTGTATAAACATTGTTATTATTATTATTATTATTATTATTACTGTTACTATTATTATTATTATATAACGTTTTCTAGCTACGAATAGATTCTCAATGGATGATCATATACCACGTTTAAAGAACGTTAGTGTTTATTATAGATTGTTTCAACAACACGTCCCAACCATAAACAGTTTCTCACAGTTGCTATTACTTTACCACCCTACGTACATTTCACGAGCTCTATAAACTATCCTCTCTCCTCCCATTCAATCAATCAAAATGCACCTAACTACACGGCGAACCATTCTCAATGTAAACTAAAACCAAGACGATTGTTTTTAGGGTTTATTCAGTATTATTATATTTAGTTATTTTTGACAGCGAATTGCCTCAGTTAGTTTTATTAGAACACGAGCGATATACTTTTACGGCTTTCTTCAGTGTGTTTTACGTATGCCCCCTCTTATTGTTGAAGCACGTTTTTCTTATAAATTAAACAAAACCTGCAGAGAACGTGGTTTATTCGACTACACTGGAATTTTCATTTTATGTCAATCATGGTACTAAAAGTGTGTCCATATAACCAGAGTATACTAGTCAATCAGGGTCGTACGATATACATGTAATTGTAAATGTATGCTAATCATGGTACTGAAGGTGTGTGTCCAATAACTAGTCTTTCCGGACCCTAATTCCCAGGTTTACAAGAAATCGCTACATGTATATCTTCCCATATTTTACGGTCAAAAGCCGAAATCTTTAGGAATTACTTACTTTTAAACAAGTATGGGCCACTCATACTTCCTTGTGTAGTCCTTCTATTGACCCATTTCCAATAACAGATAATACCGTTTAAAACATCTCGCTATACTTTCTGTCTTTAAGAAAACTGATGTAAAATTTCCTCACACAGGATATAATGGCTAACCGAGTCAAAGGCCTTCGAAAAATCCATTACAAATAGTCTACCTGCAGTAGAGTTTGTATCGTCCAGATGTCCGTATATCTTATGCTGTATGCAAAGTTAAGGTATCGGGGCAGTTACCCCCATCCCGATAAGCAAACTGTGTAGTGCTTGTTAGTTTTGAAACGCCTAGTTTTTATTTAGTTTTATTATTCAATGTTCGATTTACTCTGATTATATAATCTTCCATGACCTCAGTATAGTTATTACTCGGGCTGCCTGTGGCAGCCCGACTATTAATCTGCAAGCGGTAATTTTGTTTTTGTTTCATGCAGCAAAATTTTGACTTTTGACCCATGTATTAAATTTCAAGTTCACCACCAATCAAATTGCACTGTGCTGGTCACGTAACACTCTCCAGGTTAATTTATTTACATAATTTAATACAGTAAATCAAGATGGTGGAGGACCCGCGAGGAAATTTCTCTCTAATTTGGAGTTCCATCTCTCAAATGTAAGCAGTTTAATGTTTTATTTAACTTTACTCGAGCGAAAGCCTTCCAACAGGCTCAGGATATTTCAACTGGTGCTCTTGTCGGAGCCGAATGATCGCGTTTTTTACCCAGATGGCCAGTGAATTTATATACGAGACGGCGACCTGAAGGGGCTGCATGATCAAAGCTAATATCTCTCGTTTAAGCTTCTCTTCCGCCACGGCTTTGTTATTTGAATCTCTGTGGATTGGTATACTCACATATACTGCGCAATACCATACAACTGAATAAGAAGTATTTAACAAAGCCAAACTCAACTTCAACTCAAGAGCAAAGCTGAGAGGGAAAGTAAAACTCAGAACAGTGTCTTGTTTGACTTTAAGGTACGTTTCGTAGGTTTTATGCCACATTTCATCGCATTTCATTTTACTCTCGGTCATAATACATCCAGCGCAAACAGCGTGATCGGTAGGCCAACACTAAAATACTTTTGACCGCGTTAGAGCCGCGAGGCGGCGATCAGCGAACGTGATAAAGAGCCACAGGGTAGAAAGAACAGTAGAGAAATATAGTGATAGCTCCATCACAGGATGGACAGGATACAACTTATAATTTGTGACAAATATAAACATACATTTGAGACAATCATCTATTACTACTCGGAACCTGCAGTATAACAGAACAGCAGACTAAATTGCAAACGTGTGTCACATGAATAAGTAGTGTTTACAGTAAAAGGTCAACTACTTTAATTTACATACGAGAAAAAAATATTAAATTACATTTATATACTAGGGGAGCAGAGAATGAAAGTCACCGCGCTACCGGCCACTCCTAAAGACTGCTAATATTCAGCTAATAATTCTTCCCTTTGGTTATTACTAAGAGGATTTCAAATGAAAGTGTATTTCATCTTCAATCTCATGTGGCCCGAGTGAAAGCCCAGATGGGCTCTTGTTTAGTAATGTCAACAAAGTACACGTGTACCTAGTTATTTGATACTGTTTAAGGGATTAGGTTTTAGGGAAGGATAGGTTTTAGTCACGCTACATTATATGATCTACACGCTACCTTCGCTATCGCTACCTTTGCTACCTTTGGTGCAGATGTAAACCAATGTAAGTGTTCTATAAATCAGTATAATTAGTGCCTACAACGTATGTTATTTACAGCCATTATGATTCATGCAGGTATGTACTGGCGTACTATTTAGTAGTAACTCCGTGTAAGATTGTACATGTTTATGTTCTGTTAGTTAGCATTACATTGTATGTTATGTTAAACTCTCGTAGCTAAGATAGCTCTATTTCTATCGTATTTCAGTTCGAACCAACAACAACATTTGTGAAGGGCTTCGAAACAATTGTTTGCTATCGAGCTGGACGGTGAAATCCGATTCCTCGACAACACAGTGCAGCTATCCACAATTAAAGCCATATGTATGCCAAACATTCATCGTTCATTCTATATACCACAAATCTACCTCTTTAATTTGGTGAGCTGATTAATTAACTGGGACTCCAGGAACCAATACTACAGAACTTTCGAACTTAAACCAAGTAACGAGCAAATTAACACTTACAAATCGTCTGTTAGATCTAAACACGACAACTAAACAAAGGGCCTTTGAAAGGCAGCGTAAAATCAGTTCTGGTGAACTATGGAATACGGAAAGGAATTCGAAGAATGCGAGGGAACAGGCGCTCGTAGGAAACAATTTAACATAACATTAGACCTGGAAGCGGTAACACATGAATCAATGCTCCAACTTAAGAGGGCACAAAGCTCTGCAAGAGGGCTGGTTACAAAGAAAATGAACGAGATAACTGACCTCATGTCGGATTACAGGAACATCAAATTAGTGAGAGAAAAGGCTTCGAATATAGACCAAGCACTAAAACGTTTTCAAGACGCTCATAACGCCTATCACAGCCAACTAGAAGATGACGACGACCTGCTCGAGTCGTCTGAGTATTACAACTCTGTTCTTAGAACCTGACAACAAGGATTGCTAGTTGGTCGGTATTGATCGAAACCGAGAAAGTCTTCGCTAGCCACGACTTAAATCCTGAAGATTCTATTAGCAATGTCGGTTCTTACACCGGATCCAAGGCTTCCAAGAGTTCTAGGACCAGCTCTAGATCTTTGGTTGGAATATCAACTGCCAGCGCGAAGGCGAAGGCCGCAGCAAAGAAAGCCATTTCAGAAGCAGAAGCTGCGACACTTCAGAGACTTCAAGATCTTCAAAAGGAAGAACTTAGACTGCAGCACAAGAAGAAAGTGTTAGAGCTTGAGACTGATATTGCGAAGGCCGAAGCCGAAGAGCGCGCCTATGTTCAAGCTGAAGCCTCCGAACTGAGAGATTTCTTTCCCGCAGACCAGGTGACCGACGCGACGTTCGTAATGCAGCAAGGCTCGTCCATGGCTGCTCCTCGTTCTAACCCTGAAATCGCTACAGACCCGGTGGATACCACACCTAACGTAATAGTAAATCAGAGCTCCACAGCTAACTCTAAAGTTTAAGGTAATTAAACAAGGCGGACAGTACCACCAACCACATACACAGGTATACACCACTCCGCTAAATCCAAGAGCCGAAGAATGGCGTTACGAGCAATCCCGTGCGCAACGGTCATTTAACGAACCTATCTTTAACGGCGATCCAATGGACTATTGCAACTTCGTTCGCGCCTTCGAAAATCTCATTGAAAGAAAAACCTCTAGTGGGAGTACAAGGCTCTGTTACCTCGTGCAGTATACGTCCGGCCATGTGAAAGAATTGATGCGGTTAGGAGCTGTTTAGCGATGAGAGAAGATGAGGGTTACCTGGAGGCCAGAAAACTGCTCAAGGCAAGATTTGGCCAGAGTTATAAAATAGCGACGGCCTATATAGAACAGCTAACAAATGGGCCGCCTATCAAAGCAGAAGACAGTGCTGCATTACAGACGTTCTCCTTTCTGCTAAGGAGCTATAACAACACTCTTAAGGAGATCGGCAACAGCTGTCTGGTTACCGGCCACTTCTCGCGCTCATGCACTAAGAAAAGCTTCTGTAAGGTTGAAGGGTGCAGTGGCAAACACTCGACATTTCTTCACCCAAAGAGGAGCACGATGGCTGTCGACAACGTAAACTGTGAGCAGAACGTAGCCAGCGCAAATGAGGCAGAAGGAGAGAAAACTAACGAAAAAACATCCAACCCAAGTGTGAGTGAGGCCAACAACGGTTATGTACGGACGAGAAATAATCCTAAAACATCAACTAGCCCTTCAGCCACAGGGCTGGCCATAGTTCCCGTGAGGCAAGAGGGCAAGACAAGATGGTCGAGACTTACGCATTTCTAGACAGTTGTTCTAATACCACCTTCTGCACACAGAAGTTGATGACGCAGCTAAATATTCAGGGAGAAAGGACAACACTTTCGCTGACCACCATGGACAAGGTCAATAGCAGTATCGAAAGCTCAATCGTGAAGTTAGTAGTGTTCGACCTGAATGAAAACAACTTCGTCGAATTGCCTATGGTTTTCTCTAGACAAAGGCTACCTGTATCCACCGTAAATATCGCCTGTCAGGAGGACATCGATCGCTGTCAGCATTTTCGCGATATCAGCATCCCGCATATTGGTGCAGAAATCGGACTGTTGATCGGAAGCGACGTTCCGGAAGCGCTGCAACCAAGAGAAGTGATAGAAAGTAAGAACGGAGGACCTTACGCCACAAGGACGGTGTTAGGTTGGGTTGTTAACGGCCCGCTTGGAAGATATAGTAATGGATCACGCACTGCAAACTTCATTGAAGCTTACATGAAACTGAACCATTAATTCGAAAGAGTTTGCAACCTGGAGTTTAACGATTCTTTACACGATTCAAAGACGTCCATGTCCCAGAACGATCGGAGAGCATTGGACATAATGGAGAGTACCGTGCAACCGAAGAACGGACATTACGAAATGGCGCTGCCATGGAAGAACTGCCCTCCATGCTTACAGAATAATAGGTCACTTGCAAGGCATCGACTAAAGCTACTAAGGAAAAGGCTACAAAGAGATCCAGTGTAGTTAGTTAAATATAAGGAATTCATCGATGACTTGTTACGCAAGGACTATGCCAGAAAGGTGCGTAATCACGACCTTAGCCCTCTAGACACGCACTGGTATCTACTCCATCACCCAGTCTTCCATCCGCAGAAACCTGGCAAGATCCGAGTCGTTTTTGACTGCTCTGCGAGGTATCGCCCAGCGACTGCGACTCTCTATGATTTCTGTGGTGGCCAGACGGCGATCTAGACCGCCCACCTGAAGAATTCCAGATGGTTGTCCACCTGTTCGGCGGTGCATCTTCTCCCAGCTGTGCCAGTTTCGCATTAAAGAAGCCAGCCGAAGACAACAAAGCAGATTTCGATCCCATCACAGTCGAAATCGTCCAAATAAATTTCTATGTCGACGACTGTTTAAAGTCTGTCACCTCAGACAAAGAGGCTGTACAACTAGCTAATCAACTGCGAGAACTTCTGGCAAGAGGTGGGTTCCGCCTAACAAAGTGGATCTCCAACTCGAGGGAGGTAATCAACTCACTACCGGAATCCGAAAGAGCGGCATCAGTAAAGTACCTGTACTTCGATATTTCTATCACCGAGAGAGCGCTTTGTCTACAGTGGAATGTGATACAGGATAAGTTCAGCTGCATTAAAATCGCTGTTAAAGAAAAGCCCGCAACCAGACGTGGTATTCTCTCCGTCGTTAGTTCTGTCTACGATCCACTGGGATTCGCATCCCCTTATATCCTCCCCGCAAAAGCTATTCTGCAAGATCTTTGCCGCAAGAAACTCAGTCGGGACGACAAGATTCCTGATCGCGAGCTGCAGGATTGGTCAACCTGGCTTCAAGAGCTACCAAAGCTCGAGCAGTTGTGTGTTTATTATGTTTTATTGCCACCATATATAATTTGCTAAAAGTTTACATCTTTGATAAAATCAAAATAAAATAAGAGTACATTCTTACATTAGAAGTGTTCAATTACAATATAGATGATCGAAAAAAGTACAGGTAAATCTAATTTTTTTTAATTCAAATACAGTAGTGGCGAGGAAGCCTAATAGAAACTAGAAAAGCTTTTGGTAATTAGGCTTCCTCCTAAAAGATAACTGAACGGATTAGATAGACGAATTGAAAAAGACGAAGCGACTATAGTGGGCTAATTAATTTTTCAGTTTTCAATAAAGTATTTTTTTCACAGATTTCTTGAAAATTGAATTACTGGGCAAAGTTGTTAATTCACAGGGTAGGGAATTCCATATTTTGGGACCTTGATGAAGGATAGTGAACTACTTGGTGTTAGTTCTGCAGTGATGTGATCTATAGTCAGTGGCATGTCTTGTATTATAATTATGAATTTCTCGATTAGTTAAAAAGAGGTTGATAAAACTGACAGGTAGGAGTTGATTATGGTAAGAGTACATAAAGCTTGATATTAAAAACAAATTCACACTAAATACATCAAGAATCTTTAGCTCCTTAAATAAGAGTGCTGTATGCACGCGATAATCGGCATTTGATATTACTCGGACGATGCGTTTCTGTAAAAGATGAAGTCTGTTTAAATTAGAGGGATACGTTGACGACCATACAATATTACAATAATTAAGGTATGGGTACACTAGGGTATAATATAAGGACATCGTAGTTTTCGAAGACATCGTGGTTTGATAAGGACATCATAGTTTTCGAAGACAGTTCAGAATAGACCATTGCTTCAAGCCACAAGACTTTAGAGACGTCAAAAAAGTGAGCTTCACCATTTCTCTGATGCTTCTGAGCGCGGTTATGGAGCCGTCTCCTATCTACGACTTCTCAACGAGACAGTAACGTTCGCTGCTCCTTCGTTATGGCAAAGTCACGATTAGCTTTACTCAAGCCTGTAACAATACCAAGGTTGGAGCTCTCTGATGCCGTTCTAGCAACAAGATTGGATAGGATGATAAGACAAGAAGTTAACTATACCAATCGACGACTCTACCTTTTGGATATATAGTACCTGTACCTTGCGCTACATTGAGAACGAAGATAAGAGGTTCCAAACCTTTGTAGCAAACAGAGCCTCTGCAATACGTGATCAAACTTCGCCAAGCCAATGGAGATACATCGACACGAAGTCGAACCCCGCAGACGAAATGTCTAGAGGCATGTCAGCCGAATCTCTTCTCAACACACAACGCTGAATAAGCAGTCCTGAGTTCCTCCGTCAACCAAAGGAGACTTGGCCAAAGCGACCGGCCGACATGATCAGTATCTCAAACGACGATCCAGTGGTCAAGAAAGAGATCAAGATATATGCAAGCTCGCAAGCCATGCCGCATCAAGCAGAGTCACTGAGATATTCGAACGTTTCTCTTCTTGGAGTCAGTTAAGAAAGATAGTTGCTTGGATCCTGCACTGCAAGGGGAAGCTTCTGAAACACTGCGCAAAACGTAAGAAAGGAGAGACAACGCCCATCAAGTGGAACACGAGATTGCACCAATCAACGTGAGCGAGATGAGCAATGCGGAGTGGAAAATTCTAAAACACGTCCAACACGATCGATTCAAAGAAGAGCTACTCGGCCTCAACAATAACGATGAAAATATGGAATCAACCAAACGGAGTTCGTTACAGAAATCAAGCTCGACCCAATGTTAGATCGTGGACTGATATGCGTAGGAAGTCGTCTGCAACGAGCACCAATCGACGACAATGTAACCTGAGTATCAGGCTCTCAAGAAGAGAAGACGGGGTAGAAAAAAGGAAAGAGAGCCTGACACAGACCCATTGAGAAAGGCCTTCCGCCTCCCAAGCATACGTCATCGAGCCATCACTTTTTAACTGACGAACTTTTCAAAACGGGGTATGGAAAGAGCCCTTACCTTAAGTTTATCCTCACTTAATTTTAACAAGTAGCGAGGTTAGGTACACTAATTAGCCTTTTCTCCTTGCCTGCATTTAACATCAGCAGAAACATCGGCGAGAGAAGGCTGAAATTGATCATTTCCGGCCTCGACTCTCGCTAATATTGAATGCAGACAAGGCCAAAAGGCTAATTCGTGTACCTACATCGCTATTGGTTTAAATTAAGTGGGGATAAACTTAAAGTAAGGGTTCTTTCCGCACCCCATTTTGAAAAGTACATCATATACAAATTTGCGTTGTATTTCCCCCTAATTTTTCGCAACGGTGGTTTCTATGGCAACGGTATCACTCGTGGATTTAAGTAACTAGTTTCTACAATTCTGTAAAGTTTTATAATTTTTACTTGAAATGTGGTCAGGAAAACACGAAGAAAGGATTTTTGCCTCGTTTTCATGTTCAAACCAAGCCTTAATACACTTAGTTGAGGAAGATAGACTGGATAAGTGGTGAGCCAGCCCCAATAGCTGTCCTGGAGTTGCTCTCTTGTTCATGTGCGAGGTCCTAAAGCTTGTCTCGCCAGTGGTCTGAAATGTACTGACATGTGCCGGGTCCAAGACTACAATAACCGACCAGAGGAGATCCCCGCTGATGATTACGACTTTTCTGATGATGAGGCCGAAGATGTAGATAGCAATTAAGGTAGATAGTATTCACGCTTTTTCATACTCTTGACGGGTTAAAAATCAAACATGAGATAATAAGGGGAAAATGGATACTAAAGGGAACTCTCTAGTTCGTAGCATTTATTCCTTGATTTGAAACAAATAAACTGTTGCCATGGTAACCATGCATATAACAAAATATGCATCAGCAGCTCGTTTTCATTTTGGCAACCTTTTGTGATCCTGTTGAACTTCTTTTCGCTACTCAGCACATGAATTATTTGTTTATTGCAGCTTAAAGTTGACCCGCTTTGAACTCCGCGTTCACATTGATGACGTCATAATATCACGTGATTTCAGCACTAAAGCTACTCTTTCCACATTGCTATCACCAACCAAAATAAACTAGAAGGTACAAGGATTTCAAAAATATATGATAGCATTTGTCCCCCCGAGTGGTACCAAACACCCTATTTTTGTGGTCTGGGCCCATGGACTATGGTCGGTGCACAGTTATTTTGGATTTTGTGCATCACGGACAGCCTTGCGTTTAGCCCTCCGTTCATCAAGTCTATCCCAATCTAGTATGTCAAGGAGTAGACTGGAGCTCGTTTTATAATCAGCCCTTAGAATAAGCCTAGCAGCCCTATTTTGAAATTTTTGCAGAGGACCCTCCCACAGGTATCCCAGACCTCACAGCAGTAATCCATGTGAGTTTCAATAAGTGAATTATACATTTTCATTAGAGTGTCTTGGGACACAAATGGGCGGATCCTCTTTAACGCTCCTAGACCCTAGCCTTTTTCAGATCTAAATATATTACAATATTAAAAAGACCTCGATCCATATTGATCATCCACGAGTTCGTAGAGTTTAGAAGAGCTGTCATTGTAGAGTGAAGTTTACGAAAACCAAATTGCTTATTTGATAGAAGGTTCTGTGGAGAGAGATAGCTATATAGTTGATCATACAGAATCCGCTCAAATACTTTGCTAACGACTGGCAGAACAGATATTGGCCGATAGTTATCCATATCATTTTTGGCGCCGCTCTTGAATAAAGGTGTAACGCGCGCTTTTTTCCAGTCTGCCGGAAATACACCTGAGTCAATTATGACGTTAAATAGGAAACAAAGATATTCCGATATAACTGGTGCAGCGGCTTTAATAATTTTCGCTGGGATACCATCAATACCTGTTGCTTTCTGGGAGACAGTTTCTCGATTTGTTTCATAACTGTTGACAGATTTGTAAATGTAAAATCGAACCCGCAAGAGTCTGGCTTGATATACTCTCTAAAATCTAGCGAATCGTTTGTTAAACTTTCTAAGAGTCTAGGACCAATCTCTGCAAAATGTGCATTGAATTCTACTGCTATTTTTGCCGGAGATGAGATCGATTCGTTGTTACATTTTATCTCTGTTATAGTTTTATGTTGAGACTGCCGTCCCATTAGGCTATTGACTGTCTTCCAGGTGGCTTTAGGGTCGCTTTTTTTCCCCAATCTCATTGTTATAATATTCTTGCTTCGCTTGCTTCGGTGTTGCATTAACCTTGTTCCTTAGGTGAATGTATTCAAACCAGAAGTCTCTGTTTTTTGTTATTGCATGCTTTCGTTTCATTTTATCGCGTTCATACATCAATTCCTTTATGTCTTTAGTGACCCAAGGCAAATTGTGAGAACGCACTCTTTCTGTTCTAATAGGAGCGTGCATTAACATTAAGTTCCAAGCCGACCAAATCTGATTGGAATTTTCCAGTAAAAACAAGTCATCCCATTGTTGGCACCGAATGTCGTTTAGAAATTCAAGCGTATTAAACAATTTAAAACTTCTTGATTTGATCACTTTGATATTAATACTTTTTACCCAAAGAGTTTAGTTTTCTCACACCAAAGATTAAGCTGTGATCGCTGATTCCAAGATGAACAACTCCGGAAGCAACAGTTCTCTCCGGATCTCTAGTTATTAGAACATCTAGTAGCGATGAACAAGATTCCGTGATTCGAGTAGGCTGATCTAGGAGTTATGATATGAAATCATGTTTGCCGCGTAGCACTAGTAGGTGTAAAGAATGTGATGTAAAGTGGTATACTGTAGTAGTAGGTGTGCACGCCCTACGAAAGAAAGAGAAAAAATATCTGACCCAAGTGGGACTCGAACCCAACGACCTCCAGGTTGTTGACTTAATTGAAGCAGATCGCAGACTGAGACTTCAGCCGTTTACTATTCGGGTCGCTAAAATTAAGCCAATTGGAATTCAGGTCGCCTAATATATACATCTCTTTGTTCTCGTTATCGATGTTAGTAATAAGTAGTTCCATCTTCGAGGAATATTCTATAGATGAGTTAGGTGGTCTATAAATAGATGTTATTATAAATGGTTTGGAATTTGGCTTTTGAATTTCCACGCAAACAGCCTCCAGATCCGGTGGTACAAGATCGGCTCTATTTATATAATTAAGAGGGCATCCATGTGAAAACCATGCACCCTGAAAATATGAGTCTACATGGTACATCTCAGATTTTGTTCATATTTTGCACATACGTTACTATTGGCCTGGCATTAGACTTGGTAGAATATTTTGGAAAAATTCCAAAAACTGTAAGAGATATGGGGGTCAGTACGAACTGCCTCGGTTTGAGGGGTATTTCCACTATGTATTTTTAGTCATGTTTACAGAATATTTTTGAACAAACCATATAAGCTATATACACAAAACGTTTCTACAGCATAAACACGACCAATTGCAATTTAATTATGATATAAGTGCCAACAAATATTCAGTATTCAAGGAGTAAGGCTTTCATGTACAAGTGACTTCCGAAATTATTTTTCAAAAAGTCAAATTTTAGGGTAAAATGACATTCGAATACTATCGATGCGGCGAAATTGTAGAAGATGAGAGAGTTATTATTTTGTAGATCAGTCATTTGGAAATACAACTGGGGACTAAAAAGTTTGTAAAGTTTATTCAGCTTAGGAGCAGTGAGGCCAAAGTAACATACTCCCAACGCCCGGGTCCAACGTAAATAAACAATCAACGCCAGATGCAATCTGTATCGTGTGCAGAATAACGGGACAAATAACGGACAGGAATGAGAAACATAGCCCTAAAATAACTGGGTGATAAATTTATTTGTCACTTATGCCTATGGTTTTGCAATAAACAACAACTAATTAACAATCAACTTCAAAATAAGAGAAATTAGTAATACGAAGGATGAATCAGCGATAAATGCATACCTGATTCTAGCCTTATTTGTGCTCTCCTCCCCAGCTCTGTCATGGTCTCGAAGCCACAACTTACGATAATTATCTTCTTGTCGATTTTACACCGAAAGAACATTTACCCATTATAGTTTATACAGATGGCTTTGTAGCATCCGCCATTTTATTTAGGACTAGAACCCAGTCTGCTGTTGTGCACCACAGGTAGCCCGAACACATATGTGTACATTCCATGTGGAATATTGGCAGAAAAAACTCTCTACCGTTGAATCAGCCTTTCCTTTCTTGTCTATTTATATATATATATTGCTGATCAGATCCCTACACGCTAGGAGATCCGGTGTTTTATCATTTCGTCTGTGGTGCCCAACATATATACCAGAGTGGGTAATTTATATTGAAATATTTATGAATCTCATGAAACAGAACTGAAAATAATCATAATGCACTACTTAATACATCTACATAATTTTGTTTGCAAAACTTTAATTTTTTCAAGCTGATTATAGGTTAAAATTACCCATGATGCACCTGATATATGTAACTGTTATGGGGTCAAATGTTTGCATACATTCATACACAAGGTCACAACAATGAATTATAAATGATTTCTAACATCCCGTGCATATATCCTGTATATTCACACGACCCACATACGGCCATCCCAATAAAATGTTCCGTTTCCAATCGCCAGACCGACCCAATTTTTTTTTGGAAAAGTTAACAAAAATACAAAGCTTGACATCGACCCAATTTTTGGGAAAAGTTAAAAAAAAAATTTGAAGAACATACTTTCATACTACACCTCTTTTCCTAGCTCTCTACGTATTTGCATTTAATTGGGATGGCCTAATCAGCTGTGTCGGTGCCGAACTGAAGCGCAGTGCCATCCTGGAAAGCGAAGTTCAGAAATGTCTGACGTATGTTGCTATTGCTACAAACTATCTTAGAAAAGGGTTCAGAAAACATCTGGGTGAACGATGAAACATATTGTGTGGATCGTGACAGACTTTATCCAGACCTGAATTACGCTGGATTTACATATACATGTATGTGCGGGGCGCTTGTTCAGACACACGGTAAGCCACGCAGTTTACAAGCATGAGTAGTTATGTTAGTTATCTTCCCATTAATGCGGCTGACCAACAAGCACTGAGGGTGGTCACTGCCAGATATTATGTCCAAAGTGGTTCCTTAGCGTCCTGTGATACACAGCTGCTGATGAATACGAGCGTCGTGAGATGCAATCTCGTTTCCAGAGCCCGCGATCATTTGACCAGCGCCAAGATACTGGCCAAAAGATCGCGGGTTATGAGAACGAGATTGCGTGAGACGGGACCGCCATTTTACGTGATCATCCGATCGAGGCACGAGGGATCGAAAAGGCGTAGGCGCGAACACTGCGCTTCTCTGTTTCTCTTAATGTTGCCTGGGTGGCTAATTGAACGAGCAGGAAGCATACAAATGTTTTGCTGCACGGGTGGATATACGACGAAACGTTTTTGCCGAAAAAAAACTAACGAATGCGCACTGTGTCAAATTGTCTTGCCGGTGGGGTCTGGGTTTGTGTTGCTAAGAAACACATATGCTGTGTGTCACTGGAGCCTAGTAAACATTGTTTTCCTCTATAGCCAACGTGAAAACATTGTTGCGGAAGCAAATTTTGCCTCATCGAAACAAAAAAATGTCTTTGAAATGCTTCTGAAAAATGTTTTCCTTCCTGGAAGATTTTTTTGCGCAAATTATCCCGCGGACTTTGACTCGTTTTTACAGACAAATGTATGGAAAACTAAATCCACGATTGCATGCTTCCCAGCACAGCTACATCCCTCAAATTTCGATCAATTAATCTTTTACCTGGTATCTTAAGTTTGTATCTGAAGAATATTTCAGAAATTCGATTTTACGGATTTTATTTGTCATCGGATTCCCATACAAACACTGTATTTCGCGCCATGTTTACACCCCTTTCAAAATGTCGGAATTATAATAAACCGCGAACTGGTCTATTACCTTAAAACTGTAAAGAAATACGTTATTCTTTGTGTAGGAGGTTTGTAGTTTCTCAGCTGTAGGATGTCCGGTGTCCGCGGGGAACAGGATATCAGGACACGTGACTTGTCCCTTCGTGTGTACCGACCTTTACGTCTGCGAGCGGGCGAGGCGCGCGGCGTGATTTTTTTTTCACTTGTGTGGGTTGTTCTTTTATCTTTTGTTTTCCATATTGATTTTCTTTGTTTTTTTATGCAACGAGCTCCGCTATAAAGAGATACGAGGACGACAGTAACAAATCGCATACAAGTGTATCACAGGCAGCTTTAAGCAGAGAGTGAGCCATTATGCACTAGTCTAAATCAACCCCCACCCCCCCTCCCCCTCCCACCCTGTCCCGGGTTGGGGGAGGAGGAGGAGGGGGGGGGGGGTTACTTTGACTAGTGCATTACCTAAAATCAAAAATGAATAAAATACCCTGTCTAGACAGTGCAGTACAGGTGAAAATATTTATAGATTTTATGATAATTTTACTTGACACGCGCCATCAACAACATCCGCGCCAAGTGCCAAGGCATTTCATACAATTCTTAGTAAGGGGGTCGGGACATGCCTTCAACGGTAATATAGTTGTTTTCCCCTGGTAACGCCGAGAAGATATGCCACATTCCCTTGTTGAATATACACAAAATGAGCACTTGATCAAGTCCAAATCCATCTCGTGGATAGGGCGGGAAATACACGTGCATACGTTACACGCAGTTCCTGTCACGCAATTCTTGAGATATCATTATATCACTGAAGTGATTTCATCTATTTCGGTGACACCACATTTGATTTCATGGATTATACAACGGAACGAACAGAATATTATGCACAAGATTGAAACAAATTGAGTCCGTAACAAGGTAGTAACGACATCAGAATGGCTTCCCGTTGCTGAATCTAAACGGTTCTAACTTGGCCAACTATTCGATGAGCATATAATAAAGGGCTTCCAAGAAAACGAAACCATTAGGGTTTTTTTTATTATGAAAAGAAAACATCGTTTCTTTACAGAATAAAAACTAAAAACTTGAATAGAGAATCGGCTGAAGAACCTAAATACGACTGTACGTGCATTTCTACTTGTCACTCATTCACCCCGCTACAGAGGCTCGCAAAATTCAGAGTGACTCGCCGGATTAGAAGCTGTATTTAAAGCGTAGCGTAGTTTGAAATCCTCTATATATCATATTCAAAGAAAATTCATTGTCTTTGTTCCAACCAAACAATTTTAAACGAAGATACTGCCATAAACTATGAGTACCTATTTTTCAGCTTTGACTCCGTCAAACTCGACAATAATTCAGTCACTTTAGACATCTGCATATCGGGTGATGGACTTGGTCACCCTTCAAAACTAAAATAATATTGAAAATGAATGTGCATTCGAATTCTTAAAGCAATTATTGTCAGAAAATATGTGAAGTTCACCGTATTTTCGATTTTAATCGGAAAAAAATCGCCGTGTCGCCATATCGTCGTTTGTTTAATAACTGAACATTGCGGATTTTGAGAGTGGGTAATCTCTAACCCAGCATTAACTTTACAGAGATTTTTTTTACCAGATGCAAAGATGTATTGTAAGTCAATCTAGGAATATTTCTAAATTCAAAGAAAAGAAGGCCGCAACTCTGCAAACGGCCATTGCCAGACAGCATTTATCGGGTTTTAAAAAGACCTATTAAAGTAGCGTTAAATAAAAATTCGACAGAAGCGACAAAATATAAATAAAATTAGTTGATTTTGGTTTTAATATGCTGACGGGACTTAGTACTAAAGCAGGTAAAAATATTATCTTTCTACTTAAAATCATTTGCGATTGCGACATGTTACAACATAAGGTATATTTTGCTCTGATTTTGAGCATTTCAGGGGGTCAAACAGTTTGATTGTCATATCTCAAAGGCCTTTTACATTTCAGCCAAACTATTTCACATGGGACATTAGCTAGTTAAGATATAAATATGTGCCAAGTTTAAAGGAAATCGGAGAGGTGCACTGTAGACTCGTCTGCATGGTTTTCACATGGACCCTCTCTTAATTGATGTTCTTAAATATATACCGACACCACCGCCAGATCTGGAGCGATCACAGCGAACCAACTCATATCCATTTATGTTAATTTCTTGACTGGACACAGATGAATCGAGTCTAGTTTCGTTTAGTGCTAGTATGTCTAAGGGCTGATCTAATAGTAAAATTTTGAGCTCATCAATATGTTTGGGAAGGCTAACTATATTTAGTAAGGTCATCTTGAAACCCTTAGTTTTAGAAATAAGCCCCAAATTCGAATCTATATTATCGTTCGTACGATTGAGATTACCTCTCCCCTCAATGGCTTCAGATCAAATGGACCTAATATACGTATTCATATTTACAGCCAACTGGCATAGCCCTTTGTTGTTAACCTTTAGATCAGATACCAATTTCTTCCTCTAGTCATTGACTGCATTGACGTACTGTTGCCCGTCTTGACTAAAATGATTAATCTCTCTCTGGATACCACATAATTTCCTGATAATTGGAAAGAGGCTCTCATCATGCCCTTGCTTAAGAAATATGGACTTGACCTTGTGTTTAAGAACTACCGTTCTGTTAGCAATCTCCCTTATGTTTCTAAATTAACGAAAATAACCGTTTGTGAACAACTACACTGCCACATATCACAGTACAGAGACCGCGCTACTTAAGGTTAAAGAATGATATATTGCTGAATATGAACCGGCAGCAAGTAACCCCCTTGTGCTTCTGGATTTAAGTGCAGCCTTCGACACCGTTGATCATAGTATCCTACTTGACACTATCAAATCTAAGGTTGGTGTATCTGGTAAAATACCCGACTGGTTTTCGTCATATTTGATGAACAGAACGCAGCGTGTTTCAATTAATTGTACCCCTCAGATAGTTTTGAACTGAAGTGGGGTGTTCCACAAGTTCTTGCCTTGGGCCTCTCCTCTTTGTTATTTATGCATCGAAACTATTTTATATCACGAATGCGCATCTCCCTAATGTCCACTGCTACGTTGATGATTCACATATCTGTTTCAATAATAGTGCAGTGCCAAATGTGATAAGTGGTCCTTTCCTTCTGTTGTGTATGTTATCGCGTCTACCCGTATAAAGCCTGTTGTGTATAATACGGAAGCGTCAACTCCATGGAGGCGATGGAACGTTGCGTCTTCTAGGGGAAACCTGCCATCTTGTTTCAGTTGAACTAGTCCATCTCCGTTATTTGCAAGTAACTGTGAGAGTGGAATAACTATAATATAAATTTCGTTTTAATAACATAATGGTTAAAAATTAATTTCTTCAGCAGTGGACACAAAAGTTACAGACAAATTGATACAACAACAACAAATATTTATTAGCACCTTGTACGACAAACGGTATATCATTCGGTAAAACACTAATAATCGTAGATAATATAACTAACCAAATACAGTAAGAGCTAGCCGGACTTGATAATAGATTGATAATAGTTAAGAATCGCAAGACTATTCTGACAGTAAAGTTTGTTTTAATGAGATAAATTCGAAATGTTTGTAGATCTTAGGATCATGCACTCATAAATATATTTAGCTGCAAAATGAACTACTTCCATGGGCGGATCAATGATCAATTAATATCGCATAGTAACTCCCCCCTCCCCCCAGTAAATAACGATCGCCTCATTAAAAAAAAAAATTAGATAGATAGATAGATAGATAGATGATTTTATTTGGAGCCTTATACTAATGTGTACATTGGCAGTAGCCCAAATAAATTTACATAAAAGACAAGTTATATCAATAAATAAAAGTTAGTCATAGAATGTTATGAAGTTGTCCTTTTCTTTCTTTCTTTTACGCATTCATAGATAAATTTGGCAATTTGTTTTTGCACAGCTCTATCCTTGTTTGGGGGGTTTATGATTAGTAAAAATACCTCATTAGGCGTCATTCTGTTAGTAGTAGGGAATGGCCGGTTCTGGCGCATTTTGCCTTGGGATCCGCTTTCAACCGCTTTCAACTGGTTTCAACCGGTTTCACACATTTCCTGGAATTCTTTAGTGATCCAATTCTCGGAAATAATGTCAAGGTCAAATTATTGGTTACCTAAAAACTTAAGCCATATGCCATAACCAGCCATTCACTACTACTATACATCGTGCCTTGGATTCGTGCGTTTCCTAGAATTCTTTGGTGATTCAATTCTCGGAAATAAGGGCGTGGCACATTCCATTCTAGGGCGTGGCACATTCCTGGAATTCTTTAGCGATCCTATTCTTGGAAATTATCACGTGGGCAAAATCTATTATCACGTGGGCAAAATCTATTATCACGTGGGCAAAATCTATTATCACGTGGACAAAAGCCATTATCACATGGACAAAAGCCATTATCACTTGGGTAAATTCCTGGAAATGATTTTATAGTTTTTTCTTAGAATGAAGGGGACTTAAAGAGATATGTGCTTATGAATAATATGTCGAGTATAATGAACCAAGAAGTTCCAAATATTCGAGTTCCTATTCTAAAGCCATCAAAATCTATGCATAATGAGCACAAAACTAGTGTAAAGACCACATATGAGACAGTTCAAAGACAATTGAATGACTTTGCAGATTGGATCATGTCGTATGTTCAACCAGAGGTTAAGAAACCAATCAATGAACGTCTCGATATATTGAAGAAAAAGATCATTAATATATACGATAAATTGAAGAAACCTATTGGTGTGAAAAAAATCAAGTCTTCATTGAAAGGGTACCTCAATACATATAGAATCGATGGTGCTGAGAAAATGGATTCAAAGACGTTCATATTGAATAGTAAGAATAGAGTTATTGATTTATTGAAGTCCATAGAGAAGCCTATTAAGATGAAGTTCATTCTAGAGTGCGAATTCAAGAAGAGTGAAGCTAATAAAGAAGAAGTATATACATTCAGTTACTTTCATTCGGAAATCGAAATCGTCACAGAAGCAACTAACTTGGAAGAATTATATTCAAGATCGATGGCTAATATCGAAGAGAAGATCGCTAATTATCAAAAGAACGGATCTGGATGGATATTCGTCCAAGTTGTTCATCTTGATATTCACATCGATAAATACACCCCCATTGCTGCGAAGTCGTATATCGACCTACCACAGAAACTCAAAATGAAGAAAGCAATCATCAATCCAAAGAACAATGATAATGAATGTTTCAAATATTGTGTGATTGAGGCTGTATATCCAAAGAATCGAGACCAGGAACGTATTACTAAATCAATGAAACTGAATGCTGAGAAATTCGACTGGAGTGGCATCGAGTTCCCCATGCATATAGATAAGATAGGCAAATTCGAGAAGAATAATTCGAAATTCGCAATCAACGTGTATGGATATGACAGCGAAGTATATCCAATTCGAATAAGCGAAAATGAAGATAGAGAACAAACGATAAACTTGCTTATGATTTCGAACGACAAAACGAATCATTACTGCTGGATAAAGAACATGTCGAGATTGCTATCAATGGATTTGAATAAGAATAGCCATATGCGGTATTATTGCGAACGATGTCTAATTTCATTCAAGAGTGATAAGAGTCTCCATAAGCATGTCGAATACTGTAAAAATCACAATGCTGTGAAAATGACATTGCCTGAGAAAGGCACCTATCTCGAATTCAAAAATTACAATAATTCGATGCGAGTTCCATTTGTTATCTATGCGGATTTCGAGTGCTTTACTGAACCGATTTCATCCTGCCAACCAAATGGAGGTGCAAGCTATACTGAACGATATCAGAAACACAAGCCATCTGGTTACTGCTACATGATAAAATGCTATGACGATGAGGTATTCGAACAAAAGATAGTGAGATACACGACTAAAAGTGAGGATGAAGATGTTGGGTTGAAGTTCTTCGAATCGATAGAAGAATCTACGAGAAT
The DNA here is from genome assembly GCA_030867875.1 of Actinernus sp. WN-2022. NCBI lineage: Eukaryota > Metazoa > Cnidaria > Anthozoa > Actiniaria > Actinernidae > Actinernus > Actinernus sp. WN-2022. Next base: position 93,238,818 of record JAOWCC010001589.1, read on the forward strand.
GTTATATTCGAAATTCAAGTACCACAAGAAAGTCAAAATGACCAAGAAAAATGAGATAGACTACAAGAATGCCATAAATTGCCATATCTGCGGGTTAGAGTTACTAGAAGATAAAGTACTTGATCACGACCACTTGAATGGACAGTATCAAGGTGCGGCTCACAACGATTGCAATTTGAATTACAAGATTCCAAAATTCATTCCAGTGATTCTTCATGGCCTCGCGAATTACGATGCGCATATCTTCATCCGAAACCTGGGAGTCTCAGATGGGAAAGTATATTGTATTCCAAATAACGAGGAGAAATACGTATCATTCAAGAAGCAAATTGTAGTTGACCGATTTGAAAAGGAAGGCAAAACCATTATTGTGAATAGGGAAATTCGATTCATTGATAGTTTCAAATTTATGGCATCGAGCTTAGATTCATTAGTAGGTAATCTCAAGAAAGAGCAGTTTAGGAATTTGAGTACATTCTATGACGGAAAGCAGTTGGATCTGCTATTACGAAAAGGTGTTTATCCATATGACTATATGAATTCGCTTGAACGAATGAAGGAAAGACAATTGCCACCAAAAGATGAATTCTATTCTAAGCTGAATGATTCGAGTATTTCAAGTGAATATTACGAACATGCGAAAAAAGTATGGAAAACGTTCAAGATTAAGACTATGAGGCAATACCACGACCTATACTTGAAATCCGATGTCGTTCTTCTCGCTGACGTATTTGAGAATTTCAGGGACGTTTGTATGAATCATTATAAATTGGATCCCTGCTGGTACTATACTCTTCCAGGCTTATCATGGGATGCTATGTTGAAGACTACTCAAATCCAACTTGAGCTGCTAAGTGATGCTGATATGATTCTTATGTTTGAGGCTGGAATTCGTGGAGGAGTAAGCATGATCAGTAAGCGCTATGCACGATCTAATAATAAATATATGGCCAATGACTACGATGAAACGAAGAAATCGACTTTCATCAAATATCTAGATGCTAACAATTTGTATGGCTGGGCAATGTCAGAGAAACTACCAACATACAATTTTGAATGGATGAATGAGAAAGAATTGAAGAACTGGGAGAATCATCCGTGTATATTAGAAGTGGATTTAGAATACCCAAAGAAGCTTTACGATTTGCATAATGAATATCCACTTGCTCCTGAGAGAATGGTAGTAAATGGAATTGAGAAGCTCATTCCTAATTTACATGATAAGACGAAATACGTATTACACCATCAAGCACTGAAAACGTATATAGATCTAGGATTGAAAGTAACGATGATTCATAGAGGTATCAAATTCAATGAGTCCAACTGGATGAAAAGGTATATAGATCTAAATACGAAATTGAGAACGGAAGCAAAGAACGACTTTGAAAAGGGCTTCTTCAAATTGATGAATAACAGCGTTTTTGGTAAAACAATGGAGAACATTCGCCACAGAAAAGACATTAGATTAGTCACCCGACCAGAGCAAGCAAAGAAATTGATATGCCAACCTAATTATAAGGGTAGAACGATATTCTCAAAGAATCTGGCTGCAATTCACATGGGTAAGACTGAGTTGGTATTCAACAAGCCAATATATGTTGGTATGTCAATCTTAGATCTTAGTAAGACATTGATGTATGACTTTCACTACGACTATATCAAGAAGAAATACGATGATAGAGTACAACTTCTCTTCACTGATACTGATTCATTGATGTATGAAATTGAAACTGAAGACTTCTACAAAGATATCGAGAATGACATTGAAACCAAATTCGATACGTCTAATTATCCAGAAAATCATTCATCGAAAATTAAGACTGGAGTCAATAAGAAAGTACTTGGAATGATGAAAGACGAAACTGCTGGTGAAGAGATAACTGAATTCGTTGGATTGCGAGCTAAGTTGTACGCTTATAAGATTGACGAAAAAGAGTCAAAACGATGCAAGGGAATCAAACGATCCGTTGTGAAAAATGACATCACATTTGAAGATTATAAGAACTGCCTATTCAAACGAGAATCATCTACTAGAAAGATGAATGTGATCAGAAGTCACCAGCATGTGATCTATACTGAAACAGTAAATAAGATTGCTCTTAGCAGTGACGATGATAAACGAAATATCAAATCAGATGGAATCCATACTCTAGCAATTGGTTATAAAAAATGAATTGGACTATTGATATCTATACGTGAGCTATCATATGCTTTTTGGTAATATGTCATTGGAAGGCCTCCGCTGATGGTACACATGTTGTTCATGGTACTTAGCAATACAATGTAATCGATTTCTAGAAGGCACGATTGAAAGTATACTGCTATTTGAGAATGCGATCTGGTGGTAATTGAGTATCATTTGGAATGACTTGCAATTCCTCCCTAACAAAAGAACGTTTTGGAGCTCCTTCAGAGAGGAAGTACATCACAGGTTGATTGGTTGATACTATAGTTCTCAATATGTCATAAATTTCGATTGACCAAATAGGATCAGTAGCACGTCGATTATTGCCACCTTCTTGTTCACCTGGAGCATATAGGTATCTAACTTGTATACCTGATGGTAGTCTCTTTTCATTTAATCCAATAGTCCGCTTGTACTCTTTTCCTTCTATGGCTATTTCTTTCGTTTTGATAGCATCAGATGGCATCTTTGCTGTTATCCTAGTAACTTCGCTATTGAGAGCTTTGAAGATTGCATGCAAGCGTTTCATCCATTTTCTCGATCTATTGTCATCCATGAGCATTTCCTGAGCATATTGGTATGAGAATAGCTTCTCCGATAGTGTTCTATTTGCTCTTTCAACGAATGCTTGAGCTCTATGGTTATTAGCTTCGCTTCTTTGAATAGTAACGTCATGCTTATCCATTATCTTAGTAACTGATCCCATGAATTCTCTACCAGGATCGACAATCAGCGTTTCAGGCCAGTTCAATTTTCTGGAGTAAATCTTAGTAAAAGCTTTTGAGATTTCTATCGATTCTTTTGATATCAATGGCTCACCATCTTTGTACCTGCTGGCGACATCAACAACTACTAACGCATATTTATAGGTCTTCATTCCTATGGTGTCGTGTGGAAGAAACATTAGGTCAGCTTGATGAATCTGATTAGGTTTCGAGATGTCCCAATGAGGTCTTGGAATGTACTCTGGAGATGGTAAGTATATTTGCCAAAGTGCTTGTTTCTCAAGCCACTTCTTGGTGATATCTTTGCTGGTGTTAGAAGCTAATGCTAACTTATTGATAGCGGAATGACCTCTCCAATAGCCTTCAGTAGAGTAGTATATTTTAGAGAGCTTTCTATTCGAATTCATATAAAGTCAAGAATGGATAGATCTTTATAGTAGTATGTCAAATCAACAATCGATTTCAGAAATACTAGATGTCAATAGATCTTCTAAGCAACCATTCGGCTTGAAAGCTGAGAACATCTTGAATAGGATAACCATGAATCCATCTTCAGCATCACCTGGAGAGACTCTATATGTGAATATTCCGCAGTTATCAGAAAACATCGTCATCATTCCTGGTAGCATAGCTCTATTGTTTGATATCGCACTTACAGCTCATGTGAATAAGACGATTGTGAACAATGTAGGTAGGAACCTAGTTAGTAGATTCAAGGTCCTATTTGGTGGTGAGACGTTACAGGATACTCAGCGTTATGACCTATTCCAAACGTATCATGATCTATACTTATCAAAGGAAGAACGTGATAATAAGCTGCATCAAGGGATCTCAACTGAAGATATCAGGAAGCATAGAACTAGTGCTGGTGATAAAGGCTCAGATGACAAAGATGTAGCTATATCAGCAATCCATGGAACAAAATATAGGATTCCTCTAGACCACCCTATTTTAAATGATCACGGAGTCTTCTATCCGAAAGCACTACCGCATTCACTCATATTTGAAATTACTCTTGCACCTATATCGGATATCGTAGTCTACAGCGATACCACAATACCTCCAACATACAAACTTAACAATATGGAATTGGAATACTCATGCATCTCTAGTGAGTACCTAGCACGTGAGGCAGCATCGTCTTATCAAGTTGGAAAAGGTTTCTTCTATGAGAACGTCACACTCCACAAGACCTTCAATATTAAGACCTCAGATAGCACAATCAATGAGCACATCAATATGCCTAGGAGGTCTATGAGTGGGATATTATGCCTATTCACTACTACATATACAGGAGGAACGCGAGATTCTGAAAAGTTTGCTAATCCTAAGATCACATCAGTAAATATCGATATTGATGGAATGCCAAATCGTCTATACAGCAAGGGTATGCTACCATCTGACTTCTGGACATCTGTGAGGAAACGCTTCAAAGAAGGTCTCAATCAAAAAGATTTCTATGCTAGTGATAAGTTTGCGCTGTGGATTGATCTACGAACTTACTCTGATAATGATATTCATGGCTCAGGTCTTATGCTAAGCAACACTCGAGATGGCGTACGATTAGAGATTAAGAGAAAGACTGGAACTGCAGTCACGTGTTACATGTTCGTAGTGGCAGATGCGTTGTTCTCCATCATGAATTCTACTCTACAGTCAATCATGTATTAAGAGATATGGTAATTGAGTATGTATAGATGGAAGAGCTAGTGGATGAAATCCCATTTCACTGTCTAATTATAGGTCCAACGAATTCTGGCAAGACTAAATACCTATTGGATACACTTAGAGGCCCATTTCGTTATGTGTTTGAGTATATTGTTCTAATATGCCCAACATATGCTTATAATAAGACGTATCACGATTTTGCAAATAACGATCCACGTTTCCTTGTTCTGTCTCCAAATGCAAGCAACATCGATGAGATTGATGATCTATTGTCATGTTGTAAGGATCTATTTTTGGATACGAATACGAATACACTTATTATATTAGATGATTGTGCGTTTTCAAAGGATCTCAAGCAAAAATCGAATCACTTTATTAATCTCGCGTTTTCAGGTAGGCATATTGGAATATCGGTTTGGGTGCTGTCTCAACAGCTTACATCAATAGCGAAAGCCTTCAGAGAGAACGTATCTTGTGTGATTTCGTTCTACAATCCGAGTCAAACTAGCATGAAGACTCTATTTGATGACTATGGAGGAGACCTAGATATCGAAGACAAGAAGAAATTCATGAAACTATTGAAATCAGAAAACTATGCTAGGGTGTGCATGTGCTTACGTTATCCATTTCATTGCTATCTCGAGATACCAACTAATGTGATAGGATATAAGGAATAACCTCTTAAGTTATAGTAATGGAGGAGAAGTTAAGACTCATGATAAATTTTGACACACCATTTGATGATGATTTGAAGATATCAACGATAACTATCGTTTTCAAGTTCAAAGAAGTGAAATTCAATATCGATAATATACACAATTTTAAGTCATTGAAGAAGAATATTGAGAAACCTAAGAAACGTTTCTTGAATCAAGCTACAGTTATCGTGAAGTCAGAATACGACAACAAGAATATAAACGTGAAGTTGTTTCAGAATGGGTCTGTACAAATGACGGGTTGTGTGAGTATTGAAGGTATCATTGAAGTCATCAAAACATTATGCAAAGAGTTGAGATCATTCATTGTATCCCTCGATTCAGAAAAGAACATGATAACGAATACTTTTGTTGATAAACCAAAGTCGTTAAGCATCAATAACGTATATGACTTCAAGGTATGCATGATCAATTGCGTAAGCAATATTGGATATCAAGTGGATAGGTTACTTCTATACGAGTACCTGTTGAAAAAGAACGTATTTGCATTATATAACATTGATATACATGCTTGTGTAAACATTAAATACAATTACGATGATGGCAATACGAAAAGGACAGTGTCAATCTTTGTATTTGCAAGCGGCGCTATCATCATTACGGGAGCAACAGACATGAAACAAGTCGTATCTGCATATGGATACATTACGCTTTTACTAATTGACAACTATAAAAGCTTTGTACTTTTATCGATATAAACAATCATTGATAGTCTATAGTATAATAGATGTCGATAATCGAAGAATACATGAACGACAGTGCTGATGTGAAGGAGGAAGTAGTAGAGAAACAAACTAAGAAAGCACCAACGACAACAGTTGCTAAGAAGACATATGACAAAGCCGAAATTGAAGACAAGCGTGAATCACTATCGATTCTAGCCGTATTAGGAACGATCAACAAATTCACTGGAATCGACATGAGCCTTGGTGATGTCAAGAAGTTAGCTTCAAAGGACGTTGAAAAGTATTATAATCGATACCAGATCATCATGGGAAGTAAAGTTACTAACAGCTTAGTAGATACTGCCATACAAACTACGGTACAATTACTCTCTCATTTGATTTCTATAGACGACAATGAAAGGCTATGCAAAGATCTTCAATCGAATGAATTAGTCAAGCAAGAGTTGACAAACGTTGCTGGATACATAGTATTGAAAGGATGTCGGATGGTGGCTCTAGCAAGTGGTCTAGTTCAAATTGCAAAACATGTTAAGATAACTCCTAATGGCAATTTTGAGGATCGTATTGAACAAACGGTTAATCAATACATTAAAGATTCACATACATAGTATACTATGACATGAAACTAACTAATAGGAAATTCATTTCGAGTTATACGTCGAATAGACATAAGAAATACTTCCATAAGGTCTATTGACAATCTGTTGGGATCTCTTGCAATCTCTTGAACGTCTCTTGATGATCTCTTGATAACACTGTTGGAATCTCTTGACAAGCTCTTGATAACACTGTTGGGATCTCTTGGCTATCTCTTGACAATCTCTTGATAACGCTGTTGGTATCTCTTGAGTGTCTCTTGATGATCTCTTGACTATCTGTTGGAATCTCTTGACAACACTGTTGGAACCTCTTGAATGTCTCTTGACTATCTCTTGATAGCACTGTTGGTATCTCCTGACAATCTCTTGAGTGTCTCTTGATCTAAACACTAGTTACAATAATACATCATAGTAGAATGTCTAACATTAGTGAGCAAATTACGAAGGAACCAGAAAATAAGCCCACACCCAAACAAAAGGACCCTAAGAAGGTCGAAGCTGGAAAACGGTTAGCTGAATACCATAGGAAGGTAAAGAAGGCTCTTGAAACAGAACCCACACAACAAGAAGAATCGTACTCGAACTACATACCAGAGTTATCGCTTACCACTGTATTGGCGATAGTTGGAATAGTCTTGACTGCTGTGGATCTATTCTTCAGATATAGAAACGATCAAATCAATGACACTAAGCATGAAGATATGATAGAACGCAATACGACTGAAGAAAGCGAAGTAATACCATCAATGAAAACCGCAATCCATAAAATAGGAATGGAATAGCATTCATCTAAAGTATTGATGGTATGTATATGATATCATGGTTGAGAACAAACTAGTCAAGACATTCACAGATGCGTCAATCCTGGTTGGAGCCTCAGCAGCCATCGGATACCTTAGCAAGAAGATGATGAAAGAGTCATTCCTAAATGATCCATCAACAAGCATTACGAACTATGGTAAGTGGGTATTGGTCCTAGCTGGAAGCACATACCTGAAAGACTATCTTGAAGATAAGAAGATAATTCCAAAGTCACTTTAAAATAAATCACGTTATGAGACACATAAATGGCGACAATAGCTATCATGATTGGAGGGGCCATCCTCAATGCAACAACGTTTGTAGGAGGTTCATACCTAGCAAAGTATCTATCACATGGTGACCAAGATAAGGAACGAACTAGACACGACAAAGCTTTAGAGAAGTACCAACACGACATGGGTGAGTGGCAGAAGAAGAAAAGAGAATATCAAGATTGGCTGTCTGAAAAATACGATAATAGAATTCAAGCTGATGATAACGACAAAGAGGTCGACAATGCTTTCAAGCTATATGCTAGAATGCATCCAGATGTCGATTTGAATGAGCCTCAATTATCCAATTACTACAAACCAAGCAACAAACAAAGGCAATACGAAATGGCATACGTTGGTGGTGGTATAATGGCGATAACATACGTGGCCTCTAAATTCATATAAAAAGCAATTCCATACTTTTAATCATATGGATTTTGATCCTGATACTGATACCGACACTAAGAATCCCTTTGATCGAGGTAATGACTATCCTGAATATACTGATGATGAATACTATGAAATGGCTAAAATGACATCGACTCACAACAAACCTCATACTAGACACCACTCAACAGAAGAAACGTCATTTTGGAATAGCGATTCTAAAACGCAATTAGTGAAAAAGGAAGATAGAATGAACTTAGCTTGGGATAGGATCAGAGACAAGTATCCCAGCATCAGTCCAAATAAAGTGAAATTCACTGCCACAATCGACGAACACGATAGAGTCATGGTAAAGTATAAGAGACTTGGTGGAAAGTACTATCCACTATTCAATATGGGTGGTGAGTTGAATGAAAAGCTACCGAAAACAATCGTAAAAGATCTTGGCCCACCAGCTGCAAAAATCGTTGATGACATCAATGAAAGAATACTAAGGTCCAAACAAAAAGTTCAGCAATTAGAGGAAGAGATAGACAACATTTCCCAAGCTGAAAGCGAAGACGTTAGAGGACAACTAGACAAGTCACTTCGAGAACAAATCGTGGAAAAACAAGCTGAGATCGAACATTTAGAACGCGTGAATGAAGTAATAGTAGAACGCATGTCATTGAGAGATCGTATAAAAGCTATATTCAAAAAGTATGGATTCACTATAGTTGCAATTACATCATCCATTGGAGTAATCATTGGCGTGATCGTCAGCAGCTTGCGGAATGGCTTATCTAGTGTTGCAAAGGGCCTTGGAAATGGTTTGAAAGTAATTGGAAAGAAATTGGGTGAGATACTACCAGGGATGATTGGTGCTATTGCAAGTTTCATCTTCAGGACTGCAGGTGAAGTCATCAGTTTCTTAGCCAAGAATGCATGGCTTCTCATCGTGGCCATAGTTGTCTACATCGTAGAACGATATAAGAAGAGAAGATAGACTATAGAGTATCATGGTAGTGCTATATATTGAAATGAAGAAAGCTGATGAGACCATATATTTGAGACATCCAATTGAATTTGGAAAGCATATATCAATGATAAGCTGCAATTTCAAGAATGAGTTATATGATCTCATGAGTGAAGGTATGGTTTCTGATACACAAGGTAATGTCAGACTTCGCATTCCTAAGGGCAACTATGATGCAAAAACCTTCAAGATCGCTGTAGACAAAGCCGTTTCAGTTGGTGGCAAGCCGATCTCCATAGAAATAGTAGAAAGTAAAGCATACCTTATTCCTACAGTAGACATTGTACTAAGTGACAGCTTAGCTAGACTACTTGATATTGAAACGACATTGAAACCTAGGTCTCGAAACGAGATTCAGATCGTGAAGATATCCGATGCAATATACATTCATTGCGACCTCATTGATCCTACACAAGTCATGAGCAAAGGCGAGTATTCGCAAATCCTATCATCTATAGAGTTGGGTAAGAAAGGGGAAAGGACGTTATACGTTCATAATAGACCACTCAAAGTTGGCGTTAGAGAGATTGAATATACCAATAGCATTTGTTTATGGGTAACGGATAGCAATGACACTGCAATAGACTCTGGTATATACCCAATGCATTTGGTGTTTGAAATCGCTTAGAGAATGTATCCTATACATTAGTATAATGGTAGTGCTATACATTGAAATGAAGAAATCCAATGAGACCATTTACTTGAAACACCCGATTGAAGTTAGAAAGCACGTCTCAATAATCAGCTGTAACTTCATTGACAATTCATATAACCTTATCAATGATGGAACAATCTCTGACATCACCGGCATAGAAATACTACGCTTTCCAAAAGGAAAATACAACATGCAATTAATTGTGAATGTCATATACAAAACCAATCCAATAGTCGAGAAGCTATTTCGCATAGAATACTTGCACGATAAGACCTACGTCGTTCCTAGTATAGATCTTACGTTGAGTGAAAGCCTAGCCAAATTACTCACCATCAATAAGAGTTTGAAAAAGAAGTCTAGAAATGAGATTAGGATATGGAAAGCATACAACCTTCCAAGTGAAGGCACAATCTCCCATACTAATGGCAAGGTAATATTTAAATTCCCTAAGGGAAACCATACTTATAAGACCATATCTGACGTCTTCTATGAAGTCAATGGAAATTCGAATCCGCTGGGTAATCCTATTATAGGACACCAATATGATAATGACGAATGGCGAATCTATACTAATTACGATCTCGTATTGAATGATAGTATGGCTAAGCTGCTAAACATCGATAGACGCATCAAAGGACCAAGTAGAACCCGTTTCCACATATATCCAGCCATCAACCTTCCAGAAAATGGCATAGTCTTCGATATAGACGACGATGAGATATACAACATTCCCAAAAGGAATTACGACTTAGAATGGATCGTAAGTATATTGAGCGATATTACTAATTCCAATAATATGATCAACATTGAAACTCTAAATGGAAATGTATATATTGTTCCTACAGTAGACATTGTGCTAAATGACAGCTTAGCTAAACTACTCGATATTGGAACGACATTGAATTCATGGTCTAGAAACAAGATCGACGTCATAGAGAGCGCTAATATTGTATGCATCCATTGCGATCTCATCGATCCAATGCAAGTCATAAATGGAAGCAAGCATTTGCAAGTCTTAACATCTATTGGGCTAGACAAGGTTGGAGATATGATATCACATGCTCATAATGATCAACTCAACATATGTGTTAGAGGGATCGACTATACCAATAGCATTAATTTATGGGTAACGGATAACAATAGCAGAATGATAACCTATGGAATATATCCAATGAGACTCGTATTAGAAATCGTTTAAAAAAGAAAACAGTAATATTAATCATATGGCTGACTACGATAAAATCTATCCTGATATATCATTACAGAACATGAAAACTGGAGAAGACTTCAGGCTCCATAAAGTCAATACCGTCTTGTCAGAATTAGGTAATGAAATCAAACACTATGAAAAGGTACGGAAGAAATACGTTAGAACTCGAGGAATCTTCCACAATATCGCTGTAGGAAGTGCTGCACTTTCAGTCATCCTAACTACCTCAGCTATAACGACATCGCTATCTGGGGTTGGCATTGTTGTTGGGATCACGACAGGAGCAATTGCAGGCTTGTGTTCTATAATCTCAGCCTCATGTGCAACAGCTACAAAATCATTGACTAAGAAGGTGTCCAAGCATGAAAAGACAGTCATGTTAGCCAAAGCGAAATTGAATACGATTCGTGACTTAGTGTCGAAAGCATTGAATGACAACAAGATCAGCGATGAAGAATTCGAATTGATCATGGTTGAGTCCAACAAATATGAAGTCTTGAAAGCCGAAATCCGTCAAAGTGCACCAACAGAGGTATCCAAAAAAAAGGACGTCGTAGACACTCAGAAAATACGAGAAGAAGCAAAACAGGAACTGATAAGACAACTAATAAGACCAGAGAATTGACCCTTTCATACGATGTAACACCATATGGTGGATTCATCTACAAACTCCGATATGAGAATTATACATAGAGAGTACCCTTACAAAAACAAACTATAGTTTTTAATTACAAAAACTATAGTGTTAGAAAACTAAAGTATTTTGGAACACAGTGGAAACTATAGTTTAGTAAAACTATAGTTTTGATAACAATTTTACTGTAGTTTTCATAGTACAGTTTCCTACCAAACTTCAAAACTATAGTTTTTAATTATTATAGTTTGCTAACTTTAAAACTATAGTGTTTTAATTATAGTTCACACTTCTGTGAACATGGTCATGGTAATAATCCATGGTCAAATAATGTGTGCTGCAGTTGATAAATACAGGTGTTGACCATGGAGAAACATGGTCTTCCATGTCTCAAACATGGAATACCATGTTTACAGGTTAGGGGTTCAACATGGTATACCATGGTCAACCATGGTCCAACAGTGAAAGATTGAACATGGAGAAACATGATCAACCATGTCCCATACTTCAGATCAGTCAATTATGGAATACCATAGTCAGCTGTGTTTCACCAATATTACTGCTCCCTGTACATATAAAAGTGATCATGTGTAATTAAGTTACAGCTTCCCATTCTGTTATCCCAAAGAAAAAGGTAATGTCCATTGATAGTTAGAAAATTAGAGAGATTATCTGAGAATAAAAATTAACCCTTTCACTACATGTAGATGTAAAGACCACATTTATGAAACTACTATAGTCACTCACAACAACAAATGTATTAATGATTGCAATTAACAGAACAGTGCATACATGTACGTACATGTAAAAGACAGTGTCGGATAATTTTATAAGTCTCATTAGAAAAACTGCACTTATATATTAGGGAGTGAAATATACATGTATTGTGTATTAGTCTTAGCACTAAAAACTGTGGCCAAAAAAGCCTTTCCTATTACACAGAGCAGCTCAGCTGTGTAAACCGCCCAGTTCCTGTACATGCACACCACATCTTTACAGGGTATTCTGTTTTGAAATTTTCTGTTTCTACATAAATTCTACAGGTAGCTTAGTAAACTCCCTTACAAAGTCAGCTAAAGCCAGATGAAAAGGTGAGACAAAAATACTACAAGCCAAAGTTATTGGAGTGCTGCTCGCTAGTCTAGTAAAAAAAAAACAGTTTTACATAAGTGTTTACTTTTTCGATAATTATAATAATATGGGGTTATTATTTAAACTAAAAGTTTATATATCCAGGATTATAGCACTTAAATCAAGCTTTGAGCTGGGCCCTGAGGTACCAAAATTTCTTTTGTTTCTGTTTTCCCCTTTTCTTTCAACATTTGTTCAAATAGCTAGGAATATATCATTTATAATTATGTTACAGTATTTTATACATGTGTGTATTTTGGTTATCCCTAATTGCTGTTCATTTTTATGATTGTAGGGGAATCCATAGTTATATATTTATTTAAATATAGAATAAACTATATTACTTCATTATTAAAAGGATTAACTATATGCTGCAAAACAATGTTTTCTTGGAAAAAGAAATACCATGCCTCTGACTATATCCTTTGGGTACATAAAAAGTATAGTTAACATATTAGATAACTATAGTTACTTTGAAGAAACTTAGTTATATTTGCAATAAGTACACTTTCATAGAAAAAAATACATATTTTACATAAAATTTAGAGTTTCATGTTTGCACTAACCTCACTTTCTGTCCCCCAACACCTAAACTGGCCCAGAACCAAGCCATTCTGTCCACAAGCACTTCACAACAAGATAAATCCATCCATAATGACCGCAAAGCATGCCGGGAAATCCTACCAAACAGCGACATGGCCCTTCCCCCATCTTCATTCTTCAAAATATAGAAGAAGTCTAAAGCCATTTCGACCTAATACCTTCATATTGGAATCAATGGCAAGTAAATATTGTCCAATATTCCAAAAAAGCTATGATAGGTGGCTCCAGACTCCCATTTATAAAGCCCACGCTAAAGTGACGGAAGACGTCCTGGCCCATTCACGAGTGGGAAATAAGGCTCTTTCTCTGTCACAATAAACTGGCACAAACTCGGTTCTTTGAGAAAGTGCTGATTGAAGCTCTCATCAGACTTAATGATGTCCTCCAGCACTCTATAAATGGTGAAAAAGGCTTTAAAAAGCCTTAAATTCTGTTTTCCCCCAAACAAACTTCCCTCCAGCTCCATAGCAATGCGACGTCAACGTATCCAAAATGGCCGACAAAAAACTTTGAGCCCCCAGTATTGTTGGTCAGATGAAAATTCCATGGTAACAGTGGCTACAGCTTTCTTAGGGGGGGGAGGGTTTGTTGCAGTCTAGAATGAGCCAAAAATCAGTTAAAAGACCACAGGGCTCAAAGGGTTAATAGAAAAACTATACTTTTTATGGAAAACTATAGTTAATTCAACATACAACTATACTTAATCATGTGAAAAAGTATAGTTATAGATAACTAGAAAACTATAGTTAATTATGGCAATAACTACATTTATTTTAGGAAACTATAGTTTATTAGGATAAACTATAGTTTTTACACTGAAAACTATAGTTTGTTTTTGTAAGGGCTGAAGCTAGAGATGGCCCGATTTCTGAGAAATGTTTATTTAAGGTAGCACTGATATCCCTGGGGGTATTATATGTGCTATCCCCTACCTCAAGTTTATTTATTATCGTGGTTTTAGATTCATTCCCCAAAATCTTGTTTATTCCTTTCCAAGTATTTTTGATATTGCCATAGTTTTCTTTAAAATAGCTGTTATAGTATTCTATTTTAGCTGCTTTGAATGCATAATTTACATTGTTTTTTAAAAACTTATAATTAGTCCAGTTGGCATCAGTTGGAAATTTTGAAGCAATTTTCTTATATTTATCCCTTTCAAACATTAGCTTTTTAAGTTCTGGTGTGATCCAGGGGGCCGAGTTACCCCTTACTCTCTTTTTCTTTAGGGGAGCATGAATATTAGCAATGTGTAGAAACATTGGTTGCCATATTTCCCATGCCCTGTTTGGTTCATTTTCAGTTTCAACAAGATGCCATGGGGCCATCAAAAGATCGTTTCTGAAACTGACCGGATCAAAGTTTTTGAAGCATCTGCTTGTTACTACCTTAGGGCTGGACTTAGGTGTACAAATTTTCCTTATAGCATATACAAGGCAGTGATCACTCAAACCAATATCCGAAACACCAACATGAGAAAATTTTAAGGGATCATTTGTTAAGAACAAATCAATCGTAGAGGATGTATCCCGTGTTACACGTGTAGGCTGGTTAATTAATTGGTCATATTGGTACACATTGCACATATCTAATAATTTTAGAGTTTTATGGTCTGGTGGCGTGGCTCCTACATCACAGTTTAAATCTCCAATAATATTAACATCCATATTATAGGTTTCCAGATCTTCCAGAGTTAATTCGAATTTGTTCATGATTTCAATGGCAGACCCCGGAGGTCTATACCAAGTTCCTACAATAAAGGGCTTGGTCTTGGGTTTGGTTATTTGAATGCAAATTATCTCAAGATTATCTTCTCGGAGGTTTGTCAGGCGTTTATAGTTAATTGTATTCCTAATGCAGAGAGCCACACCACCTCCAGATCTATTTCGATCCTTCCTCTCAATGACGTATCCAGGAATATTAACTTCACCGTTTGAAATAGTATGGTCAAGTCGTGTCTCATTTATAGCCAAAATATCAACAGATTTAGACAACATATAGATCCTAAGCTGATCAATATGTTTATATAAACTAGCTAGATTAATAGAAGCTATCTTAAAACCTCTGGTGCTAGGAATGCCAAAGGTACATGTAGGTGGCTTCTGGCTTTGAGAATAAGATTCACTTACATTAGGAATGCAAGTGTCCGAAGTATAAGAGCAATTTGGTTGGATAATTGGATGACCTAGGCTGTTGTGTCCTTCCCCCCTGTTCAGGTTAGCAAGAGATCAAGTAAAGCAACCGTCTAGACATTTTACGAGATTATTATAAATTGTATCATTACCTGCTTCGTTTAAGTGCAATCCGCTGTTATTTAGATCTTTTGTGCTGATATTCTTGTGTTCGATTAACTTCCAGACTTCCAGTTTAATGTGAAATAAATTGAAATTATTATCTTTTTCAAGCACTAGCCCACTCTGTAATTCATCCAAGTCTTGTGCTCTTCATGATCAGGTGTAACTTTATAGGGATATAACGATCAGTTAAACAGTATAAATAATTTTAAAAGTGTTTGAAAAGTCTGTGAAACATCAAGGGATTCAAAGTTGTGTAGCTGGATGACATTGAAAGGCACAACAAAACAGGTACATCCAGTGTTTAAAAAAAAATATATTAAACTATAAAATTGTCTTGTAATCTGTGCCAATTAATCTGTGCTTCATACCTCATCGCAGCCAATGATCAACCCAACCTCTCCTTTTTACTGATGGATTTTATGTACCAGTGATTTATAGTACAAAGCAAGTCTTATAGCAATATTGAGGACCAGTAGTAAATATATATATCTTAGTGTGACAAATAAGCCAGTTGAATTAATACATGAAATTGGCCAAATATGAGACAGTTTCCCTTAAATGCTCTGGCCTACATCAAGCACAGGTTGGGAGCCTACATTGAATCAGGGATGGCAGAGCAAAATTTCAAGTTTCGGGAGGGGGGGGGGGGGGGGGTGTGATCAAGTTATAGTCTTAAACTGACTGAGAAGTAACTAGGCAACATATTATTTTAGCCCAACATCCCCTGTGGCTATGCCATTCCTGTGAACCTAGGACAAATGCATTATCAGTGCAGAAAACTTTGCAGGAAATAAAGCATGGGTAACTTGAAAGGCTGGTACAAATCTATCAAATAGAAAATCAAATCATGAATTTCCCATATGAGCAAGACGTTTTTATATCCCTTTTGAAGCTAACGAAAGTTTATTTTTATGACATGGGGAGGGGGGAGGAAGGGAGGAGGAAGAGAGGGTGATGAAGTTATTGACATTGGAAGTGTACAATTGTTGTATCCCCTTTCTATCTCTTCAGCTTTTTAAGCACCCCCACCCCTGAACAATCCCAAGCCCCTCTTATAACTCCAGTTACTTTCAATAGCTCCCCTATTAACTGACCAAACTATTTATTATAAAGAGCCCACTCAATATATTCACCCACCCCCCATAAAGTTTCCCTCGTTATGCTTATTTAAGGAAGAAGAATTCCCAAGATAGTTTAAGTTCACACAGGGTATATTCAGTTGTGTTCATACAATAATCCTATTTATAGTTCTGGAACCACCATTTTGAAAGGCAACCAAGCCTTTTGTGATATTGAGGCTGGAGTGGAGTCAGCTTAGTTAGAGCTTTGTATCTAGTTAGCATGATCATCAAAAGCTGTCCATATTCATAGAAAGAGGGTTTGTATCAGTGCAGGCCGGTCAAGTCCATTCACCATACCATAAAATGTCTATGTCTATACTAAATAGCAGATCTACCAGATTTACTGCAAAGTATCCTTTTCTTATAAATGCTGTCACTTTTTATATATATAGAAGTTATGGGCAGTGAACTTAATGTAATTATAATGGCACTTAAAAGCCTGTTGATGATGAAAAACCTGATAGTCAGAATCTATTTGTCAAAATTAAAACAATGCAATTTAGTCCTATTTTCTTTGTAAAAATAGTTATGTAGAGGCCATCATTAATAAACAAGTGGACTAAAATTGTATATGGCCACCACAAGTTTACTAGTATATATGCCAGAACACACTTAGGAACCGGTCATTATTTATGAAGGAGGGGGGGGATTATTATTAAAGACAAAATTCACTAAAGCCCACCCTTCCTCAGGCCTGAAAATGACAAGCGACCACACTCTCAAAGTCCATGAGAGGGGGGATCCCCCAGCACACACACATCGTTTCTGAGAACCATTCTAATAGGTATTGGGCGTGTGGAGCAGGGCTGGCACTAAGAGACCATGTCGTAAGCGATAGTACGTAGTGATCTTACCTGTGGAACACTGTTGGAAGATGTAAATCTACGATAGTGTTGATAGTCAACTAAGTTTAGTACTGCACATAACCTGTGTATCGTGTGAACCAGTCATTGGACCAGTGTCCCGTTCTGCGTCCACTTCGGGTTGTTTTCTCTGTTGGTGGTAATAACATTTTGCATCACTCAACCCCCCCCCCCCCCTTCTTTACTACTCAGAATAACATGACCCACCCCTTATTGACTAAAGAAAATGCACATGACCCACCCCTATCCTCCCCCCAACCTCCTTCATAAATAATGACCGGTCCCTTACTTTGATTTCTGAACCCATACTTCAAATGTCTTGATAACATTCAACCACCGAGTACCAGCAGGAGAGACTCCTATTTGGAGCACGTATACTTTAAGTAGTTATTCAAAATCTTGTTCACAAATTGCGTTTAACGTTTGATCGAATTTGTACAATGTAGCCTGACCATCACTGGAAAAACTATTTTTATCTACACAAACCTCTGGCTTTACTTGTTGTATAAAGTAGAAAAATAAGACAATGGTAATTATACAAAATCGCAAATCGCAAATCGCAAATCGCAAAGATTAGTTGCCGCAGTAATTTCTACTCGCAAAATTTACCCTGTTTTGCAGTTTAAGCAATAAAGAAACGGTTATTGTTTTGTTGTAAATGTGGCACGTTTTGTTGTTTAATACTACCATTTGCAAGCTACCGTTAAGCGTGAACCTTTTTCCGCGTTCGTTTATATGATTTAGCGCGTAGCGCGAAGGAAAATCTAGCTGAAAAGTAGTACTCCTTAGGCTTAACTTGTCTTTACTCAGGACTGATATTTATTTGCCATTTTTTCCTTTGCAAAATCGCAAAATTAAAACACTCGCGAAATACGCAGTTTCCTAAATCGCAAAATTTAAGTGTCGCAATAAATAGTAGCCTTAAGGTATTCGTTTAACACACTGCATTTGAGCAGGCATATATTCATTGTTTTGAACCCGAGAATTAACCGTACTACCGTAATTCATGGTCCCTTTCTTTAGTAGTGGGTTGTCGGTCAGGTGATTGTAAACTCTCGTCATTTAGCACAGAAAATGTATTCTGATGAATAGGGATCGGGTTGTCATGTAAGAAAGATGGCTCTTGAACAAACTGATAAGCTTCAGTAGGTTGGGTAGTCTCGGAACACTGGAGACCTTGGTCTTTCATTGTCTTCTTTTTTGTATTCTTGATTTATTTTTTAAAGTTTGAAAGTCGGATCTAAGCTTTATTATATCCGCTTTCAACTCGCCATTTTCAACTTCTAGGTCAATATATTCGTGATGACAGCATCTTGATTTCGGTCTTGTATATATTATCTTGCTGCACTAATTTGTCTTCCAAATGACTGAGTTTGGTTTCTTGATTCGTGTTTTGATGTGACGAGAGTAAGAATTCATTACGCATATCAGTTAGGTCAGCCTCCATGTTACAAATCAAGGTCGTTAAAGCAGCGAGAGAGTTCTTATTGCGGGCTAACAATCCTCGTGAAGAATCTAAAGAATTCCGTCTCTTCCGGTTTGAATTTGACTCATGTGTATGTTGCTTTAGGAGTTTCAAGGATATGTTGATCCAAAACTACAGGCTCTTGGGGTTTTTCATTGACTTGTGAACTTGCAGGCTCTGTAACTTGTTTTGTTTTCTTAATATAACATAAAGTGTTGAACATGTTCATGTTCTCAAGCATGTCGCGCGTGACCTCTGTTTCTTCATTCATTAAGTTCTCTACTTTCATCTGTAATCTGGGAAACTCAATCTTTGCCCATGCCTTGGCACATAACTATTCCTGTTGTTAAGTAGACGTGGATGATTATAAGTAAAATCCTTCGACAGCTTGTACCGTTTCCGCTAGGTCAATATCCTCGCTGGAACGAAATAACTTGATCTCAATACTCTCTGATCCAACTTACGGTAAATTTAAATCTCTGACAGTTTTTAAGAGACTCCTAATATTGGTCTTGAAGTGCCTTCACCCAAAATAAGATGTTCTCCTCGGATGTTTTAAATGCAGCACAGCGAGCCGATGGCTTATAGATTCCAATATCTATTTCTTCGAATTTTAGCTTTCCGGATCCTGGCCCCTTCACTGGCTTCAGGTCGTCGTACGTGTCGTATATAAAATCACTGGCCATCTGGGTAAAAAACGCGGTCCTTCGGCTCCGACAATAGCGCCAGTTGCAATTGAAATATCCTGAGCCTGTTGGAAGGCTTTTGCACGAGTGAAGTTAAATAAAACATTAAACTGGCTTACATTTGAGAGATGAGACTCCAAGTTAGAGAGAAAGTTGCTCGCGGGTCCTCTGCCATCTTGCTTTACTGTATTAAATTATGTAAATAAATTAACCTGGCGATTGTTGCGTGACCAGCACAGTGCAATCTGATTGGTGTGAATTTGACCTTCAACGCATGTGCAGAAATATTGCTACACGGAATAAAAAAATAAAAAATAAAAAAAATAAAAAAGCATTTTAAGACTCGGTGCTGCCACAGGCAGCCCGAGTAATAAACGACTTCCCATAACTGGTCTGAAGGACACAGAATCAGTCCTTATCTAAACTAATTATACGAATAGCTTCCAACTGCATACTTTTTAAAGAAAACTGTATTTAGCTTTGTAAGTGCGAACTGAATAGCTTCGATGAAGTCCGCCATTACTGAGAATGCTAAGAGCATGCGCAGTTTCAATGTCCTAGAATCTAGGACATCCGGTTTCGTGTCTTACCAGAGCCTCCGATTTTTCAGTTAGTTGAGGAGGCACTGGGAATGAGAATGTTCCCGTACAGATTCTGGACGGGAAATACTGATTGGGCAATTAGCTGTCATCGCTGTCATGTGTCACGAAATGTCACACATTCCTCCTGCGAACTGACTGGAATGGCGGCGACAAGAGAGAAGTGATCGAGCGGTTGAGCGTTAATCCAGGAAAGTATTTAGAAAAACAAAGCAGGCAGTGAATAGTTTACATTTGTAGTTTCTAGGCGAGATATTTTGGAGGTTTTACCAACAGGTAAAAGCCTTATTTTCCAACTGTTTGCCGTGGAAGTCGAGTCAGACAGGACTTAGCGCTTCGGCATTGTCCTATTTGCAAAGCATTGTGAAGGATCAGTTAATCGAAACTAAATACACTGGGACTTAAAAGCCATCTCCCTCTACGATCTAGACGTAGAACTTAAGGAAATTACGAAGTTCCCTAAAGTAATTTTCGCTCCTGCTGTCAGAGACTGTTCACCCCTCCGCCCAATACCAGAAGGAAGAGTAACAGAAGTCATCAATGCCCCCCCCCCCCAATTTTTAGGACCTCCCTACACCCCTAGGGCTCTGTGTGCAGTTTCAGAGAATTCTGTTGAAGTTTAACTCCAGGACCTCTCCACCTCAAAACAACAGACTTCGGTGAAAGTGCATACAGAGCCCAATCAGTGAGAGAAAGACCTCGGGTAAGTTTTCCTTGGTTGTATTTCTATTCGGGCCTGCTGTGGACATAACCAAATACTCGTTCAAGATCTCGTACAAAACCTTAGCTTATAATTTAAAACACAACCAGAGCTTGGGTTTCCTAAGTCCTATACTGTAATTTCAAAGATCGCTGTGTAATATCGGCTATCACCTTTTGATTACTTAACAAGATGTACATTTTTCACGACAAAAACGAAAAAATAATAAACAATAAAGCTCATCGTAACAACGGTGTTAAAAGGAATTCCATATATAAAAAAGTCATTTGATTCCAGGTCCTCTCGTCAAAAGCACGAGATTGAGGCAAACTATTGCACAAACAAATTAACAATTAAGCACAAAATACTGTCGCCTCCGGGATAGCTCAGTGGGTAAGCGCCGGTCTGACGAGCGGGAGGTCGCGGGTTCAAACCCCGGCCGGACCAACACTACCCTGGATGCCAGAGGTTCTACTGGCCTCTCTAAGTCAAAGTTTAGGCGCGCCTTTCGCGTTAGAGAGGGCAGTAGAACCTCTGGCATCCGGGGTAGACCAACACTCAGGGTCTTAAATAACTGAGTAGAAGGTGCTGCCTTTGTAAAAAAAAAACTCGTTCTCGAACTGCAAATGGTTATATCTTCACGTCTTCTCGGATAAGGACGTAAAAACGTAGGTCCCACGTCGGCCTGAAGTTTATCAGTCTCACTATAGACTGTCACGAGTTACCGACCTTAAATAAAGTTATACTTTACTTAATTTTACTGTACCATGTTCATGTGCAGTGTTTAACGTTAAAGTGAACCCAATCATTTTACCATTAAAATCGATTCTACATCAAGTCAATAGTAAAATATTTCTTAATTTGAGTGTTACGTCTATGAGTTTATATTTCGAA